>CALNHX010002278.1:0-185398 GCA_940337035.1 Agriotes lineatus
TGCGAGTGCGATTACGGTTTGAGGGCAGAGGCCGAAGGCCGAGGCCCTCAAGTACGAGCATTCGCAAAACATTTTCTGGACATGTGAAACACAAATTTTTTTAGGCCGACAAAAGATTTATAAATTAAAAACAATCGGTAATTTGTTGTCCAAATATCGGGGCTAGATAATGTATTTTTCTTCTGTTGGCAATACATACTTATCGAACGATGTAAGGATTCGAATTTAAAATTGAAAATCAAGTATCTAGTAGGTATTGTTTTTTGACATTTATATTTATGAATTTTGATGCCATAAGTAATCGGTGCACAATAAGTACAAGAAAATGGATGGTAATATACCAGAACATATTAAACAAGCAGCTGAAAATGCTATTCAAAACTTACTACCTGAAAAGTCGTATAACAGGTGAGACTGTAATATCTGACCCTTCTCATAAGGGTTGTTAAACTCTACGCTGACTACGGGTAGCTCAAAGTCGTAGGGGGTTCCCCTCAGATATATGATAATTTAGCATACAAAAACACCATCGGAATACATTTAAACAGTTTAATATATTTACCTACGATACATTTGAGTAATAGATATTTCCAAAGTTCATTTACACAAGAAATTACAATAAACCCGTGTGGACTGCTGGAGCTGATAGCCGGCGTCCTTATCTGCACGGAGCGCCAGGCGTTGCACGTGCGGTTGATAATGGTCCTTGCGAAGTAGCTGGAATCAAAACAGAATTAAACGGTCTGCGAATTATACAATAAATCATATCACGGCTCTAGAGATTTTACTGATAGTGCAGGGGGTGAAGCCCGCCTCTAAATTCATTTAGGGATGTCCGGAGACGGTTAAGCTAGAAAGGCCGCATTGCGTTAACAAATATGATTTTAATTTCAGAGTCCGAGCGCCGACCAAATATTGCCGCTTTTCCTCCAAAGCGGGCCGGGGAAATCTCGCGCTCTCGGACTATATTACGACTGGCAAATTTAAATTACAGCGACTGCTAACTTTGAGCACGGGCGGTTTCAAATATGAATCAAATACAAGTCTAAAGCTTGAGTGCGGGCTGTTTTGATTACGTCTGGAGATTATAATGAATGCTAGTTTAAAGTTCAGGTGCGGATTATTTCAATGCTGAATTGAAATTAACAGGAATACAAATTTACAGGTCGGATGCGGGTTATTTTAATTAGGACCGTATATTTTGGCTGGGGAGAATAGATGACATCCAGATATTTATTTTGGCAAGCCACTAGGTCAACCCACGATAAACAGAGGACATTCAGGCGGATTTTCACCACTGAGTCGAATTCTGTTTAGTGGCGACTGCGAGATGTTTCCCAAAATAATTCACTAGGTCAAATCTACTCTCGGGGAAGTTAACTAATTAATAAGTTGTTGACATCCAGGCGGATTTTCACCACTGGGTCGAAACAACTTATTATCTGGCTGGCTAAGTTCGGTCGGGCGGAATCTCCTGAAGGGAGCTGGTGCTAACAGGAAAAATCTCTCTTTAGTCGGATGGGGATTGGGGATCTGGGACTGGGGAAATCGGTCTGGAAGGTCTCGGAGTCGGAAGGGAAAGTCTCGTGGAATCTCTTGGAATCTCTTGGCGATTGAACGGTGCAGCTCCTTTTATGGGCCCTAGGAAAGTTCTCAAGTGGGGATAGCAAGTGGGGATAGCGGCGCACGACTCGACTCGGTACTACCTTGTGACGTCGGTCCCTGCGCGCTTATCATCACCGGCAAAATGTAACTTAAGATAACGCGAGACTGGGCGATGCGTAAATTAAACACATTTTTATTGTGTAACTATAATTTACGCGGAGGCTAGCGTTACAAGACTGGCATCATTATGACAGCAGATTCAGGATTCAGTGCTACCAATCGATTTTCAAATTTCAAAATTTAAATTACACTAGCTGTCATTTTCATGCCTAGACATGCAAAGAGGGTGTTTCTAGCCGATTTAGACGAATTCAAAATCAGTGTTTCTGGACGGAGGCCTAAAAGTGGAGCTTTTCAGTACGAGTGAGATGTTTCCGAAAGAGGCCGTTAGGCCGAGTCCGGAATTTCGAGACGAGTATGGAAAAGCCACTTTCATACGAGTATCGTATAATATTTTTTCGTACACTAGCATACAAAACGGAATAATAGATTTATCCTCTCATCATTATTAATTAGAGAGGTACACTTCGCGGTATTTGTACGGCAAAGTAATATTCGTACGGCAAAGTAGCACTTTGCCGTACGCATACCGCAAAGTACAACTTTGCCGTACGAATACCGCAAAGTGTAACTTTCTAATTAATAAATTGTAAGGCAAAGCAGCTCTTTCAATGCTAGTGTACGAAAAATAACTATTGTTTAAATTCTACTGATATTTTCCTGTATTTATCGATGTTTGGTCATTATTTCTACGGATTCAATTTTAAAGTATCTGACAATACTATATCACTATCTTTGCACTTCTGTGGTCACTCGAAACAAACTGATGAAACCACACCTTTTCTTCTTTTTCCTTTGATGTAAAACGTAGTTTCATTACCACTAGTACTGCTTGTCTTTCTCCTGCTCACCTTCTATAACACCCGGCCTTTTACACCAGTATTGGTCATTATATATCTGCTACTATCTAGCGGTATCACAGTAGGGTGGTAATCTGGTTTTCAAGCTTTTATCAAGGTTGACGTAAGTCAGTCATCCGTCAATAGCATCGATAGTTTCATAAACTTCTTTGCAAGTACAACTTTTCTTCTAACGTTTCTCATAAATTATCTCAGACTTTTTTCGCTGTTATTACAGTCTTCAAGGGGGTGGTGGAACCAGATTCAGCTAACAAACATATCAAGGCTTTCGCTTTTCTATGCTTGATGGAATTGATCGGCAACGCTGCTTTCTGGTTTTCCCTAAACTCTTGATGCTCTAGTAGGTCTTCACCCGAACTTTACAATAAGGAATCCTGTACAGTTCTTTAAACTTCACAATGTGTCCTTATTTATCCTGTCGACTAGACTTGATCACTACAAAGCACACAGGGGTTTACGTTCTGCGTTTTCATGTCGTGACTAGTGTTTCGCGAGAGCGAGAACGAGAGCGAGAAGTGGTCTCTCTCGTTCTCGCTCTCGGAAATCCTGAAAAATCTGTTCTCGATCTCGCTCTCGATTACGAGACCGAGGACGAGAGTTGTCTACTTCTCGGTCTCGTTCTCGGTTACTCTCGTTCTCGTTAATCTCTAAAATTGTATCGCCAGTGACCAATGATTGGATCGGCAAGTTTCTGATTACTTGGCACCGTTGTAGATATCAATTGCAGCTAGTATTGAATTAAGTACCAAACATAACAATAATCCCATTCATTATTAGTGCCTGCATGGGTGCAGGTTGGGAGTCGAAGAATGTGAATTCAGAATTTTTGACTCGTTCAGTTCAGTTTGAGATTTTAATCGGTGCCGGTCGCTTGTGTAATTAGTACCGAAAATGAAACGCTTTCTTAGTGGTCCACAAAACGAGAAAAATCATAAAACATCTAAAGTGATAATAGAATGTGAAATTCATAGCAATCAGAGCTTCTCGAGCTTGTCACAATCGCAAGAAATGATAGAAATAGAACGCGGGGATGCCGAAATGTGCTTGTCCCTCGGCTTGTCCCCTACACCATCAACATCAACATTCAAGGCAAATACGTCCACTCCCACATCTGCTTCAACTGAAGATAATAGAAGGAAATACAAGTTTTCAGAATATTTTGACATTGACAAAGATTAATCAAATCCGTCCGGGAAATCGGCAAAGTGTCTGCTTTGCAAAAAAGATAAAAATATCAAAAAAAACTATAAACATATCTTTGCATAATACAAGTGGTTTGAAAAGCCATTGGACGTTGAAACATAAAAATTTCGCATATAACAGGGTGATTATATTACAATTTTTTAACGGACAAGAATTAATTATACAAAAACATGTACTAGGAAGCGTGATTTATTTAAAAAATATCTACTTCTTTTAGCTTTGCGTCATTTTTTTAAATTGTAAAAAATACAATGCATTATGATGCACGGTACAGTTAGCCAACATACTGTTTTGCATTATAACGTATTCTATGTTTTTACACAAAGGCTATTACCTATACAAAAGCACTAAAGACCTGACTTTTTTTAAATTAATGAGGATTTTCAGTACGTAATTATGTATAATAAAATTCTTGTCCATTAAAATCTGCTAATATAACCACCCTCTTTAGAAGAGTGTAACTGTGTTAATCCAGCGGGGAGGAATTTAAAAAAAAGTTTATGTGCAAAATTTGTATGTTTTAACGTTCTCTATAACCTCGCTGTATATTGGTAAATAAATGTGTTATATTAATTTCAGAACTTGTCGAGCAACTTTGACCAAACGATAGTCAAGTGGTTAGCAATTAAGAATTTGCCCTTCGATTTCTTAGACGATGATGCTACTCAAGATTTTTTTCGAAATATTAAAATTTCAAATAATACAACTATGCCAAAAAAAGATTTAATGAAAAGAAAAGTATTTGAAGAATACACAAAGATTGAGAGGAATGTGAAAGGAATTTTGAAAAAAAATTCCTCCAAAATTTCTTTTACAATAATTGATGGTTGGACTTCAATTTCCGGAAGGTCGTATTACGGAATTACCGCGCATTTTATAGACAACAATTTTAATTTACAATCCTTGGCTTTAGATTTTGTACCTGCAAAGGGTAACC
Organism: Agriotes lineatus; assembly: GCA_940337035.1. Taxonomy (NCBI): domain Eukaryota; kingdom Metazoa; phylum Arthropoda; class Insecta; order Coleoptera; family Elateridae; genus Agriotes; species Agriotes lineatus. Next base: position 4,726 of record CALNHX010002278.1, read on the forward strand.
ACTCGGGAAAGGATATCGCCCAAGTATTTATGAAAAGTATAAAATCATACGACATAATGGATAGAGTGCAAGGGATTACAGTAGATAAAGTGTCGTCGAACACTACTTTCATGGCAGAACTAAAGGTTCTGATGAAAGAAGCTGGAATAGAATTTGACTCAGAAAATCAACATGTCAGGTGCTTCGCGCATATACTAAATCTTGCCGTACAAGATATGCTACAATTGTTGAAGAGCAGAAAAGAAGAAGTCAGAAGTGAGGACTATGAAGATAATTCAGATGGCGAAAACCTCGAAAAAGACTTTGAAGAGGACCAAGCTAATTGCGAGGTAGAAATTAATAACGAGGGTACCTTTGCTTCTTCTACAGTAATCGCCAAGGTTAGAAAAACCTTTATTAAAATAAGAAAATCGGAGCAACTTCAAATTAAACTGAAAAATTGCTGCGATACGGTCGAAGTACCTTGTATAAAACCATGTTTGGAAATTAAAACCAGATGGAACAGTACGCATGACATGTTGGAAAGCGCACTTAGCTTGAAAGAACCCCTAAAATTGCTATATTGCAATGCAGAACAAGTCGAAAAATTCAAACTTTCCGATGGTGAGTGGGAGCTTATGGCCACAATTTATAAATACTTGAGACCTTTTAAACAATGTTCACAGGTTTTATGTGGGCAATACTATGTGGCTATTCCTCTTGTAATCGTGGCATTTAACATGCTATTGGACAGAATTGACAATATAATAACAGATCTTTCTGAAAAGCACCGGACTAATGTTGAAGAAATTATATTATCAGCTTACTTTGCCGGGAAAAACAAATTGATGAAACATTATAATAAGAGTAACTTGATTTATTGTGTAATTTTGATTTTAGATCCACGTTACAAATTGGAAACATTTCATTTGACGACTTGGGGAAAACAAATGTATTCCGTATTCCATGTTTGAAAATATTTTCAAAACGAAATATCATGTACCTAATGAAGTCAAAGGAGCAGAAGTTGCTGGAGAAGAACATAAAACATTAAAGAAGAAAACTCATCACGATGATGATCTGGATTTCACGTCCTTATTTGAAGAAGAAACTTCAGGAAACAACTGGAAATTGGAAATTGATGAATATTTAGCACTAAAAAGATCACCAAAAGATCAAAGTATTTTGTCATACTGGAAAAAATATAGCGATACTTATCCCAATTTGATAAGAATGGCGAGAGATCTTCTCGCAATAAATGCTACTTCGGCTCCAGTTGAAAGATTGTTTTCGCAAGCTTCACTAATCTTCTCTGCCTAAATTCTTGGGCTAAATGTGGTCTGAAAGATCGTATTTGGGTTTAATATGTAATTTTATCTTCTGTTTATAATTATTCCATAAATAGTTATTTAATTGTTAATTAGTTGATCGTATTTTATTTCGTTTTCATGTAAATAATAAAATACTTTAAAATATCTTTTGTCCGCTCTTGTATTTTTTAAACCGGGAGCGAGAGCGAGAGTTACGATAAAATTCTCGCTCTCGGTTACCCTACCTCTCGTTCTCGTTCTCGGCTTACATTTTCGCTCTCGTTCTCGGTCTCCGTCTCGTTCTCGGTGCGAGAACGAGAGCGAGAGCGAGAAAACTCTCGTTTCTTGCGAAACACTAGTCGTGACCGTTAATTTAGCGTATTAGACCAAAGAGGCTGTCAATACTAAATTTGCGAATATCCCATTTGCCTATCAAGACGTCTTAAATGGCCTGAACTTTTAAATTGGTAAGATTACCTACTCTATTATTTCAGAAATAAAGAACTAGATACGAGCCCATCTGTAACTGCTTACCTATAACGAGTGACCATAAAAGAATGTTAACATGGGTGTAGCAAAATCAGCTGACATACAATAAATTCATCTCTCAGTTTGACCCATATTGCACGGTGTGTTCATTAAAATTACTTTCCCACAAGAACATCCAATTTTAAAATCGAATCATATTTTCGAAACGAGGTTCTAAAAACAGCATTCAAGTTTATCGGAAGAAAAAAATCCAATTAAGATAATACCGCTGATTACACGTTATCTCATTATTTCAGAAAAAGAATTCAAGTTTATCGCAGCAGGCGTGTGTGCGAAGCGATAAACGCTACGTTTTGGCCGTTGAAACTTGTCTGGCATTTCGATTCTAGTAGGCCGCTAAAACAGCCGAATAGCTGACAAAGTATTGATTTGTCGGAGGTACGTTCTGGTGGATGTTAATTGCTGCGCTAAGTGAAGCCGTTTTTGTTGCTTAACAAGCGAAGCCGCTGCGGTGCCGTTTCTACGCAATTAGGCCGATACACCTTCGGAAAGAATGCTCCGCTTAGTTTATTTCGTTGTCTAATTTTTAAATATTTAGGCCGTTTAGTATGGGCTAATCGGCTAATATCGGCTAGCATAAGCTCAAACGAAGGCAAAATTCAGCTAATTTAGTTCCCCGACTCTGCTTCCGTATGCGGTCAGAAATTCCCAACATATGCCGCATCCTTTTGTTGTTACCTGACTTCTAACAGTGGCGACCTTGAAATTCTCAGAATTTTGCAGCCAAACCCAGCTTAGCGTCTTCATGGATTGCAACACCACAGGATTTCACTTGCGATCGCTGGACTTCAGCATCAAGCTAAATTGTAAGTAATTGCCATTATCAGCTCTGTTTTAAATCGACAAGACATTCGCCTTAATTAGGTCAGTCCTTACTAAGATCTTAGCAAATCAAACTGAGCCTGTTTAATCAACCTTTTGGCTGAGTTTTTTATGACGCTAATGAGCGCTAATTTAATATATATATTGCAATAGTTTTAAGCCCTGAATCCTACCTCTGTGAGCACTGCAAAGTAATGAATAATTCATAAAAGCTCAAAATGGGAGATGGTATCTAATTGCAATATGTAAAATAAATCAGACTTGAAGTAGTAATCATATTTGCAAAGCAATGCCAGTAATAAGTAAATGAATTTCATAACATAAGGAAAAAGGCAGAGCTCAAAACCATAGAGAATGGGTTCACACAATATTTAATTAATTTAAAATAATAAAGGGGATGATGAAATGTCAAAGCCAATCCAATTAAGAATGAATCGATTATGAAAATAATTATTACATGCTTGTCGAGTGTATTTGCAAGTCATAAGTCATTAATAAAAATTCTCTTTGAGCGTATTACAATATGGTAATAAAGCAGAATGCTAAAAGAAAAGTGGAATGAGCACAAATAGCTCAGATGGCTAAGGCCCCAGGCTGTCATTACGAAGATGGGCGGTTCGAATCCGACCAGATCCCACAGGGACAAAAATAAAAAAAGAGGATTGAACAATTGAATAAATTAATTACTGACAGCTTGGTGTTTGCATCTCCAATTAATTTTAGTTTTTCAATATTAAATAACAGAATACATAAAAAATAATAGCACCACAGTGACGAGTAAAATTCAGTGCAGCCGGGGAAATGAAGGCAGAATTTTCCCTGAGTTTTGAGAAATTTTTATCTTCGACTGCCGAGCGACCATCACACCAGAGAGATCTAGCTTTGTACCAGCAACTACAGGCATCGTGAAAGGATCCTAGGTGCGAGACCACATCACCAGCAACCCCATCCAGCAGGCACGGCACTCCGTTCCAGGCGCCCCCGCAAAAGATTTGGCCCAGTTCGACACTTCCGAGCATCAAGGCGCTGCCTGCGTCAAATTATAAGGTTAGTTTACCAAGCCAATTTAAATGTTACGGACGTAAAACCTACCGGACACATAAAGAAAGTTGCTCTGAAGCCGATTCCAGGCATTGCAAACCTTCAGTTAGCCTAGATCTGATATTGGAAAATGTAGAAGTGAGGTTAGGATTCAGCCTCGATTTGAGAAACAACGAAGTTGCGGTTTTCGCATAAAACAAACGACGATCTACTGACGCTTCAATTAAGCGGGAGAATATAAAATTACCTGTTAGATCTGCTTATTGAGTTGTTGTAATCAATATCAAAAATCACAGAAGGACCAGCAATTGATAAATTCCCATAACGTAAAATTGTGACCGATTAGCTCGACTAAAGCATTTTTAGTTTGCATTTGACCTACGCTCCAGTGGCGTACAAATAAATTTTAAAAACTAACTGTGACCCATACCCTGAGTAAGGGCTCATATTCTGCCTTGAGTTTAGCAAACAAAATTTAAATTGCTGGTAGATTAAATCACAAGTAGGGGCTTACGTTCATTTATTTAAATTTGAGTTACTATACAGCTCATTTTTAATTATCCCTGAGAGACTTAGGTAATTCATTAGTTCTTTGACGAACCCAAACTAAATATATTTGCTGTGGTAGCTCTAGTTTTATCTATTTAAAATTAGCTAGTAGTTAGTTAGAGGGGCATAGAGCCACTACAATATATATATATATATATATATATATATATATATATATATATAAAGATAGTCCCTCTCACAGCTTGTGTGGTTACATACACAGTAAAATGTTATTTCTTGACTGGGATAGGGTTTGGAAAAACTCCAATCTCAGTGCTACGCACAGGTACCAAGCTTTAATGGTTAGATTGAATTAAAACCACTTGTATGTTTCGCCTGACGTTTCGTTTTTTTATTCAAAAACATTATCAAAAGCTAACACCTTGTGGACCAAAACAACATGTTTTATTAAAAGCATGTGAAGATATTCAAATTTGAACAAATTCATAAACAGGGGCAGTAGGCCACCAAGATTACAGACATGGGCTGCACATGATATAATACACTTAGTCTTACATCGAGTCGGTTACACATTAAAAATTACTAGCACATTTAAAATTTGATTTACAATAATTTTATTAGCTATTTAGCCAACATGGCCGTCAATTAGATAAAAAAAAGTTTTTTTCTTTTTTTTTTTATCTAATTGACGGCCAAGTTGGCTAAATAGCTAATAAAATTATTGTAAATCAAATTTTAAATGTGCTAGTAATTTTTAATGTGTAACCGACTCGATGTAAGACTAAGTGTATTATATCATGTGCAGCCCATGTCTGTAATCTTGGTGGCCTACTGCCCCTGTTTATGAATTTGTTCAAATTTGAATATCTTCACATGCTTTTAATAAAACATGTGTTTTGGTCCACAAGGTGTTAGCTTTTGATAATGTTTTGAATAAAAAAACGAAACGTCAGGCGAAACATACAAGTGGTTTTAATTCAATCTAACCATTAAAGCTTGGTAACCTGTGCGTAGCACTGAGATTGGAGTTTTTCCAAACTCTATCCCAGTCAAGAAATAACATTTTACTATATATATATATATATATATATATATCTATGTATAAAGTCTATTTCAACTACTGGCGCTACGATAGTTATATATATGTACCGTGGATTTTGCCTACTTAAAATTTGCTTCTTCTATAAAGTGTTGGGATCTTGGATAAAGTAGTCAAAACTCACAGTACATATAAAATTAACACTGTTGTATATCTAAAGGTCGTTTTGACCACATATTGTCGAAAAGGTTGTTATCTATGATAAATTTAAATGCAAAATTTGGTTTTTGGTCAGTTTTTCAGGTAAACAATGATAAAAGATATTTTACTAGTTAGATATAACATCACTAGACAATCTGTATTATAATGTATTATACTATTTTAATATAGTTGCTATTGTTAATATGAAAATCTCACTTTTAAACATATTTTTATATTTACCATTTTGTGTAGCCAACATACTACACAAGAGACATTAATTCTGGACACTTATAACTTCTTCATTTCTTATTTATGTTGGCAAAAAATGCTTTTCTGGTATCCTAAATTAACGCTCGTTTTATATTAAATTTATGGTGTCTTAATTCAATATTTAAACATGTTTAAAAATTAAGAAATGTATTAAAACCCACTTTAAAAATTAATGTGGGTAGCCTATAGAATTTCAGAATTAACTTTATGAACAGTGAATCGAGCAAATTCATTAAAAGCGTCCAGAATGAATGCCACTATACTCTATTTTTTAATGCTTATCTTATGACAGTTCGATTAATGTCATCGATTTGTTTAATGTTAATTATAAAATAAGAAAATAAAACAGAATTATAGTCTATTACTGTTGCGACGTGTATATTTCCTTCTAGACATTTTTTATCTATAAATTTATGAGGTGCAAAGAGCAAATGACAAGTTGACACCATCAAACAGAACCTACGTTAGAATCCGACCCCTAAAATTAAATTTAAAAAAAATAGTATTAAGTTGACTAGTATAATGGGTTGCATAACTTTTTCCAATGCATTAAAAATTTAGTTTAGTGTACTAATAACTAGTATTACGTAATTACTATGTACTGCAATATTAACTTCTACATCACCACACACTAATTCGTTGTATCTCAAATCATGGTATTAATTTACACTCATATTTATCGAAATACAACAGCGGTATTCAGATAACACATAATAATTTCCAACAAGTTATTTTTATAATTCATTTATTAAATTCTTAGATTTTAGTATTACATACATTTTCGACTTACATAAAACAGAACAATATAACATTTTATTCGGCGTTTTTATAGTTATTTATTATACAAGACGATAGTTAAATTTTATTGAGGAGTGAATCCTTTTAACGTCTAGATGAAGTCGAGACGTTAATGATTCAACAGTGGATAATAATAACTTGATCGTCGTGTATAATACAAAATTTTATTCAATTCTTATAATTTCATTAATCAATAAATACCTAAAAAAAACAAATTTTGTTATTGACAGCCATGAAAAGTCATAGTGACAATTTGGAAAGTGATTCATGTTATACGTTTGGCAGTACTGAAGTGTATTGTCAGTCTATGTCAAATTGGAGGCTAGTAGGTTATGTTTTGTGTGTTGTTTGACACAGACTGACGAAAAACTTAACCTGCAAATCTCGAATTTGACATAGCTTGCCAGTGCTACTAACAATGCAGTGGTGACATGGTTTATAAATAAATAAAATAAATATGTAGATAAAACTCCATTCTATGCTACTGAAATGAATAGTTAAACTACAACTTTAACAGTAATAATTGAATTAAGTATTATTTTAAATAGTAAATAAAATTAACTAAGCTTAATTAATTACCAATCATTAAGAAGCGCTTTAAAAGCTAATATATGAAATTATGATAGAGGGTGTAAACATTAATTTTTAATATTATTGGGATCATCAAAATGATAAGATATAGATGGTACGTAGGCAGAAATTGCAGAAATGTGTAAGGGTGTCTGTTATAATACGAATTTTTAAAATTTTTAAGTTTACCTAGGATTTCATAGATTTCAAAAAGTTTTATGTATGGTATTTTCTATATAATATAATATGAAATCCCGTCAAATAAACATCTATCAACTTTCTGTCTGTTCATATTTTCACACACAATAAAACGTACAAAAAAAATGATTTTTTTCACAAATTTCAAACAGCTTGTGGCAGGGTGAAAAATAATCTGATCGAGATGAATTAATGAGCAAAAAACTTCATTTCCTAAATGGAAACAAATAAAAAACTTCCATAAAAATTTGAAAAATCTGTATTATAACGGACACCCTAAAATGTGTGGATAACTAAATATTACTAAACAATTAATTTTTGCACTGCTAGTGAAACAAATAGGAATTTACTGGTTGTGTAGTCGGAATATAAAATAGGAGTAGGGATAGGGATAGTCAAGTTGTTTTCACTTTGGTGCCAAACTGGATGCTTCTCTTTAGCATGGAATTTCGGCTTAGACCGCGTAGTATTTGTATATGAACACCCAGCATTCGAGTAACCGCGAAAGCCTCAAACAATACAAAACTGGATGCTCACAATTTTAAATAGTAGCATTTTTTGTTTTTCAACAATGCACAACAATTCTAGTTTTTCCAAGATAGTCATGAAACCTCTGACAAGGAGTTCTTTTTATGTAAAATTAGATCTCTTATCTCGTCATTATAAAAATTATTTTAAATATGTCACAAATTGTAATTGTGTGTATTATAGTTTTCAGTGGCTACCCACTTGAAATGAAGTGACGACCAAGTGATCTACAACAGCATTAGATCAAGGAGTAAAAAAAGGAAAAGCAGCAAAAGTAAAATGAAATCGTTTTCCGTGTTTTCATCTATACCTACTCCAAAATATGGCAAACAATGTAACCATCCACGTCAGATTCCTACTTGAAAAGATAGCAGCAATTGTTTCTTAAACAACTTTCAATGAAAAGTGTTTTCAATTATTTTATAGTATTGTACCTACTTACATCAATAACCAAATTATAAAAGCTGTTTAAAATATGAACATTCAATATTGCGGTCATAAGAAATAAAGTTTGTTGTCGGCGTTTAATGGCCTATTAATTTTTCGAAACTATTCAAAATAGTAATGACAAACTGCATGCATTCATTCATTCAAAAAACGAAGGGTGAATAACTAAACAAATTTTTACAGCAGATTACCAATTACGACAGCTACATTATAAAAACGATTTTTATAATTCTGGAGCTGAGTGCAGGTACTATAAGACAATATTTTTCATGAGATAGTAATGATTGTAGAGTGATTGTAGGAGTATATTCTGAATGTGGCTGGTTTACACACCAGATTGTGAAAGTTATTCACCCTTCGTATAGAAGTACCTAATCATACTTGTTTTGTTAAATTAATGTAATATACGTCAAGTCGATCAATTACAATCAATGCACACAAATAACAAACCTAAAAATCAATGGAACAAAAATACAAAATCAGCATAAGTTTATCTAAGAACAATATTTTATATTATGTCTTCTTCTCGAACGACAATGCGTTGAAATTTCTACTGTGGGCGCTGGGCGGTGTACTTTGAAGATGCAGCAGTGAAGTATTATTTTCTTAGCTAACTTGGACGTCTTACGTAATTCCTGTAGTATATTTAACTTCAATTTGTCTATGGAATGATCATATGCTGGTGATGGTTGGTAGGTAACTGAAAAAATAAGACAAATATGAATACTTTCACTTATAATACCATGAGTAGTCAAAGTTATGCCGACTATTTTTGCAGTGGTGTCACGAATGTCCATTGCGCTTTTGTACGATTAGGAAGAGTGCGATAGCACGAGTCCTAATCCCAAGCGCAATGGACATGAGTAGTGATACTACCGCAAAAATAATCTACTTAACTGTGACTAAGAATGGCATTCGAGGGACTATTCAATGAACCAAACTACTTTTTCAAATTAGTTTTCAGTAAATCTAGCAACAAACTACGCAATTTCTATAGTAACAGAACACTAATATTGACTTTTTCTAATAAAAATCGCATTTGTTTAAAATAGTCACTTGAATACCTTCTAGGAAGATATATCCACTGATATTTTTTTTATTGGTCAAGAAACTTCAGAATTCTGGATTTTCATTGGTCACTTTTTGACAGGTGACAGGTGAATTGAATAGTCAACATAATTTACACTATTGAAGAATCCGTTTATTGGATTCTTACTGTTTACTGATCTATTTTGTGGTACCTAATTGCGTACTACTTTTAGGAACAGGTATTAACCCTACTTGCGCAAATAAAATTTGTATATATGCCGCAAGGTTAATAACAAGTAATCACCATTTTGTCGCTAGCTAACGATAAAATTAAAACATTTTTTTCTAAGAAATTAATATAACCGAAGAGAGAAACTGAAAGTATTTTCTATATTCTTAAACGTATTGCTTATTCCGATTGAGTGAACTAGGACAATTTACGTAGAGAGAAGTAATTACTTGATAAGAAACAAAGTGCGACAGTTCTTTTTTTTTGGAGCGAAATGAATAATTATAATCCCAGTTTTTTTCACAATGTCTAATAAAAATATATTTTTAAATTTCTATAGCTTTTAACACATGTAAACTATAAATAACTATATATTTCTGTACCAAATTAATTTAATGAGCTGTCTGATAAACGTTTTAAAACCAGGTAAAATATAAAGAAACATTTTACTACCAGAATAATATTTAGAAAATACCTACGGGAAAATCATTTTTTAAACCATTTGCTCAAGATTGTTCATTCGGTTTTTTGGTATTCTGCCATTATTTCCAAACTACATCAGTATTATTTCATGGGCAATAACTTTATCTCTCTATTGAGACCATTACCTTTCCTGTAAGTTGTATTGGCGATCAGGGCCCCATTTCATAAAATAACTTGGCAACTTTTCACTTTGCACTTTGCAAATTTCAATCAATGTCTGCTACATAAAAATATTTTAAAAAGTTGAAAACTAAAACCTCATCAAAATAATGCAAAGTGCAAGTAAACAGTTGAAAATTAGCAAAGTTATATGTTATGAAAAGCAATTTTTTCAATTTTAAAAATTTAAAAAGTGTAAAGTGACAAGTTGCGAAGTAGTTTTCTGAAATAGGCCCCAGGAATCAGCAAAAACGTTAAACTTAAAAAACAATTTTAACAAAACACGAGCATGAAAAAAAGTTGCACTTCTAACACTTGTAGTGTAAAAGTACTTTTACTTAACAAGAACTAAAAGTAAGTTCTAACTGGTCACCTATGGATGCAGTTGTCATAACAATTCTTTAAATAAAAAACGTCAAAAGCAATCAATTATCTAAAATTTTGAATATTTTGTCCTTTCTAGGTTGCAGAAAAAATAATATGTACTGTTAGGATTAAAAGTGGCTTTGTTTCACTTGCAATTTTTGCATTCGCTTGGCTGGGCTACGCTTTGTCTCGCAATCGTAAACATAATTGCTTGTCAAACAGAATGACTTTTAATCTTAATCTATATCTATATTATTATACTAGCGTTCTGCACCCAAATTGGGCGCGAAATAATTCATTTAATGCAATTTGTACAAGAGTGATCCATTTTGTGTGTGTCGAGTTAAAATGTGAGGTTAGAAAATCCACATAAAAAAAGTCACTTATAAAAATTTGAAAACCCTACTACTGGCTTACTTGCGTCGCCCTGAGTCGATTGACCCCAAAATCAGCCAATTCGGCCCACGGGTTCGCTCTCAAAGTGGCGTCAAGCAATCTAGCAATGAAAATTATTGTCGGATGCAAGGGGAACAACAATTATATACCTACGCATTTCCAGGGGGTACGTGAAGCATAAAAGAGCTATTGAGAAATACGGTTTCCTTTTTACCTACAATATTGTTTTGCAGCGTTTGTTAGTTTAGCGTATTGAGTAGGGATGTCGGCGGGTACCCGGGTATATTTTCAAGACCCGGATACCCGACTAGTAAATTATATGTAATTTCTAGAAAACCAGCCTCTTTCGGAGAAAATGATAAAAAATTAAAAACAATAGGAATAAGCTCTAGAAAAACATAACCCTACAGAAATAACCAGAATTACCCCATCCCATACCACATAATGTTCCTTGTTTCATATAATAAATCCACGGAAATATTCAACCCGTCAATAGTACCATTAAATCGCATCAGTATGGGATAAAGTAACATAAATATCCTCTGGGCGATTTTGATGCTGCTACGCTACAAATTTAGAATAAAAAGTTACGTACTTGAATTTGATAGCACTTGGAAGTGTGAAAATATTTACAAATAACAGACGACTTGCAGTTACAATTAGGGAGTAGGTAGTATTTCAATTTAGTTCAGTTTAAAACTCGAGGCATAAAGAAAGAAATGGTAGCTACCTCATATGTTCCGATATACGCTAACATTTTTGTTATATATTTCGGGTACCCGAGGGTACCCGGGTTTGATTTTAGACCGGGTACGACATCCCTAGTATTGAGTGAGGGGAGGGGGGGGGGGCACTCTAGAGTTGATTTCAGATTTAGAAGAAAAAACAAACATTTATAGTCCGTACGAAGAACGGGAATCTTGCTAGTAAAACAATATACCTACTATTTTCTACAACCATAAAAAAGGTGACATTCACGCATCACTGTCGATACTGGAGGTTGGTCTTTTTTATCATGGCAAAAAATAGCTACTTACAATTTTTTCACGTAAAAAAACTAATTTTTTATTTCGAATTTTTGTCTAGAATTTACTCTAATAAATCGATAGTAACAATATTGATATTCTTTTTTTGGCGGTTGTAGAAAAAATGTTTGTATTTGGTCGGTGAAATCAGTATAATGTTGGGGTATTAGAATAATTGTTTTGTCTCGACCTGACGGTCTCTGCTAAAAGTGACATTCTCATGTACTGCAAAAAACACTAATTTCATGCACTTAATACAAAGATAACTAATTTTTATTTCCACAACCTTAGCCATATTTTGTTAGCTGTAATTAACAAATTTTTCTGAAGCAAAGCATAGGTTTGAGATACATTTCGTGTTCTACAATATGTTGTGAATGAAGATATAATAAGCAAAAGATGTTTGGAGTGTAACAATGCAAAATTTACCCTTGAAAAACGGTATTCAGTATTACTACATTAAGCAAGTTTTTTGCTCATTGAGAAATCCAAAATTTTTTCATAAATGTCGCGAACAAAATTAATTTATTACACGCTGTAGAAAGATTAAAGTAGAAATTTAGTAAAGTAACTTATGAGGAGCAGCACCTAGTTACAAGTGGTAACAAATATTCACTTAGAATACGGTATCATTGGACTACTTGTAAGTTTCGTACATTTCTACTTTTTATGAAAATAATATCTGCTTGTTGCTCACCTCTATACACATCGCAATGTTCAATGCACTCCATCCACACAACACCTACGATCTGCATTCCACGATGTTCTAATAGGATTTAGTGGACTACCAAGTTGGAGTGCTGACAGGAGAAGTTGGCTAAGAAGCTGACTGTGTAATATTTTGAGGCACCATTGTTCCTAGAACCTCCTCGATCATAGCAATAATGGTATCAGGATCGGTGCAACTGTAGCATTGCTGGGTTTAAATACTGCAGCACGGTTAGTCTTAGTAAGAGAATGTGGCAACTGTCTAACAGCAGTTGAATGCAAACTGGACTTAGGCACTGCAGCAAGTGGTTGTAGTATCACATAACGCTAACTAGCTAATTTTTTTGCTGGCAAAGTGTAACACATCTTGCGAATCTGTAACAGAGAAGATTCAATTGCCAAAATATTTCAATAAATAGGAATTTGATGTTAATCGTGCCTTATCAAACAAAAATAGACATTTCCCTTTACATTAACTACACTTACCATCTGCAGGAAGAAGACGGGCTTTATTCTATCTTCCATCTTTCTATCTTGCTTTCACGGCACACCTTGCTAAATATCATTTAGTATTGCTAGTTGGACATACGTGGTATATGCCATCATGAACTGGACCAATGAATACATAATGTTAGTTGCGAAGTTTGGCAGCGTTCCTTTGGGTCGCTATCACATGCAGGTATGATTTCCCAATACTGATAGTCCAACAGCACAATCGAAATCGATAAACAAACCTCTCTACGAGCTTCGGGCTTGTTCTACACGTTTTAAGGTGTATTATGATACTGGTACCGGTACTGGTACTGCACACACTGTCCTAAAACAAGCACCAATCCATTAATAGTAATAGTAATAATAATAGCCTTAGGTATACCATCCCGTGATCTACAACTACAAAAAACACACGTATCATCATGCCAGTACCGTGATTTTGGTAGCTATAAATAGGCTTGTAAATGAAAAGATTTGTTTTCATACAAAATTAGTTTTGTTATACAGGGTGTCATGGAAATGAGTGCAAATATTTTAACCAGTGATAGAGCTCACCAAAATCAACAACTTTTCTATTTATCGTTTTTCATTTAATCGCATATTTTTTCAATCAGTTATCTCCGATAAATTTGACGAGCCGCTTGGTAAGCAAATTTAAGTTAAAGGTGAACGACACAAGTATATTAAAACTGCAAAGTTCTTGCACAAAAATATTCGGTCAATAACTTATCTACTTCAGTTGATAAAAGTACGCTAGTGACCATACATGAACTAAAGGTTTATGAGTACCTATGCAGTTTTTGTTGGTTTGTATATCAAAGAAATGTTATCTGCGTTTTGCGCATTAAATTAAAATATTATTCCATAGGCGGGGATGCATTTCTAGATTAAAATTGTTTTGAATTTTAACTCAGTTTTGAGAGCGTTTTTGAAAAAATGATAAATGGAGAAGTTGTTCAGTTTAACGAGTTCTATTACGGGTTAAAATATTTGCACTCATTTCCACAACACCCTGTATAAAAACCATACAAAGCTGTTGGTTTTTAATCACTTTTTTGGATTTTTCAGTTCTGAGAAAGCCTTTTTTCAAATAACAGTAAAAACACAGCAGATGAATATACTAATGAAAAATGACAATGACGTTTATGCAAAGACGAGAGCCCCAAATACAACTAAATAGTGTCATTTATCTGTCGAAATTACTTGAAATCTAATACTGAAACAAACAATATATAGTTGACAAAATACTATGCTGAAAAAATCGTTCTTTTACAACTCGAACTAATTTATAGTTATTTAAACTTATTTTCCCTAAAGCAAACGAAATAGATACGTTTCATATTTTAACCCTTTAACGGGAAAAATTAGTTTACAAAAAAAATCGAAATTTTAATTGATTGATATGCTTTCTTTGAGATGCCAGGAAACCGAAAAACAATGTTTTTATCAAAAATCTATTTTCAGTTTCACAAAAGATACTGGTAAACGGTAAAGCATTCAGGACAAAATATGTTGTGAATATTCACTGGTATAGCACTTCGTAATATTGTCGAGTTATTTATTTAGATGCTCACTAAATTACTGAATAACATATAGCATTTCCTACTCGCGATGAAATACTATTTTTTCGTTCGTGAAATCAAAATTTTCTATTCATGAAAAAACGGTACTTTGATCTCTTGTAAAATATACTATTTTCTGTTATTTCTTTCGTCTCAGCAACGCATACATTTGCGTACTGTTAGTTCTTGTTATCTAGGAACCACGTAAGCATACCCAAATCATGCATTTTTCGGCCTGGAAACACGACTGAAAAGTTTTTTTTTTTGTTGTTCAATCGGAGAGCAAATATGTATCTTTTGAAAAAAGCATGAAAACTTCCTATAAATAAAAATAATTTTTGAAGTAGTATCCTGGTAAAATTTCTATCCAAGAATTCAATTACATTGTCATACTTTTTATTAGTATAGTTAGTAGCGACTATTTGATCACTTACAAAAAAACCTGTCTTGAACAGAAATAACATACACTTTTCAAGAGGTTGCAAATAACATAAGTTACTCAAATGGGCAAAGTAAAATAGTTTTTGAAATTTGAACTAAATATATATACACACTTGCGAGTGGAACACTAACGTTCTGTTGAAAATTTATGACTACTCCATCGTAAACAATACGGGCTGCCGCGACCTGCCCCAAAAACATCTGCTAAAATGCGACCAGGATTGGTTTGAACGTAAATATTTTCCTAGCGCAACATAATGGCAAAACTAATTCGATTATATCTTCAGTAGATAACTTCAAATATAAATACTCGAAACACAAAAATAAATTGTATAAAACGTACGTTATTACTAAAAAATTGGACATATATATTGTGATGGTATTAAGCCCACGACTCGACTCTGCTAGCAGTGCAACATAATGAGCAATTCAATAAGCACAGAGTTAAATGTTAAACTGAAAATTCAAACTATAAATGCATTGATAATGAGATGCGAGGAGTAATAAAGTAGTAAGGAACGCAAAAGGCAAAGCCTGTTTTTCACAGGGGTCGAAGTTGATTTTTAAATGAAATAATAGGTTTCTGCATAGTGAACAGCCGAACCGAAAGAAAGTAATAGACACAAAAAGGTTTGCTATGTATGTGCATGTAAAAGAAGCGTAGATATCAATAAAGCTAGTCAGTGAAATTTGTGAGGAATCTAAAAGGTAAAGAAAGCTAAAATAAAATAACAGTACATTGCAAAAGAGCAATTTGAGAAAGCAGGCAGCAGGACATGAAAGAGCAATTTGAGAAAGCAGACAGCAGGACAAGAAAGAAGTAAGTGAGAAGGAATGAACTCTAATTAATCGGTGCATTTAAAGTTAGTGAAAAAGCAGAGTAATTAATAAAATGTGTTAGTGTGTGTGGCGCAAAGAAACGATTTTAAATATAAGAAAAAGACAATATTTTAGTTTGTAAGAAATTTGGAAATTTAAATTTATGTAATCAAACTTATTTCTATTATGTACTAAAATTCATCAAAACTTATTTCTGTTAGCTTTGTAACTTAGCAACCAGATTCGTCTTTGCTTTAACAGAGAGAACAATTGAAAAATAAATTACCTCAGGGTTGTTGAAATTTGTGCTCCATATTATATATATTTTTATTAATAAAAGTGTTTTTCAAACGATAAAAAGTATACCAGTTTATTGCATATGTGTCAGAGTACAAGTGGGTGTGTTTTCATCGAGTTACGCAGCAAAAATTTTACAAATTCCATCATCGCAATTACGAGAAGATCGGGGCCGATTCAACTACATTTTACGATCTTCGCATGCGGCCAAGAAAAGTATCCGAGGCTTCAGATTAGCAGTCTACGGCAGAGAACAGGTCTGCAAGAGCGTCCCCGGCGGATTTGGCAGCAGCAGGAGCAAGATTAGCGGTGATATTAAATCGGCGTCATCTCAGCAAGGAACCCGAGGCAGTCCAACGAGTTTACAAGGTACAAAATTAACCCTAAAAATAAGTGGGTGCGTCCGGAAATCGAGTTTCATACGAGTCCAAACCTTGAGCAAGAAAACCAGAGCATTTCCAAGGCTGCAGTTAAGCAGGATTTCGAGTAATTAGCAAGGCGTCCCTAAAATTTGTGGTTATGCGGAGGTTTCGAAGCTGCCCAGAAACAATTGCCAAAATTTAGCCAGCGTCGGTCTGACGTCACAAAATACGTAACTGCTGAAACGAAAGTTGTTATTTGTCGCCAAAGCGCGAAGATTTGAATAAATACCATGCGAATTTTCATAATCTCACTAGCATTTTAACTTCAAGCACCGCTGACTTGCACGACACAATTCATTTTGTGGGATTTTGACAGATTTGAGAACCTTGAGCTACCGCGTTTGAACTACTGACTGTGTACAGTACCGTTTCAGATCAATTGTAAATTACAGTCGGCTTCTGAACTCACCTGAGATTAAAGAGCTTATGTTGTACTTTGAGCTAGCATTTTCCAATTAGTTGCAGCTAAATAAAATATAAAGAGGGGCATACAACCATTTAATTTCTGCAGTAAATAAGTACATTTCATATTTTAACCAGCCTAATAATTCAAAAAAAGGCAAAATTCAAACGCAGTATTAAAATTAGAAACAGTGAATTGTGCATATTGGATTTGCCCATTATTTTCACTTGTAATTAATTAATTAGAGACCTAGGAGAGGCTATATTCCATCCCAATATAGACTATTTTGCGACATAAATAAAAGGTTTCCAAATAATAATTTATTTTTCAAAATCACGACAAAATAATTTCTTTTACTTATCAATATTACAATCCTTACGTATTACACTAAAACGCGTACCAGCTCAAAACTTTTAAAGTAACATCCACAAAATAGTGAGAGAGAAAACTTTACTAATTTGCGTACACACTTCAAAGTGGAATACACGCTGGTAATACTGTCATACCAGCTATACATTTACACCAAGGTTTATTGGGGTAGTTTTATAATTATAATAATTCTAGAAAATATATAATTAGACAAAGAAACTGCAATGTCTGTAGAACGAAAGCAAGACGTTTCAGAGCAGTATTAAGTTTCAAAACCAGTATTATTGACAATTATGCACAGTGGTATAACAGCCATACCAGAGAGCGTTAAAGGGTTAAAAGTGTGAAACCCAATATACAGTGCGAGTGTAAAGTCTGGAACTACCGAAATAACACTTTTATCAAATGTTTTTGCAAGAAATCCTCGAACACGTCAATTTTCATTTAAAAAAACACATATTTTACTGTAATTGTCACTTTTAGATTGTCTTTTGTTTTAGAGTTATGACGTTTGCGATAATTTTTTTAAATAGAAACCGAAATTTTTATGATGAATTTGGACAGAGCATGAAATTCTAAGACCAAATACGCCAAAAAGAAGCATGATACTGTATTTTGAAATTTTCGAGAAAATCGTACGATTACCACATCCCCTCAATACTAGAATTTCAATTCGTCCATTTTCACACAAATATCGCACCATTATTTATTTAATTAAGAGCACACAACAAAAACAGATAAACAAACTATGAAAAACTGTTATAATTTTAGGGCTAACTCATTGTTTCATGGCTACTTGATTTTTATTCGATTTCTGTTTTAATACTTTAAAAGCGATTTTCTCGAAAATGTCAAAATACAGTATCATACTTTTTTAGCGTATTTGGTCTTAGAATTTCATGCTCTGTCCAAATTTATCATAAAGATTTAGGGTTTCCATTTAAAAAAATTATCGCAAACGTCATAACTCAAAAACAAAAGATAATCTAAAGGTAACAATTACAGTAAAATACGTCTTATTTAAAATAAAAATTGACGTGTTTCGGGATTTCTTTCAAAAACATTTGATAAAAGTTCTATTTAGATGGTTCCATACTTTACACTCCCACTGTATATCCAACATGTGTTTCCACTACCTATACGTTCAACATCTTATTTTCACTACTTATATACCTCCAAAGGTATTTCAACTACCAATTGAATTTTTTATAACTCAATAAAAATAGCTTGCTTTCACTTCTAAGGTTGGCTATATTTTAGTAGCTATAAATAGGGTTCTAAATGAAAAGATTTGTTTTCATACAAAATTTGTTTTTGTTATATAAAAACCATACGAAGCTGTTGGTTTTCCAGTCACTTTATTATTTTTTTTTTCAGTTCTGAGAAAGCCTTTTTTAAATAACAGTAAAAACACAGCAGATGAATATATTAATGGAAAATGACACAACGACGATTATTCAAAGATGAGACCACTCAAATATAAAAACAATAGTGTCGTCCTTTAACTGCAGCAATTATTGGAATTCCAATGATGAAAAAAAAACAATAATTTAGGTAAAAAACCATACGAAGCTGTTGGTTTTTAATCACTTTTTTTGATTTTTCAGTTTGAGAAAGTCTTTTTTCAAATAATAGTAAAAACACAGTTTTGTATAGCTGCAATGTTAAACTGAAAATTCAAACAATAAATGCATTGATAATGAGATGCGAGGAGTAACAAAGTAGTAAGGAACGCAAAAAGCAAAGCTTGTTTTTCACAGGGGTCGAAGTTGATTTTTAAATGAAATAATAGGTTTCTGCATAGTGAACAGCCGAACCGAAAGAAAGTAATAGAAACAAAAAGGTGTGCTATGTGCATGTAAAAGAAGCGTAGATTTCAATAAAGCTAGTCAGTGAAATTTGTGAGGAATCTAAAAGGTAAAGAAAGATAAAATAAAATAACGGTACATTGCAAAAGAGCAATTTGAGAAAGCAGGCAGCAGGACATGAAAGAGCAATTTGAGAAAGCAGACAGCAGGACAAGAAAGAAGCAAGTGAGAAGGAATGAACTCTAATTAATCAGTGCATTTAAAGTTAGTGAAAAAGCAGAGTAATTAATAAAATGTGTTAGTGTGTGTGGCGCAAATATCCAAATGTTAATTTATTTTTCAAAATCACGACAAAATAATTTCTGTTACTTATCAATATTACAATCCTTACGTATTACACTAAAACGCTTACCAGCTCAAAACTTGAAAGTTACACCCACAAAATAGTGAGAGAGAAAACTTTACTAATTTGCGTACACACTTCAAAGTGGAATACACGCTGGTAATACTGTCATACCAGCTATACATTTACACCAAGGTTTATTGGGGTAGTTTTATAATTATAATAATTGTAGAAAATATAAAATTAGACAAAGAAACTGCAATGTCTGTAGAACGAAAGCAAGACGTTTCAGAGCAGTGTTAAGTTTCAAAACCAGTATTATTGACAATTATGCACAGTGGTATAACAGCCATACCAGAGAGCGTTAAAGGGTTAAAAGTGTGGAACCCAATATACAGTGGGAGTGTAAAGTCTGGAACTACCGAAATAACACTTTTATCAAATGTTTTTGCAAGAAATCCTCGAACACGTTAATTTTTATGTAAAAAAACACATATTTTACTGTAATTGTCACTTTTAGATTGTCTTTTGTTTTTGAGTTATGACGATTGCGTTAATTATTTTAAATGGAAACCCAAATTTTTTATGATGAATTTGGACAGAGCATGAAATTCTAAGACCAAATACGCCAAAAAGAAGCAGGATACTGTATTTTGAAATTTTCGAGAAAATCGTACGATTACCACATCCCCTCAATACTAAAATTTCAATTCGTCCATTTTCACTCAAATATCGCACCATTATTTACTTAATTAAGAGCACACAACAAAAACAGATAAACAAACTATGAAAAACTGTTATAATTTTAGGGCTAACTCATTGTTTCATGGCTACTTGATTTTATTCTAAATGAAAAGATGTTTTCATACAAAATTGTTTTTGTTATATAAAAACCATACGAAGCTGTTTGTTTTTCAATCACTTTGTTTTTTTCAGTTCTGAGAAAGCCTTTTTTAAGACAGTAGAAACACAGCATATGAATACATATACTAATGAACAATGACGTTTATGAAAAGTTGAAAGCCCTCAAATAGAAAAAAGATAGTTGTTATTTATCTGTAGTAATTACTTGAATGCCAATAATGGAACAAAACGATGATATGGCTTGTTCATGGAAAAAGCTGTTTCTTTAGTTGACAATAGTATATTACTCTGCAAGTTCAGAAAAACCACTTTTCTAACGTGTTGAGTATACTATTTGATCGCATCACATAAGAAATGTAAAATATAAAATTTTTACATACAAGTAACACTAACGCCCGTATTCATAGTCGTTCGCCAGCGGATTGCCGGCGACTCGCCAGGGTTTCGTTATTAATAGTATGTTGGCGGCACTGTACGTCTATGTCAAATTCGAGGTTAGCAGGTTAGATTTTGTGTCAGTTTCTGTCAAAACTGACTGAAAACCTAACCTGATCACCTCGAATTTGGCATAGACTTACAGTGTCACCAACAACACACTTCAGTATTGCCACACCGACCCATTAATCCAACAAACACAAAAGCTAGTAACCTCCGTCACTCGGTCAAGAAATAAACTAGTATTCATGTGGGTGCCTTCACACACAGGTATACCCGGAATTGAAAAAGCAGATAAGTACGCAAAAGAAGCGATATCATCCGCAGATGTTACTCACCTAAACAACGTGACCCCCTACGACATAAAAAACCATCACAAGGAATCATCAAGTCCAGAACTTACTGATAGAGGACACCAGGTTATACTCTCCACGCTTAAAATTGGATGCCCCGCTTAAAATCAAATCAGCGAACCGCAAAGCCGCGAACGGCGAGGTCTGACTGTATGTCCAACATGTATTTCCACTGCCTGTATGTCCCAACATCTATTTTCACTGCGTGTATGTCCAACATGTACTTCAACTACATATCTATATATGTATATCCAACGGCTATTACGACTACCCACCTATCTCCCAACAGTATTTCAACTACCAATTGAATTTTTTTAAACTTAATAAAAATAGCTTGTTTTTACTTCTAAGGTTGGCCATATTTTAGTAGCTATAAATAGGGTTCGAGATGAAAAGATTTGTTTTTATGCAAAATTGTTTTTGTTATATAAAAACGATACGAAGCTGTTGGTTTTTTAATCACTTTTTTCAGTTCTGAAAGCCTTTTTTTAAGTAACAGTAAAAACACAGCATATGAATATACTAATAAACAATGACGTCAAACAGAAAGAAGATAGTGTCATTTATCTGTAGTAATTACTTGAATGCCAATAATGAAACAAACAATGATATGGCTTGTTCATGGAAAAAGCTGGTTCTTTAGTTGACAATAGTATATTATTCTACAAGTTGAGAAAAGTGGTGTTTTTCTGAACAGGTATGGTGTGTTTGAGTACGAGCGTTAGCAAGTACTTAAGCAGCCATACAAGTTTAGAAAAACAACTTTCATAACGTGTTGGGTATACTATTTTATCGCATTTCATAAGAAATGTAAAATATTAAACTTTTAGATACAAGTGACACTAACTGTCAAAACATAACCAAGATGGGCATAACTCATTCCTATGTACTAAAGCACAATAAGCAGCTCCAGTTGATGTTATGCGTTTGGCAGTACTGAAGTGTGTTGTTGGTGACACTGTAAGTCTATGTCAAATTCGAGGTTAGCAGGTTATGTTTTGCGTCAATCTGTGTCAAAACTGACGCAAAACATAACCTATTAACCTCGAATTTGACATAGACATAAATTTTATCGATGTTTACCGCCCCTTTGGCCGTTGCTCGTAGGTAATCTCGTGAAGGACCCTCCCTCGCTCCACTGATGTTTAGTCGGCATATCTTGTTGCGGGTTGGGCAGCGGCCCTAGGTGAATGTTCGTCCCGATTATGTGAAATATCGTCCGCGCCGGCCGCTTAGTTTTTGTATGAGCCGGAGCGGTGTCGTAAAAATCGTTTTAGACCGTAACAACACGTAAAACGAATCGCCGTTGCTAGGCAGAATAGTGTTGCTAACGATAAAAGTACCACATTTCTTATCTTATTTTGAATGAAGAAATGTAGTACACTTTCCAATGAAATACGATAAAATACTTTTCTGAAAATACCGTTGTTTTACAACTCGAACTAATTTATAGTTATTTAAACTTATTTTCCTAAAGCAAAATAAGTAGATACATTTCATATTTTAGAAGTGTGGAAACCAATATACAGTCAGACCTAGCCGTTAGCGAGGGTTACGTTCCAGAAGAATGCCGCGAAGTGCAAAACCGCGATGCGCAAGTAAACACATAAATGATAAATAAAGGTTCCATAAACAACTGTAAGTCTATGTCAAATTCGAGGTTAGAAGGTTAGGGTTTGCGTCAATCTGTGTCAAAACTGAAGCAAAACCTAACCTACTAACCTCGAATTTGGCATAGACTTACAGTGTCACCAACAACACACTTCAGTATTGCCAAACGTAAAACAAATCGCCGTTGCTAGGCAGAAAAGTGTTGCTAATTATAAAAGTACCACATTTCTTATCGATTTTGAATAAAGAAATGTAGTACAGCGTTTCGTTCCGATCTTCGTTCGAGACGGTCGATTTTCTGTGTGTGCCGAGTGAAAACAATAGTCATCTATATATAGTGCGAGAGTTAACCGAGATATCAGGACAGCTGTCCAGCCAGTCCCAGGTAATCCTTATCGGACCACTTTACACTTCCAAAATAATAAATCCAGACAACATAAATAAAAACCAACTAAACCTAACCCCAACTCAAAGCGAAAAACCAAACAATCAAGCTACCTTCTCATCAGTCACCAAATCACAACACTCCATGTTGCAAAAGACCAAGCCATAATTATAGATACAATTGACGGAATACCGCAAACAGATTACATTAAAGCCATATTCTGGTTGTTATCTACTAATTTAGTGAACAGGTCCTTGAAAGTGGCCCATTCCACATAATTTCCCTCGTATATGGGGATTTTGACTTGAGGAAGCGAGATGGCTGCTGCTTGCTCGTTCCTTGTCTGTGCTTGCAATAAAATAATTAAATTTCTATACCTGTCTTCCAACGTAGTATATTCAGGACTGAAGTGCATTTGTTCTGAAGCCATGTCGTTTGACATAACTTCTTCGTCCATCTCGACCACACGATCCCATTTTTCTCTTAATTCCCTTGTCGCGATGGCGGGCCTCCCTAATTCTTGTGTTAGTTCGGCGTCGTCCATCGCTTGCTTAAAATTCTGAATCCGAATCTGCAGTTTTCGGATACGAACCTTTTGCTCGGGGTTGGCCACCCTTCCTCTTGATTCCTGCTTACGGAGGGGTTGGAAATTTCCGTTGATTTTGAACAGCTCTGCAAGTAACTTTTTGCTTCGCCGTATATGGCTTTAATTTGATCGTAATACCCTGTTGTAAAATAATTATGAGTTGAAATACTTAGCTGCCCCATTTCTGCATGATTTTTAGTTGCAGTGTTCCAAAGTTCGTCCAGCGTTTTGTTGCGACTGGCGATGTAGGCTTCGTTTTTTCGGCTGGCAGGGTCCTTTTTGCCGTTAGATAATACTTGTTTTATCTTCTGCTCGAGCTCTTCTTGGGCGACAGCTAATTTGTTGAATTCCTCCATGTTGTTAGCCATTTTTTGGGACCTGGGTGGTTGGCAGATGTTGTCTTCTTCTCGGGATGCTGGTGACCCTTGGGATGTGTTTGTTCTTTAGTTGGAGACAGATCCGGCTCGAAGGACCATGAACAGAATTGCCTGGAGACTGGATCAGGATTCCGTTGCTTTGCGCTGGTTCTATTCCTTAAGCACATAAACGAGACTGCGTTTATGTTTTAAACCAATGTAGTCAATGGTACTTAAAAGAGACGACAGTAAACTACCCTCGGAGACGCAGCCTCACGTCTCGATAATATTATGGCTTGGTATCAGGGTAGCGACGTAGTGAATGAATCAGACATTAAATGCAGATTGTTTTATTACGAAAATAAACGTTCTATTTATACAAAACAAGAATGCTTAACTAAGTAACATATCAAAGTTCAGAATAGTGTAGTTTACTGGAACGCGTTTAAAGGTACGAAAACAGCAATTCAGCACAGTAAGCTTTTTATAGTTTCGTATGTGTTACTACGATAGCAGCAGTGGACTGTAATTTTGATTTAATCGAGAGCTACCAAATTATTTATGGCGAGGGTACGCGCAACAATTAGGAAGTGTATTGCCACCTACCTTTAACTACGGCTCCTTCTCTCGTGTCCAGCCTGCAGTCGCGGCAAGCGTTACTTGTAGATGGACTTCTCGAAGATCCTTTGCACATACATTCTTTATTTAGCGGACAGTTTTACATACACAAGAATAACATTAAGAACGCGATATTGGGCAGGCAGCTCAACTTTCCTATCTTTAACGCGACCCTCGCTCTTACCAAAAAACTAATTGCAACGTCTGGAGGCCTAAACATCCTCCCCCACCTTGGAGCGACCAGGTCCAACAAACAACAACACAACTAATCTAATTAACAACAATACAACAAGAAGACGTTTCTCCAAGCTCAATACCAATCCTATCGAAACAAGGAGGAAACGCAACAACAATAAATTCTACTCAATCGGCAACGGAGATAACTTTACCACTGCACGCGTAAAGATGCCACGAGCCGTTTTTACTTCCGCTACGCGGACTACACCATCCGGTCCAGGAAACGTTCTCGTAACTCGGCCTAATCGCCATTGCAAAGGAGGGATATTGTCCTCCCGAATGAGAACCAACGTGCCCTCTTTCATATTCGGACACCCTTTCGTCCATTGGTGACGCTGTTGCAGTGTACACAAGTAGTTCTTGTGCCACTGATTCCAAAAGGAGCGGTAAATTTGTTGAACGAGCTTCCATCGACGAAGGCAAGTAATGTTCTCTATAGGACTGTCTGGCTCTATCATGGTTACAGAGGGTTCCAGTAGAAGAAAATGGCCAGGTGTCAGCGCCTCCAAATCATTCGGGTCGCTACTCATCGGTGTCAAAGGCCGAGAATTCAACACTGCCTCCACTTGCACCAGAATAGTGTAGAACTCTTCGTAGGTCAGAATTTGGTTACCCATGACCCGGGCTAGCAAGTTCTTTACACTCTTAATTCCTGCCTCCCAAATTCCACCGAAATGGGGGCTGGAGGGGGGATTTAAGTGCCAAGCAATGCCTTTGTCTGCCAACTCTTGCGACATGGTCTGATTGTACGCATCAGACGTGACTATCTGCTTCCACTCGGCCAACTTGCGTTTAGCGCCGACAAAGTTGGTGCCGCAATCACTATAAACTTTCTTGACGGTTCCACGGCGAGCCATGAATCTTCGAAAGGCACCTAGAAAAGCTTCTGTCGTCAAATCCGACACCAGTTCCACATGAACAGCGCGAGTCGAGAAGCAGACAAACAGACAAACGTAGGCCTTTAAGATCCTTGCCTTTCTCAATCGTCCCATCGTTATCTCGAAAGGTCCTCCATAATCCACGTCTGTTACCAAGAACGCTTTCACTGCCTGGAGCCGAGCAGCCGGTAAATCTCCCATCATTGGTTGGATGGGCGGTGGTTGAGTTCGAAAATAAGTCAAGCATTTTGCGAGACGCTTGCGAATGGCGTCCCGACCAGCCAAAATCCAAAACTGGGCCTGTATAATGCAGTGCAAGTTTTGAGGACCAGCATGCATGTAACTGTGGTGATAGTAGTCTATTACCAAGTTTGTAAAGGGGTGTGATTTTGGTAAAATCTTGGGGTGTTTCCTTTCAAAATTAATGGAGGAGTGACGAAGCCGCCCTCCAACACGTATAATTCCTTCAGAGTCAAGGAACGGGTTCAACCTCCGCAAACGATGTGAAGGGTGACGACCAGCTTGTAGCCGGTTAATATACTCCGAGAACTCATCCCATTGCACCTTCTTTACGCAAATCTGAAGTGAACGACTAAGTTCTTCAGCAGTTAAAGGTCCAGTAGTTCGGTTACCACGGGACCTTAAATTACCAATATACCGTAGCATCCATGCGACGATGCGTTTTAATTCAAATAAAGACGAAACCCTTGAAATAGCCCTATCGATTATGCTATTCTTTTCGAGCTCCTGGCTAGCGTCACAAAGCAACGTCAATATTCGAGCTTCGGGTTCGGATTCTGGGTGCTTCTGCCTCAGTTCGGGAAGAGAAGGCCAATTGTCCCTGGATTGTTTCAGCCAGTCTGGACCATAAATCCACAGTGGATGCGCTAATAGCTCTTGAGGAAATAAACCACGGGAAGCACAATCGGCTGGATTTAGAGCAGAAGGCACATAGTAAAAATGAGATGGAGCAACGATCGAATGAATTTGACTCACGCGATTCGCCACATAAGTCTTCCAACGGTTGGGTTGTGATTGAATCCATCGCAATGCCACGAGCGAGTCAGTCCAAATATTCACGTTCGATATGGTACACTGCCCCTCCAAAAGTGACCTTACATAATTCAAAAGTTTGGCTGCCAACAGTGCCCCACAAAGTTCGAGCCTAGGTAACGTTACCTTCTTGAGAGGGGCAACTTTGGATTTGGCTATGACCAGAGATAAATATACAACCCCATTTGGCTGTGTTGCTCGTAGAAAAACAACAGCGGCGAAACCTTTCTCCGAGCTGTCTGAAAAGGTATGTAGTTGGAGGTCAATAGCCTTATCCACTCGCAGATTACGTGACAACTTGAAACCAACTAATAGTGGAAGCTCAGTTCGAAATCTGGACCACTGGTGGCAAACATTCTCCGGCGGCTGATCATCCCATTTTAAGCCCAACTGCCATAAGTATTGCATTAACCATTTTCCAAAAAATGTAATTGGGCTCAGAAATCCCATAGGGTCGTACAACCGTGCAATGTCCGCAAGAATTGATCTCTTGGTGATTGGCTGATGAAGAGAATCCACCTGGTACGAAAAACTATCCGTCATTGGCATCCACACTAAACCAAGAATTTTGGCTGATGAAGAGAATCCACCTGGTACGAAAAACTATCCGTCATTGGCATCCACACTAAACCAAGAATTTTTGCGGCTGGTTCCTCGGTGCTACCGAACGACAATGATTCTAAGGGCATAGCACAATCTTCCGGAACCAACAGATCCAACAGTGGTTTTACATTCGTCATCCATTTTTTGAGCACAAACCCCCCATTTCGCAACAAAGTGACCAATTCCTTCTGCAAGTTCAAGGCATCATCAATGGACTGCACAGAAGCAGCTATATCATCCATATAGGTGTTAAATCGTATGGCATGCGCAGCCTTGGGAAACTCAGCTCCTTCTTCCTCCACGAGTTGATGCAAAGTTCTGATGGCTAAGAATGGTGACGAAGACACTCCATACGTCACGGTAGTTAGGCAAAACTCCCGCAACGACAACTCAGGTGACGATCTCCAAAATATTCGCTGAAAATCCCAATGCTTCTTTGCAACTTGAATATTACGATACATCTGCTTGATGTCAGCGACTACAACGAATTCATGAAGTCGAAAACGAAACAAGATGTCAACAATGTTTGATTGTAATTTAGGTCCAATATGTAGGATTTGATTTAGGGATGACCCACCTTTACCTTTCATCGAGGCATCCAACACCACACGAAATTTACTCACTAATGAATCCCTTCGAAAAATACAATGATGTGGGATGTGATAAGCAGAGCCACCTTCCGACTGAAGAGGATTTGCTTCAACCATATGCCCCTGCAGCAAGTAATCCTCCATAAATGCCGTGTACTGATCCTTGAGACCACTATTTTCTGCAATTCGCTTTTCTAGCATTTGGAATCGCTTGAGTGCTAAGGCCCTACTATCACCAATGTTGGCGGGCGAAGCTCGAAATGGTAGTTCTACAATAAATCGACCATCAAGCTGTCGAGACACTGTTTTACGAAAATGATCCTCACATTCTTTCTCCTCTTCACTGAGATCCGACGATACTGAAGGAGGCTCTTCCAATTCCCAAAAACGCTGCACCATATTATCCAAAGGCGCTGCACCATATTATCCAAAGGCTCATCGAAATCTATCTTAGTGCATAGGGATAGCGATGCTGTAGCAGTTTGAGCCTACCTAGCAATTAAGCAATATCCCCATACGGTACCTACAGCACTGGGTGACCCTGGTGGCCCTGCGATGACAGGCCCGACTACTACCGAGCTATACCATTCCGCTCCGAGAAATATGTCGACCGGTTTTGACATAAAATATTCAGGATCAGCTAGCTGAATGCCTTCTATCTGGGACCAAACATGTTCTTCAAGGTTCATGGATGGACACCTAGCAATCGCTTCAATTACCAGCGCCTCTACGTTCAGGGAATCCTGTTCGGGACGTTTCAGTGCGCAACAAATAATTTCTTTGGCCACCGTGGATGCCGTTTGAGCGATACCAGAGTGGGCCGAGCCGGGAGATTCAAGCGCTGAGCAAACGATTTACTGATGAAGGTGCCCTCACTGCCGCAATCAATTACTACTCTGGCCAACTGTTCCGTACCATTGCTATCGAGGACATATACTTGAGCTGTGGCGAGAAGCACTGTACATCGAGGCTTTGTGAATGCCCGAAGAGACGAAACGGATGGTCTTGCGACCTGAGGTTCTAGCTGTGAACTACTATTCGATTGAAGGCGAGGTTTACTACCTTCCAATGTTTTAGAAATCGACTGATGAACCTTTTGGTCGGTACGAGTGTTCATATGCAGTAAGTTGTGATGTTTCGAATTACACTGCTCACAAGCTCTTGGCATAGGACATTGCCTGAGAAAGTGCCCTGGTTCTAAACAATTTAGGCACAACTTTAACGATTTGACTACTTCGAAACGATCACGATCAGTCTTTTGGCAAAATTGTGTACATTTTTGCAAGTTATGACGATTCTTGCACAATAGACATTGCCCTTGGGGTTGCGAGGCAACTAACAAAGAGGTACTACTTCCACGAAGTGACTTTGACCATTGAAAAGAACTCGATGAACTAGTGTTTGGCTTGGCCATCGATCTGCCTGTGCTAATAATTGAACTACTTGCCTCAACAATACGCGCTTCTTCATTTAACATGTTCACAAAATATGAAACTGTAGAATCGGCTGTAGCGATAATCAGTTTCTCCCATGTCTCCCTCAAGTGCTTGTTTAACTTCTTCGCTAGAATAAATAGTACTGGAACCGACCAACGATCAGTATCATGACCAATTGTTGTAAGTGCACCAATGCATTCGGTGACCGTGGTAGCTAAGGCTCGAATCGACTTTGCATACCCTGTAGTGACCGAAGGTGCACCGAATAAAGTCTCTAAATAAGCATTTGAGAGCAGAGAACTGTCATTATAGCGCGCGTTTAATTGATCCCATGCAGTGGTATAAGCAGCTGCAGTTAACGGCAACGACGAAATAAGTTGAAGTGGCTCACCACCTAAACATATCCGCAACTGCATGTGCTTGTAAACGTCAGGATACTGCGAATTCTGATGCACTGCTGCCGTAAATACTTCGTTAAAGTTTTGCCAGTCTTTAATATTACCGGAAAATATCGGTAAATCGAGTTTCGGAAGATTTATACTTGTCCCGGCGTGCGCTACTGGTGCCGCTGCGTTTGAAGAATTATCAGCGGGCCCTGGAAACGCGGCCAAAACAATTGCCTGGGCATTGTAATAAGCGCTTTCGAACTTCTGTATATCCTCTTGCAGCTCCTGAGCTATACCTTGCTTGGCATTATAAGATGCTATTTTTAACATCGTCTCTTGATAAGTTTTAAGCAAAATATCCATTTCCTTATCCATAACTTGTCAACGGTTCTTTAACTTAACGTTCGTGATGTCCTTTTCTAAATCCACGGCAACCTTTCCGAGGCGAATCACGCGTTGCATCGTGCTTTCCGCAACGAATTTTAATTCATCAATTACCCCCATGATTGATTAGGCAAACGACAGTTACAAAGTAGCGAAAACAAATTGAAAAACCAATCCAAATTACCTATTTGAATTCCACTTAAAAATGACCCTAAGCGATTAATTTTATTTACGAGTCCGAATGCGCGGCCTAAATTTCGAAATGCCTGGCGTTACTCGATAAAACGGTCGCAAGAAATTGTTCTTGCAGCAATTTATTTGTGGACTTCGGCGACCAGTTTCAAATCGACAAATTATTAACGTTAATTACAAATAATACAGCTTCAACGCCTATCAAACAACCTTACAAATTCTTATCTCTAGTATCAACGAAAATTGTCTCGAAATTTGGAATACACCAAACGACAAAGATACTTTTTGAAACAATCGCCGGCGAACATATGCGCTGAACACTGCCCGCGATAACGAAGCGGGCGTACCTACGCCAACTAAAACTTGAATCTAGCTTATACAACAAACTTTTCAAACAACAAATCCGACGATCGAAAGGACCAATGTTACTACGATAGCAGCAGTGGACTGTAATTTTGATTTAATCGAGAGCTACCAAATTATTTATGGCGAGGGTACGCGCAACAATTAGGAAGTGTATTGCCACCTACCTTTAACTACGGCTCCTTCTCTCGTGTCCAGCCTGCAGTCGCGGCAAGCGTTACTTGTAGATGGACTTCTCGAAGATCTTTTATACATACATTCTTTATTTAGCGGACAGTTTTACATACACAAGAATAACATTAAGAACGCGACAGCGCCGACAATATTTCACGCGACGCGCTAGAGCTCAGGATCACGCTACGGTCGCGATTGTTTTTCGACTTCTAACGCTGCCTTCGATATTGGGCAGGCAGCTCAACTTTCCTATCTTTAACGCGACCCTCGCTCTTACCAAAAAACTAATTGCAACGCCTGGAGGCCTAAACAGTATGTGTTTGCCAGACAGAGCGGTAAACTTGGGTTCACTAGGTTGCGTACTGCGTGAAATGCCAAGTTGCAGTTTGCTGCGGTTTTTAAACTCAATGCTTGCGAAACAAGATTAGTTTGTTAATATTTCGTAAATAGGAACTGAAATTTGCCTGTTTTAATTCAAGATTAAAACAGATCTAAATTAAATATAAACTGGCGAAATTATGAAGTAAAACTGGAGGTTAAAACTGCTTGTTTATGGAATCAGAATTACATTTAGAACTTCTGACTGGATTTCGTAAATTTTGTTATTAAAATGTATGTGTGTTTAAATCAAGTTTAAACAACAAGACCACTACCCGATTCACACAGCAAATATTGTTAATAGCTGGTTTACAAATAATAACATAGAAGTTTTACCTTGGCCAGCTAATAACCCGGATTTAAATCCTATCGAAAACCTTTGGGGTTTAATCGTTAAGAAAATATATCGTGCTAACTTTCAACCTCAAAATTCTGCGAACTGTGGAACATCATTCAAGAAACATGGGAAGAAATAAGCCGTAAGGAAGATTTCATAAATTCACTTGTAAACTCAATGCCACGTAGACTCCAACAAGTAATTGTTAAAAACGGTTCTACAATAAAATATTAAATATTCGTAATTGTGTTGCTTTTTCTTATGCTTATATTTTTAATAATAAATTATGTAGTCACCTATGGAAATTAATTTAGAGCCAGTTTCACACGTTATTAAAACGCAAAAAGTAGTCGCAAGACGTGTCCCAGTTTTATTCCCCACCGCGCGGACGACGCCGACGCGCTTGCGCACAGCTCACCATATACATTGAAGAGTTGGTTGTCTGTCTCACTTCCTTCATAACCCCCCAACTCATAGCCGCTAGCAATATAGTAAGTAATATATATATGCCCATAACTCCCAAGGGACTTGTCAAATTATTCCTTCCTCAAACTCATGGTAACCATGCAACTACAAATACCGTCTTGGCAACCATACAATGAGACAATCATTGATGTTATATACAGATTGTCCGGATTGTATTCGGGACATGGGAAATTAATGAGTGCGACAGGGATAAACAGATAAAATAAGTAGGTATGACAGAGATAAAACATACCAAAATTTATCAATATACCAATGAACACTTTCAAAACTTTTCGTAGATGCTCATATTTTAAATATATAAATCCCGTAACTGGTAACGTGCCGTCTGTGAGACTGCAAGTAAATTTTAATCTCAAGGTTTCAGCAAAAGAGTACCGCTTTTCGGCGAATAATCTCACCTAATCTTTCTCCTCATGATGCCCCACCTATCGCACAATTATTGGTAAATTTGGGTAACTGACGCTGGAGATGTGTCTTATTTTTAGTTCAGTGCAGTCTGTGAGACGGAACGTTACGGTTTACGTGAGAATTTTTTGCCACTCGTAGGCATGGCAGGCCCTGTGAATTACAATATTTCTTTAAGTTTTTTTTTACAAATGCATTGTTTTACTTATTATTAATCGTAAAATAAATAAAATTACTTTTGATCAAATGTTTAAATTTTTTTTATCTTGGTCTGGTAAAAAGTACTTTGCCAATTTGTGTTCAAGTTGAAAATTATCTTATAATTTTTTCTTTACATTAAGTTTTCGGTTATTATTACTAAAAAATATGTGCCTAACAAACCTCTATATATATATTTAAAAAAATAATTAAAACAGTTTAATTTTTTTCGCTTAAAAGGTGTGCCACTCTCACAGACTGCACGTTACCAGTTGTGCTCGAAACTTACACGTTACCAGTTAAGTGAGTTAAGGGTTTTAAGCTCAGCTGTCATTACGGCCGGTTTCATAATATCGACTTGAAGTCCACTTTAGCTAATGTCAACTTTAACTTTAAGCCAACTTTAAGTGCGTTTTAAGGCCGTGGTGTTTCATAAAAGTACATAATTAGACTTTAGATAAAGTGAGATTTGTTGAATGTAAAGGTTGTTGGCTAGAATGAAACAGGTTTGCAGCAAATTTCATAACTGTTTTGAAGTCATTTCCGTTGAGGTTAGGCTAACGTTTTTATACGATTTCAAATTTTTACGTTGTGCTGCACGGTTGTAGTTTGAATAATTATGGCTGAAAAACCACAGGCTACGAAAAATGCTCGCGGCAACAATTTCACAATTAGGCGGGCTACATTTGACCCCGACAATACTAATTTTTAAAAACGTGGAAAATAAAACCACAAATCTAATTCTACCAGCAGAGAAAGTTATTACACGTAAAATAATGAGAATCTTTTACTCTAATAATTCCTTGTTTGCTTTTTTTTTGTAGGAAGTGGCCTGGGAAAAAATAGCCAACCAGTTCAACTGTGTCCATCGTAGAGGTGGGGCGATTCATGAACGAATCGTTCATTTGAACGACTCCGACCAAAGAATCGTATGAATCGGTTCTTTCCTGTCTCGATTCGTCGTTCAATTGATTCGAAGTTACGTGTTGTACGACGCTGCGCAGCGTGATTTAAATCTGAATAAAGAATCGCGAATCCTATGAATCGGTTTCTTCTTGTCTCGGTTCGTCGTTTGTGTTAGATTTTGCTCGTACGAGGTACGATGCAATGTGCGATTCAAAAATTGAAACGCGAACGCGAACGGGACGAACTAAACGAAACTGAATCTTAAACTTGGTTGGTGCCACTGTTTTATCTTTTATAAGTAATACCTGCAACTGCAATGCAATTAAACTGATAACTGACCAAGCGGCAAGCGCATTTCAGCAAGGACAGCAAAGATAGTATGGAAGGTTCTTGATTCATAGCGTCTGGTTTCAAGAATACAAATGCGCTCGGTGCAAAATCTAAAATTCAGCGGGACCCAACCGAACGAAACTGAATCGTTCAAATGAACGAATCGAATGAATCGGTTCATGTTGATTGATTGAATTCGGTTCATGTTGATTGATTGAATCGTAAGAATCGACTCCTAAAAATTAATCGAATTGCCCACCTCTAGTCCATCGTATTCGAACTGTGGCACAGTTGAAGTCCAAGTACGATAACTTGAAAACGGCAGCTAGAAAGTACTATGCTGCCCACAAATCGTATTTGCATCGTACAGGAGGCGGTGCTGCAAAAGTCCCCGACAAAAAAGTATCATATATGACGTTATTCTAGAAATATTGTATATGAAAACTGTTGGGGCTGTAGAACTTCCTGTATCGCAGACTTGGAGGTGGTTTTTGAAGACGATAAAGATATACAAATGGGTGACGACATGGTATGTGGTGGTAGCCGATGTGCAGTTGAAAATGGGAACGATACTGCAAACGCTGTTTGCAAATAGAGGTGTGCAGAAAGTTCCTCAAAATGAAAAGTGGGAAACACACTCCGATGTTAAAAAGAAAAGAAATTGGAAAATTAAATAAAAGCATGTGAACTTTGAAAGAGGATTATTTAAAAAAGAAAATTTCTTTTTTGGAAAACGAAAGAAAGGCAATTAAAGTGGTTGCAGATGGACGAGGAGTAGGTGCCACGAAAAAAAGATGGAACTAATTTGCATAGAAATTGAAATTAAGAAGAGACAATTACAATTAGAATAATTTAGCTATTTATTAGTTATTAATTTATGTAGTTTAATCAATTTATTACTGTTGTTTTTAATTAGGTTTAGTTTTATAAGTGTAAATAAATACCCAAGAAAACTTGGAATAATTTATTTTTTTCTATAGCACTTGTTCAAGTGTCCTTTTATCAACTCAAAACAAGAAGTCAAGTTTTACTTTAACAGCAAGGGTAGATAAAGTAGCACTTTAACATCAACGATAGATAATAGTTATTTACTATACAAGTGGGATAACAGTATCATTAATATACGTGTGTGTAAGTTACAAACGAGTGCGTAGCAGGAGTTATGTAAGCACACAAGTATATTAATGATGCATTATCACACATGTATTGTACAAAATTTTATCTACGACTGCCTAAAATTGAGAAAAGTGCATTAAGAGAAATGTCAGATCTGTCATTTTCAAAACTATTTTAGTAGGCAAATGTCATTATGTCATTCATTTGACACTATTTCAGTTACGTAATGAAGTCATTACACAACTCAGTTGCGTAATGAAACCATTACATAACTGAGTGGTGTAATGAGCTTCATTACGTAACTGAAATAGTGTCAAATGAGTGACGTAATGCGTTACTTATCCCACTGGAGTAGATAAAGTAATTTAATTTTCTAACTTGTTAAAATTAAATATGACACCTTTGTTTTATCGTAGCAACCCAATCTAGCTACTAACATTTTGAAATGTGATTGACTGCCCTTATTTTCTTTTGAAATTGTTCAAGTTCTTGCTATAGAAAAAAAAATGTATTATACACTCTTGAACCATTAACGTCTCGATATCTGGATATCGTAAATTTTTCAAGAACAAAATTCATTATCGGTACTCTTTATAATCCTAATCAAAAAGAATACAAATTATTTCTTGACGAATTTGAAAATTCTATTATTTCATGCATGTCTTATTCTGAACATATAATCTGTTTAGGTGATTTTAATATAGATTTTTTAAAACCGCACCACACCTCTACAGCATACATGCAAAATTTGCTTGAATATCTTGGTTTTTATCAAATTATTAATCAACCTACAAGGGTATCAAACATTTAAATATTCTCGGCCTTAGCAGAGAAAAACATACCGTTATACCAGAAAATCTGAAGGATCTTAACATGATTAATGATTACTTTGTAAATGGTATTCCCACTGTTAACAATAATGGACAGACAGTCCCTCTCGACATTTATAAAGAGACCACTTACAAAAATTTAAAATTTACCTTTTCTCCGGTTGATACCACAACTGTATTCCAATATTATGAATAAAATCAAATCAAATGCATTTGGTAATGATAATATTAATATAACATGTTAAAGCTGTGTTGTCCAGTTATAATTCCCTACGTCCCCATATTATTAACTCTTATTGTTAGTAATATTTTCCCCCAGAGTTGGAAACATGCAATCGTCATGCCACTTCCTAAAAATAAACAACTGAGCAAAATTAATGACCTACGTCCCATTAGTCTTCTTCCGACGTTGTCCAAACTATTTGAAAAAGTTATTCACTTTCAACTTAATCCTTTCATTAATAATAATAATGTTTTGCCTCCGATGCAATCTGGTTTTCGATCTGGCTATAGCTGTACTACTGCTTTGCTAAAAGTAACTGACGATATTTTAGGTGCCACTGACAAGGCAAGGCCACTGCACTTGTGTTGTTAGATTATAGCAAGGCATTTGACACAGTGATGAGTGAATCATAACACTCTTATCATGATTCTAAAATTCCTGGGGGTTGCTCATGTTGCTACCTCTTTAATCGCAAGCTATCTTTGTAATCGAACACAATCTGTCAGTTTGGACAATAATATGTCTAGATCACTATCAGTGAGTCAAGGAGTT
This sequence comes from Agriotes lineatus, assembly GCA_940337035.1. Lineage (NCBI taxonomy): Eukaryota > Metazoa > Arthropoda > Insecta > Coleoptera > Elateridae > Agriotes > Agriotes lineatus. The sequence continues at coordinate 41,604 of CALNHX010002278.1, forward strand.
CCACAGGGATCAATTCTGGGCCTCTTGTTGTTTTCAATATATACATCTGTGTTTATGCAACATGTTAAATTCTCAAAAATTCATGCAGATGATACTCAATTATACCCTTCATTTACCGCAGCAAACTGGAGGAATGCTGTTGATGAAATAAATTTGGATCTGCAGTATATCTATGATGTTTCCGTTAAACACTCACTTAAGATAAACCCCGACAAATCTGCCGCGTTACTGTTCGGCAATAAAAAAATCTGCCATAATTTAGTTAATATTGCTAACATTAATATTAATAATGTTAAAATTCCTTTCGTGACTAAAGCCAAAAGTCTAGGTTTAACACTAGGCAATACTTTCCGTTATAGAGATCAAATATCCAAATATATTCTTCAGAGTTACCAACATCTTAGAAAGCTCTATCCTCATAGGTCATATTTAAACTGCGAAACTAAAAAGAAATTGTGCGAAGCTTTTGTTCTATCGCAATTTAATTATTGTGTTCCTGTTTATTACTTAACATTACCCGCCATTACCGCCCATAGAATTCAAAAAATTCAAAATGCTTGCTTGAGATTTATATACGGCATTAGCAAATATGAGCGTATATCTTAGAAGCTAGTTGATGCAGGTTGACTGACAATGCAAAATCGTAGAATACTGCAGGCCCAATGTCTTTTTCATCAAATTTTATCAAACAAGAAACCTCCTTATTTATACAATAAGATTACCTTTAGAACTGATGCTCATAATATTTCTACTAGATTTAGGGGCCAAATTTCACCACCTCTCCATAAAACAATCTTCTTCGAGCGGTCATTCTCGTTTCAGATATATGCAATGTATAACAGTTTACCTTCGAATCTTAAAGACTACAGTTCTAAATTATTTAAATCAAAATTGCATTTAGACCTTTTGCAAAATCCCAATATTGAACTTGTCTGGAGCCAGTTAAAACATAAAGTTCGAGCATTAAATACTTCACCAAATTTGAGCAATACGGTTTTAGATCATATTAGGCTAGCAGTAAACCAGTAAATCAAATTGATACTTACTTTTGGAATAAATGTGTACAACACGTTATTGATATTGAAAATTGTTATTCTTGCAACGTAGAAGTTTCCCCATTAATAATAAATATTACTGACGAAAGCGATATTTCTGATTTTGCCGAATACAGTGACGACTAAAACCCGGATTTTTGGCAAAATGCCTCTTTCTTCTTTATAAAGGCACATGTATTATAATTAAATATAATTGTTTCATACAATTTCCAACCTTTTAAGCTATGGTTTATTTTGCCTATTTTGTCTAATTTAATAAATTTCATTAATGATGCCAATTTTACTACTTATTTGCTTACAGTTTTGTTTTAGAGCCTAATTTATACTTGTCTTAAATAAAATTTGCTTCTAGTGTAAATCCAACTTTATTTGCTGCTGCATGGTGTAAAATCAACTTTTAATTTTCTAACCTAAAACATAAACAAAGCCGTAAAATTCGACGCTTAAAACACAGTGTGGGTTTACCGATTATTTGAGTTTTTTATTTATTTTATTTGTTCCTCACTTGTAAACATCAATTTATCAAGTCACTGTATTCACCTTGAAAATGTTTCTTAACTGGCTAGCCAGTTATATTTTACAAGCGTGCTCATAGATAAATGATAGCGTGCAAAGCCAGAGTTGTCTTCCTTAGTATGTGTCATATTGATAAATTTAGTTGCTTGTCAGTTTGACATTTTGAATTAATGGTAAATTTCTAGTTATTTACAAGTGAGAAACAAATAAAATATTCAACAAAACACACCAGGTAACCATTTTTACTGGCTCAAGGATATGACAGGCTCGCCAGTCATCCCAATCCTATCGCCAGTAAAAACTGTTTTACCTGGCTTGTAATGTTAAATACTATAAAATGCCTAAAGTGGGTAAAACATATTTGTCAGAATTGTTAAGAAAATGGACTTACGGTATATCTTTTTATACAACTGATGGAAGTGTGGTGTTTTGCAAAGATTGTGAACATAAGGTAAAATTTAAATTACCCTAACCTGCAAATAATATAAGTGTAATTTAGAATTGTCTTTTATGTATTTTTAGATTAATTGCACTAAAAAGTGTCATTTGGATCAACATACAAAAACCACAAAGCATAAAGAAAACTCTTATAAAAGGAAACAAGCGGCTCAAACTCTTCTTACAAATATAAAATGTACACCAAACAGCAGTTAAGCAGGATTTCGAGTAATTAGCAAGGCGTCCCTAAAATTTGTGGTTATGCGGAGGTTTCGAAGCTGCCCAGAAACAATTGCCAAAATTTAGCCAGCGTCGGTCTGACGTCACAAAATACGTAACTGCTGAAACGAAAGTTGTTATTTGTCGCCAAAGCGCGCAGATTTGAATAAATACCTTGCGTATTTTCATAATCTCCCTAGCATTTTAACTTCAAGCACCGCTGACTTGCACGACACAATCCATTTTGTGGAATTTTGACAGATTTGAGAACCTTGAGCTACCGCGTTTGAACTACTGACTGTGTACAGTACCGTTTCAGATCAATTGTAAATTACAGTCGGCTTCTGAACTCACATGAGATTAAAGAGCTTATGTTCTACTTTGAGCTAGCATTTTCCAATTAGTTGCAGCTAAATAAAATATAAAGAGGGGCATACAACCATTTAATTTCTGCAGTAAATAAGTACATTTCATATTTTAACCAGCCTAATAATTCAATAAAAGGCAAAATTCAAACGCAGTATTAAAATTAGAAACAGTGAATTGTGCATATTGGATTTGCCCATTGTTTTCACTTGTAATTAATTAATTAGAGACCTAGGAGAGGCTATATTCCATCCCAATATAGACTATTTTGCGACATAAATAAAAGGTTTCCAAATAATAATTTATTTTTCAAAATCACCACAAAATAATTTCTTTTACTTACCAATATTACAATCCTTACAAAACGCTTACCAGCTCAAAACTTGAAAGTAACACCCACAAAATGGTGAGAGAGAGAAAACTTTACTAATTTGCGTACACACTTCAAAGTGGAATACACGCTGGTAATACTGTCATACCAGCTATACATTTACACCAAGGTTTATTGGGGTAGTTTTATAATTATAATAATTCTAGAAAATATAAAATTAGACAAAGAAACTGCAATGTCTGTAGAACGAAAGCAAGACGTTTCAGAGCAGTGTTAAGTTTCAAAACCAGTATTATTGACAATTATGCACAGTGGTATAACAGCCATACCAGAGAGCGTTAAAGGGTTAAAAGTGTGGAACCTAATATACAGTGCGAGTGTAAAATCTGGAACTACCGAAATAACACTTTTATCAAATGTTTTTGCAAGAAACCCTCGAACACGTCAATTTTCATTAAAAAAAAACACATATTTTACTGTAATTGTCACTTTTAGATTGTCTTTTGTTTTTGAGTTATGACGTTTGCGATAATTTTTTTAAATAGAAACCCAAATTTTTATGATGAATTTGGACAGAGCATGAAATTCTAAGACCAAATACGCCAAAAAGAAGCATGATACTGTATTTTGAAATTTTCGAGAAAATCGTACGATTACCACATCCCCTCAATACTAAAATTTCAATTCGTCTATTTTCACTCAAATATCGCACCATTATTTATTTAATTAAGAGCACACAACAAAAACAGATAAACTATGAAAAACTGTTATAATTTTAGGGCTAACTCATTGTTTCATGGCTACTTGATTTTTATTCGATTTCTGTTTTAATACTTTAAAAGCGATTTTCTCGAAAATTTCAAAATACAGTATCATACTTTTTTAGCGTATTTGGTCTTAAAATTTCATGCTCTGTCCAAATTTATCATAAAAATTTAAGGTTTCCATTTAAAAAAATTATCGTAAACGTCATAACTCAAAAACAAAAGATAATCTAAAAGTGACAATTACAGTAAAATACGTCTTATTTAAAATAAAAATTGACGTGTTTCGAAATTTCTTTCAAAAACATTTGATAAAAGTTCTATTTAGATGGTTCCAGACTTTACACTCCCACTGTATATCCAACATGTGTTTCCACTACCTATACGTTCAACATCTTATTTTCACTACTTATATACCTCCAAAGGTATTTCAACTACCAATTGAATTTTTTATAACTCAATAAAAATAGCTTGCTTTCACTTCTAAGGTTGGCTATATTTTAGTAGCTATAAATAGGGTTCTAAATGAAAAGATTTGTTTTCATACAAAATTTGTTTTTGTTATATAAAAACCATACGAAGCTGTTGGTTTTCCAGTCACTTTTTTGTTTTTTTTTTCAGTTCTGAGAAAACCTTTTTTTAAATAACAGTAAAAACCCAGCAGATGAATATATTAATGAAAAATGACACAACGACGATTATTCAAAGATGAGAGCACTCAAATATAAAAACAATAGTGTCGTCCTTTTACTGCAGCAATTATTGGAATTCCAATGATGAAAAAAAAAACAATAATTTAGGTAAAAAACCATACGAAGCTGTTGGTTTTTAATAACTTTTTTGGATTTTTCAGTTTGAGAAAGCCTTTTTTCAAATAATAGTAAAAACACAGCAGATGAATATACTAATGAAAAATGACAATGACGTTTATGCAAAGACGAGAGCCCTCAAATACAACGAAATAGTGTCATTTATCTGTCGAAATTACTTGAAATCTAATAATGAAACAATGATATGGCTTGTTCATGGAAAAAACTGGTTGTTTAGTTGACAAAATACTATGCTGAAAAAACCGTTCTTTTACAACTCGAACTAATTTATAGCTATTTAAACTTATTTTCCCTAAAAGAAACGAAATAGATACATTTCATATTTTAACCCTTTAACGGACAAAATTCGTTTACAAGAAAAATCGAGATTTTAATTGATAGTCTTCCTTTCAGATGCCAGGAAACCGAAAAACAATGTTTTTATCAAACATCTATTTTCGGTTTCTCAAAAGATGCTGGTAAACCGTTCTACCAATGAGAATTCAGGACAAAATATGTTGTGAATGTTCACTGGTATACCACTTCATAATATTGTCAAGTTATTTATTTAGATGCTCACTAAATTACTAAATAACATAAAATTTCCTACTCGAGATGAAATACTTTTTTTTTCGTTCGTAAAATCAAAATTTTCAATTCATGAAAAAACGGTATTTTGATCTCTTGTAAAATATACTATTTTCTACTGTTATTTCGTTCGTCTTAGCAACGCCTACATTTGCGTACTGTTAGTTCTTGTTATCTAGCAACCACGTAAACATACCGAAATCATGCATTTTTCGGCCTGGAAACACGACTGAAAAGTTTTTTTTTGTTCAATCGGAGACCAAATATGTATTTTTTGTAAAAAGCATGAAATCTACCTATAAATAAAAATAATTTTTTGAAGTGGTCTCCTGGTAAAATTTCTATCCAAAGATTCAATTACATTGTCATATTTTTTATTAGTATAGTTAGTAGCGACTATTTGATCACTTACAAAAAAAACCTGCCTTGAACAGAAATAACATACACTTTTCAAGAGGTTGCAAATAACATAAGTTACTCGAATGGCCAAAGTAAAATAGTTTTTAAAATTTGAACTAAATATATATACACACTTGCGAGTGGACACTAACGTTCTGTTGAAAATTTATGACTACCCCATCGTAAACAATCCGGGCTGCCCCGACCTGCCTCAAAAACATCAGCTAAAATGCGACCAAGATTGGTTTGAACGTAAATATTTTCCTAGCGCAACATAATAGCAAAACCAATTCGATTATATCTTCAGTAGATATGTTTATAAATACTCGAAACACAAAAATAAATTGTATAAAACGTACGTTATTACTAAAAAAATTGGACGTATATATTGTGATGGTATTAAGCCCACGACTCGACTCTGCTAGCAATGCAACAAAATGAGCAATTCAATAAGCACAGAGTTGCGGTGTTTTGTATAGCTGCAATGTTAAACTGAAAATTCAAACAATAAATGCATTGATAATGAGATGCGAGGAGTAATAAAGTAGTAAGGAACGCAAAAAGCAAAGCTTGTTTTTCACAGGGGTCGAAGTTGATTTTTAAATGAAATAATAGGTTTCTGCACAGTGAACAGCCGAACCGAAAGAAAGTAATAGACACAAAAAGGTTTGCTATGTGCATGTAAAAGAAGCGTAGATTTCAATAAAGCTAGTCAGTGAAATTTGTGAGGAATCTAAAAGGCAAAGAAAGCTAAAATAACGGTACATTGCAAAAGAGCAATTTGAGAAAGCAGGCAGCAGGACATGAAAGAGCAATTTGAGAAAGCAGACAGCAGGACAAGAAAGAAGCAAGTGAGAAGGAATGAACTCTAATTAATCAGTGCATTTCAAGTTAGTGAAAAAGCAGAGTAATTAATAAAATGTGTTAGTGTGTGTGGCGCAACGAAACGATTTTAAATATAAGAAAAAGACAATATTTTAGTTTGTAAGAAATTTGGAAATTTAAATTTATGTAATCAAACTTAATTAATATATTGTGTACTAAAATTCATCAAAACTTATTTTTGTTAGCTTTGTAACTTAGCAACCAGATTCGTTTTTGTTTTAACAGAGAGAACAATTGAAAAATAAATTACCTGAGAGTTGTTGAAATTTGTGCTCCATATTTTGATATATTTTTATTAATAAACGTGTTTTTTAAACGATAAAAAGTATACCAGTTTATTGCATATGTGTCAGAGTACAAGTGGGTGTGTTTTCATCGAGTTACGCAGCAAAAATTTTACAAATTCCATCATCGCAACTACGAGAAGATCGGGGCCGATTCAACTCCATTTTACGATCTTCGCATGCGGCCAAGAAAAGTATCCGAGGCTTCAGATTAGCAGTCTACGGCAGAGAACAGGTCTGCAAGAGCGTCCCCGGCGGATTTGGCAGCATCAGGAGCAGGATTAGCGGAGATATTACAACGGCGTCATCTCAGCAAGGAACCCGAGGCAGTGCAACGAGTTTACAAGGTACAAAATTAACCCTAAAAATAAGTGGGTGCGTCCGGAAATCGAGTTTCATACGAGTCCAAACCTTGAGCCAGAAAACCAGAGCATTTCCAAGGCTGCAGTTAAGCAGGATTTCGAGTAATTAGCAAGGCGTCCCTAAAATTTGTGGTTATGCGGAGGTTTCGAAGCTGCCCAGAAACAATTGCCAAAATTTAGCCAGCGTCGGTCTGACGTCACAAAATACGTAACTGCTGAAACGAAAGTTGTTATTTGTCGCCAAAGCGCGAAGATTTGAATAAATACCTTGCGAATTTTCATAATCTCCCTGAGCATTTTAACTTCAAGCACCGCTGACTTGCACGACACAATCCATTTTGTGGGATTTTGACAGATTTGAGAACCTTGAGCTACCGCGTTTGAACTACTGACTGTGTACAGTACCGTTTCAGATCAATTGTAAATTACAGTCGGCTTCTGAACTCACCTGAGATTAAAGAGCTTATGTTCTACTTTGAGCTAGCATTTTCCAATTAGTTGCAGCTAAATAAAATATAAAGAGGGGCATACAACCATTTAATTTCTGCAGTAAATAAGTACATTTCATATTTTAAAACCAGCCTAATAATTCAATAAAAGGCAAAATTCAAACGCAGTATTAAAATTAAAAACAGTGAATTGTGCATATTGGATTTGCCCATTATTTTCACTTGTAATTAATTAATTAGAGACCTAGGAGAGGCTATATTCCATCCCAATATAGACTATTTTGCGACATAAATAAAAGGTTTCCAAATATTAATTTATTTTTCAAAATACGACAGAATAATTTCTTTTACTTATCAATATTACAATCCTTACGGTTTACACTAAAATGCTTACCAGCTCAAAACTTGAAAGTTACACCCACAAAATAGTGAGAGAGAGAAAACTTTACTAATTTGCGTACACACTTCAAAGTGGAATCCACGCTGGTAATACTGTCATACCAGCTATACATCTACACCAAGGTTTATTGGGGTAGTTTTATAATTATAATAATTCTAGAAAATATAAAATTAGACAAAGAAACTGCAATGTCTGTAGAACGAAAGCAAGACGTTTCAGAGCAGTGTTAAGTTTCAAAACCAGTATTATTAACAATTATGCACAGTGGTATAACAGCCATACCAGAGAGCGTTAAAGGGTTAAAAGGGTGGAACCCAATATACAGTGCGAGTGTCAAGTCTGGAACTACCGAAATAACACTTTTATCAAATGTTTTTGCAAGACACACTCGAACACGTCAATTTTCATTTAAAAAAACACATATTTTACTGTAATTGTCACTTTTATATTGTTTTTTGTTTTTGAGTTATAACGTTCGCGATAATTTTTTTAAATAGAAACCCAAATTTTTTATGATGAATTTGAACAGAGCATGAAATTCTAAGACCAAATACGCCAAAAAGAAGCATGATACTGTATTTTGAAATTTTCGAGAAAATCGTACGATTACCACATCCCCTCAATACTAAAATTTCAATTCGTCCATTTTCACTCAAATATCGCACCATTATTTACTTAAGAGCACACAACAAAAACAGATAAACAAACTATGAAAAACTGTTATAATTTTAGGGCTAACTCATTGTTTCATGGCTACTTGATTTTATTCTAAATGAAAAGATGTTTTCATACAAAATCTGTCAGGTCATTTTGTATTTTAATTAGCCACCTAGGCTTTAGGGCAGCGTGCCCGTATGTTAAACCCTTTTAGTTACTTATTTGGCTTCATCGCCTAATTCCATAATAATGATTTTGCACATAGTTGGCCTCAAGCGCAGTATTTCTCGTCATCCGGGGCACCCCTTTGTTGGTACTTTGACAATCGGGTGTTAACGCTCGCAGGATTTCCGAACCTTCTAGAATTTACGCTGTTGGTGTGACTGCGAGGCCTCGCGCTGTCTTTGTCACCGGCACTTATTTGTTTTATTGGGCGCCTCGCCATTGGCTGTCTTTGTTACCGGAACTTATTTGTTTTATTGGGCGCATCGCCATTGGCTGTCGAGGGTCACGTGGTAACGCCGTTTTGGCTCACGCCACTTCAAGCGTCGTAACGCTCCTTCCGGGACATTCAGCCGAGAGCCGTCGATCTAATAAGAGGTCGGATAGTGTGTGTGTTCCTGCGGCGCTCCCGCCCTTGGCGGGGGCGTCAGCCTTTTCCCGTCTCGTGCTGCTTCAGCAAGTATGTGATAAACTGTTTCGCCTTAAGTGGCAGTTCTACTCAGGCGATCGAACAAGGGAGGTGTGTGTGTGTTGTTAGCGGCGAACTTATTACGCCAAGGCGTAGGTGTGATGGAATTCCATGCCCGGTTCTACGTCGTCACGTAAGGGAGTGTTCTCTTTAGCTCGTTGTGCGAGGTATCCGTTGAGGTAGGACATCACTTGGGCTAGTTTGGCCGTCGTAGCGGCGTTTGTTGAAGCGCCAGCCTTTGTCGCCATTTTAATACCGTAACAAATTGTTTTTGTTATATAAAAACCATACGAAGCTGTTTGTTTTTCAATCACTTTGTTTTTTTCAGTTCTGAGAAAGCCTTTTTTAAGACAGTAGAAACACAGCATATGAATACATATACTAATGAACAATGACGTTTATGAAAAGTTGAAAGCCCTCAAATAGAAAAAAGATAGTTGTCATTTATCTGTAGTAATTACTTGAATGCCAATAATGGAACAAAACGATGATATGGCTTGTTCATGGAAAAAGCTGGTTCTTTAGTTGACAATAGTATATTACTCTGCAAGTTCAGAAAAACCACTTTTCTAACGTGTTGAGTATACTATTTGATCGCATCTCATAAGAAATGTAAAATATAAAATTTTTACATACAAGTAACACTAACGCCCGTATTCATAGTCGTTCGCCAGCGGATTGCCGGCGACTCGCCAGAGTTTCGTTATGAATAGTATGTTGGCGGCACTGTACGTCTATGTCAAATTCGAGGTTAGCAGGTTAGATTTTGTGTCAGTTTCTGTCAAAACTGACTGAAAACCTAACCTGATCACCTCGAATTTGGCATAGACTTACAGTGTCGCCAACAACACACTTCAGTATTGCCACACCGACCCATTAATCCAACAAACACAAAAGCTAGTAACCTCCGTCACTCGGTCAAGAAATAAACTAGTATTCATGTGGGTGCCTTCACACACAGGTATACCCGGAATTGAAAAAGCAGATAAGTACGCAAAAGAAGCGATATCATCCGCAGATCTTACTCACCTAAACAACGTGACCCCCTACGACATCAAAAACCATCACAAGGAATCATCAAGTCCAGAACTTACTGATAGAAGACACCAGGTTATACTCTCCAGGCTTAAAATTGGATGCCCCGCTTAAAATCAAATCAGCGAACCGCAAAGCCGCGAACGGCGAGGTCTGACTGTATGTTCAACATATAAAGTCTGTTTCAATTTCACATGACACCGAGTAGGCATTGAAATTAAGAACGTTTTTTAAAACAGTGTAGAAATAGTGGCAGTTTAAATGTTAGGTTATAAATGTTTGACACATCAGCTTTAGCTTTAAGTATTGAAAATGCAATATATATATTTTTGAGATTAATTATTAATAAGTATATACTTAAGCTTGCTAACCCATTTTTTCAACAATACTTTAATGTTGATCCAGAAGATACATTAATTACAAACATGTGAACCATTATCTAATAAACTAACACCAGAATGTTATTACAGCACACAGAGGCAAGATACCAATGAACTTATATTTGTAAAATGTTCTAAAAACTTATTCAACTACTTATCTACTTGCATTTGTATTTGGGCGAGATTTCGAGATGCGGAAGGTCCTTCAAATCTCTTGACACCGACTGCTAGGGTCATATGGCCAAACCCCACTAGAATTTTGCCGAAAAATACAAAATGCAAAATATAACAATACAAAATGTAAAATATAACATTCTAAATTGAAGCGAAAACGAACGATAAGTAAAAAATCATTGAAGAAACAAAAAACCCAACTGCGGAAATGTTAATAGTAATCAACAAGAACCAAACAAGATTAACTAAATCATTATAAAAACAAAATTATTAAAATTACTAAATTATTATACATACTATATACAGTGCTCATTACTCGGAATCTGAGTCAGAGTCGTTTTCATCAGAATCATGTGGCGTTTCGTCGTTTTCATCAGAATCATGTGGCGTTTCTGATTGTCCTACAGTTGGGGATGATAGAAGTTGTACCTAGTATTTAACATTCGTTTTTACTCAGATTCAGAGCCCGCAATTTCGGATTCACTGTCCGAATCTCCAAGAGAAATTATAATAGAAGGAAAGTTTTGAATACTGCTGCATCCCATGTATCTGGTCCAATCTTCGCGAATTAGTTTTTCACAGTGTTGTATGCTTTTGGTCCAAAAGTCAGCGGAACACATAGAAATTGATTCGCGCCATAATTTCTCTGCTTCTCCTTTTGATGATGCGCGAGAAGTTACATGCTTGTTGTAATAATTCTTACATAATCCCCCTGCCAGCTCAATGGGATTGTATTGGCAGTGATACGGGGGCAATCTAATAACTCTATAACCACTGTAAAATGTGGTCTACTACATAGTTTTTTTTGTTCGGCAGTCGAGGTCGTATTAATTTCCACAGTTGTTTTTTCGTCAGTTTGTTGTCAAAAGTTACGTCGTGCTGTATCAACCAATCCTGTAATTGTTTTTTCTTACTTGAAATAGTAGGTTTCTTATCTAAAAGAACTGAGTGGTAAGGAGTAAGGAGCGTTATCCATAATGATAACAAAATTTTTGTTTAATTTAGACAATACGGGAATTAGCTGATTCTGTACCCATTTTGTAAAAATGTCAGAATTCATGGTTTTATGATAGTCCCGGTCGTTATTGCTAGAATCCAGTAGTAATTCACAACCTTCTAAAAATCCATTAGACCATCCCGCATGCAAAATTGTGTACCGTTTTCCTTCTTGGCGAGTTTGACTTGGATTTCCTTTTCTGCAATCATCATTTACCCAACGTTTTCTAGAACTCCCGTTTTTATATATCCACGTCTCATCTAAGTACACAAAACATACGTTATCACTAGAATCTATCATTTGAAGGTACTGCCTCAAGAAGGAAATCTTTTTAGCGACAACGTGTTGCTGTTCACATATTTTTCGTGAATTCACGATTTTAAATTTATAGCCCATGCTTTTGATTATCCTCCACAATGTAGTACGAGATCCATTGTACTGTAGTTCCTCTTTCGCATAATTTAATAGATCTTGCACAGTAAAGTACTCATTTTTTTCATGAAAATTCCAAATTTTTGATTGTAGGTCTTCTTTAAACGTGAAATTCCAAAATGTTGTGTTTTTTGAATTATTTCCCGTCTTAGTTGTAGCCAAATTGGGTTCATCTTGCATAATTTTGCACACCTCTGCTCTGGATACCTATCAGCAAAATAATAAAAATCTCCGTAGAATTGTTATGAATACTTACTGAAAAAATCTCTGCTACAGCGTTTATTATTTCACTTTTTGTAAGTGTACGGCCATTTTTTTCGGTCAATGTATGAAAGCATTTGTAAACTGCTACTTTGGTGTCTTTATAAATCTTTTTTGGCATTTTGACAAAAGGCAAATTGTCAGAATGACTTTAAGGTGTCAGTCGCTCAGTACACTCTAAAAAATTTCAATTCAAGATTTACTCGATGTCATGTGAAATTAAAACGGACTTTATTTCCACTGCCTGTATGTCCCAACATCTATTTTTACTGCGTGTATGTCCAACATGTACTTCAACTACCTATCTATATATGTATATCCAACGGCTATTACGACTACCCACCTATCTCCCAACAGTATTTCAACTAACAATTGAATTTTTTAAAACTCAATAAAAATAGCTTGTTTTTACTTCTAAGGTTGGTCATATTTTAGTAGCTATAAATAGGGTTCTAAATGAAAAGATTTGTTTTCATGCAAAATTGTTTTTGTTATATAAAAACCATACGAAGTTGTTGGTTTCTTAATCACTTTTTTTCAGTTCTGAAAGCCTTTTTTTAAGCAGCAGTAAAAACACAGCATATGAATATACTAATAAACAATGACGTCAAACAGAAAGAAGATAGTGTCATTTATCTATAGTAATTACTTGAATGCCAATAATGAAACAAAACAATGATATGTCTTGTTCATGGAAAAAGCTGGTTCTTTAGTTGACAATAGTATATTACTCTACAAGTTGAGAAAAGTGGTGTGTTTCTGAACAGGTATGGTGTGTTTGAGTACGAGCGTTAGCAAGTACTTAAACGGTCATACAAGTTTAGAAAAACAACTTTTATAACGTGTTGAGTATACTATTTTATCGCATTTCATAAGAAATGTAAAATATTAAACTCTTACATACAAGTGACACCAACTGTCAAAACATAACAAAGATGGGCATAACTCAATCCTATGTACTAAAGCACAATAAGCAGCTCCAGTTGATGTTATGCGTTTGGCAGTACTGAAGTGTGTTGTTGGTGACACTGTAAGTCTATGTCAAATTCGAGGTTAGCAGGTTAGGTTTTGCGTCAATCTGTGTCAAAACTGACGCAAAACATAACCTATTAACCTCGAATTTGACATAGACTTACAGTGTCACCAACAACACACTTCAGTATTGCCAAACAGTCAGGCCATTTTTAATTACAATAGTTCCGTGACCATTTGGAGCCGTTTGGATACCGAGTTGACGAGTTTGCCTGTATATAGGTTCCTTTTCAGTCATATTTTACAGTATAACCCCTCAGCTAATTGCATCTAAAATTCTAAAGTTGTCACGCACGCAACTCCGTACCGCTCTAATCTCTACGCCGCGGCGCCGTTGCAATTACAGCGGCAGTTTGTTTCTTCCCGTTTACTTCAATTTAAAACGAGGCCCTGCGAGTGGGATAGAGAGGTATTCGCCCCATCACATTTTTTCGTATTCAGGCTGTCTCGCCTGCCATCGCCACGCGTGGTTTACTGCGTTCTCATTGGTTACATCTGTTGGCGTGATCGCGCGTTTTACGCGGAAGTTGGCTTCGCTTCGCTTGGGAGTGAGTTGATTTCCCGCTGGGGTTTGAGGCGCTTGATCTGCGAGCCTTGGCTCTTGGTGGCCGCCGTGCCTTCGGGCAAGGCGTCTTATGTTTGTGCTTTTACAGCTTGCCGCTGTTTTTTAATTGTTAGAGACTTCTGATCGGGCTGTCAAAGCGAGAGGTGGTTTTGCTAGTGGAGTGAGCTGTGGTGCCTTGTGTCAGGATAACCGCCAGTTTTGAATAATTTCGTCGGGCCGTGAAGAGGCCATTCTCCCAAACTGGGGATTAATATCGCAGAGCTGTACAAGTCTTCGCCACGCTGGTGGAATATCTGCAGGTGCCGTTCGACTCCCACGCCTTCGCCTGTACGTCCGTTGCATTGGACAAGCCGCTAGCCGCCGTGACGCCATAGCTCGGCGGGCCCAATCAGGTAGCATGTGTAATTTAGCATTAATAGTTAACCTGTGTAATTTAGCACTAATAATTAAACTCTTGTAACAGTAATTGCTATAAACGCAGTATCGCTTGACCGACGACATTAATATCCAAATTCAATAATCTGCCTACCAAGGCCTGTTGTATAACTACATTCATTCATCTGCCTACCAAGGCCTGTTCTATAGCAAAATTCATAACTGCCTACCAGAGCCTGTTGTATAACTAAATTCATTCAGTCGATCGCGCTTAATTTTGCGTTATTTGTGAGAGCATTCAAGAATCGCTAAGGTCGCGGTGAACTGAGTTCATGTGATCATTTAATTATAGTTAACACACGTCACAGGTAAGTTGGCGACGCTTGCCGCTGCTGAAGGTCATGAGGCTACTACTATGTTCCTTTCCAGTTGAGTTCTGGATTTTGGCCAAGGTGCAAAGTTAGAAGGTAGGCGCATTTGATTTCCCGGTTTTCTCGGGGTCTATCCTTGTATCTTCGTTTATGTCAATGAAACCGGGTGGCGCGCTATTAAATTTGATCGATGTTTACCGCCCCTTTGGCCGTTGCTCGTAGGTAATCTCGTGAAGGACCCTCCCTCGCTCCACTGATGTTTAGTCGGCATATCTTGTTGCGGGTTGGGCAGCGGCCCTAGGTGAGTGTTCGTCCCGATTATGTGAAATATCGTCCACGCCGGCCGTTTAGTTTTTGTATGAGCCGGAGCGGTGTCGTAAAACTCGTTTTAGACCGTAACAAAACGTAAAACGAATCGCCGTTGCTAGGCAGAATAGTGTTGCTAACGATAAAAGTACCACATTTCTTATCTTATTTTGAATGAAGAAATGTACATTTTCCAATGAAATACGATAAAATACTTTTCTGAAAATACCGTTGTTTTACAACTCGAACTAATTTATAGTTATTTAAACTTATTTTCCTAAAGCAAAGTAAGTAGATACATTTCATATTTTAGAAGTGTGGAAACCAATATACAGTCAGACCTAGCCGTTAGCGGGGGTTACGTTCCAGAAGAATGCCGCGAAGTGCAAAACCGCGATGCGCAAGTAAACACATAAATGATAAAAACGGGGTAAGGTTCCATAAACAACTGTAAGTCTATGTCAAATTCGAGGTTAGAAGGTTAGGGTTTGCGTCAATCTGTGTCAAAACTGAAGCAAAACCTAACCTACTAACCTCGAATTTGGCATAGACTTACAGTGTCACCAACAACACACTTCAGTATTGCCAAATGTAAAACAAATCGCCGTTGCTAGGCAGAAAAGTGTTGCTAATTATAAAAGTACCACATTTCTTATCGATTTTGAATAAAGAAATGTAGTACAGCGTTTCGTTCCGATCTTCGTTCGAGACGGTCGATTTGCTGTGTGTGCCGAGTGAAAACAATAGTCATCTATTTATAGTGCGAGAGTTAACCGAGATATCAGGACAGCTGTCCAGCCAGTCCCAGGTAATCCTTATCGGACCACTTTACACTTCCAAAATGATAAATCCAGACAACATAAATAAAAACCAACTAAACCTAACCCCAACTCAAAGCGAAAAACCAAACAATCAAGCTACCTTCTCATCAGTCACCAAATCACAACACTCCATGTTCCCTAAAAAAGACCAAGCCATAATTATAGATACAATTGACGGAATACCGCAAACAGATTACATTAAAGCCATATTCTGGTTGTTATCTACTAATTTAGTGAACAGGTCCTTGAAAGTGGCCCATTCCTCATAATTTCCCTCGTATATGGGGATTTTGACTTGAGGAAGCGAGATGGCTGCTGCTTGCTCGTTCCTTGTCGGTGCTTGCAATAAAATAATTAAATTTCTATACCTGTCTTCCAACGTAGTATATTCAGGACTGAAGTGCATTTGTTCTGAAGCCATGTCGTTCGACATAACTTCTTCGTCCATCTCGACCACACGATCCCATTTTTCTCTTAATTCCCTTGTCGTGATGGCGGGCCTCCCTAATTCTTGTGTTAGTTCGGCGTCGTCCATCGCTTGCTTAAAATTCTGAATCCGAATCTGCAGTTTTCGGATACGAACCTTTTGCTCGGGGTTTGCCACCATTTCCTCTTGATTCCTGCTTACGGAGGGGTTGGAAATTTCCGTTGATTTTGAACAGCTCTGCAAGTAGCTTTTTGCTTCGCCGTATATGGCTTTAATTTGATCGTAATACCCTGTTGTAAAATAATTATGAGTTGAAATACTTAGCTGCCCCATTTCTGCATGATTTTTAGTTGCAGTGTTCCAAAGTTCGTCCAGCGTTTTGTTGCGACTGGCGATGTAGGCTTCGTTTTTTCGGCTGGCAGGGTCCTTTTTGCCGTTAGATAATACTTGTTTTATCTTCTGCTCGAGCTCTTCTTGGGCGACAGCTAATTTGTTGAATTCCTCCATGTTGTTAGCCATTTTTTGGGACCTGGGTGGTTGGCAGATGTTGTCTTCTTCTCGGGATGCTGGTGACCCTTGGGATGTGTTTGTTCTTTAGTTGGAGACAGATCCGGCTCGAAGGACCATGAACAGAATTGCCTGGAGGCTGGATCAGGATTCCGTTGCTTTTCGCTGGTTCTATTCCTTAAGCACATAAACGAGACTGCGTTTATGTTTTAAACCAATGTAGTCAATGGTACTTAAAAGGGACGACAGTAAACTACCCTCGGAGACGCAGCTTCACGTCTCGATAATATTATGGCTTGGTATCAGGGTAGCGACGTAGTGAATGAATCAGACATTAAATGCAGATTGTTTTATTACGAAAATAAACGTTCTATTTATACAACACAAGAATGCTGAACTAAGTAACATATCAAAGTTCAGAATAGTGTAGTTTACTGGAACGCGTTTAAAGGTACGAAAACAGCAATTCAGCACAGTAAGCTTTTTATAGTTCCGTATGTGTTACTACGATAGCAGCAGTGGACTGTAATTTTGATTTAATCGAGAGCTACCAAATTATTTATGGCGAGGGTACGCGCAACAATTAGGAAATGTATTGCCACCTACCTTTAACTACGGCTCCTTCTCTCGTGTCCAGCCTGCAGTCGCGGCAAGCGTTACTTGTAGATGGACTTCTCGAAGATCTTTTGCACATACATTCTTTATTTAGCGGACAGTTTTACATACACAAGAATAACATTAAGAACGCGACAGCGCCGACAATATTTCACGCGACGCGCTAGAGCTCAGGATCACGCTACGGTCGCGATTGTTTTTCCACTTCTAACGCTGCCTTCGATATTGGGCAGGCAGCTCAACTTTCCTATCTTTAACGCGACCCTCGCTCTTACCAAAAAACTAATTGCAACATCTGGAGGCCTAAACATCCTCCCCCACCTTGGAGCGACCAGGTCCAACAAACAACAACACAACTAATCTAATTAACAACAATACAACAAGAAGACGTTTCTCCAAGCTCAATACCAATCCTATCGAAACAAGGAGGAAACGCAACAACAATACATTCTACTCAATCGGCAACGGAGACAACTTTACCACTGCACGCGTAAAGAGGCCACGAGCCGTTTTTACTTCCGCTACGCGGACTACACCATCCGGTCCAGGAAACGTTCTCGTAACTCGGCCTAATCGCCATTGCAAAGGAGGGATATTGTCCTCCCGAATGAGAACCAACGTGCCCTCTTTCATATTCGGACACCCTTTCGTCCATTGGTGACGCTGTTGCAGTGTACACAAGTAGTTCTTGTGCCACTGATTCCAAAAGGAGCGGTAAATTTGTTGAACGAGCTTCCATCGACGAAGGCAAGTAATGTTCTCTATAAGACTGTCTGGCTCTATCATGGTTACAGGGGGTTCCAGTAGAAGAAAATGGCCAGGTGTCAGCGCCTCCAAATCATTCGGGTCGCTACTCATCGGTGTCAAAGGCCGAGAATTCAACACTGCCTCCACTTGCACCAGAATAGTGTAGAACTCTTCGTAGGTCAGAATTTGGTTACCCATGACCCGGGCTAGCAAGTTCTTTATACTCTTAATTCCTGCCTCCCAAATTCCACCGAAATGGGGGCTGGAAAGGGGATTTAAGTGCCAAGCAATGCCTTTGTCTGCCAACTCTTGCGACACGGTCTGATTGTACGCATCAGACGTCACTATCTGCTTCCACTCGGCCAACTTGCGTTTAGCGCCGACAAAGTTGGTGCCGCAATCACTATAAACTTTCTTGACGGTTCCACGGCGAGCCATGAATCTTCGAAAGGCACCTAGAAAAGCTTCTGTCGTCAAATCCGACACCAGTTCCACATGAACAGCGCGAGTCGAGAAGCAGACAAACAGACAAACGTAGGCCTTTAAGATCCTTGCCTTTCTCAATCGTCCCATCGTTATCTCGAAAGATCCTCCATAATCCACGCCTGTTACCAAGAACGCTTTGACTGCCTGGAGCCGAGCAGCCGGTAAATCTCCCATCATTTGTTGGATGGGCGGTGGTTGAGTTCGAAAACAAGTCAAGCATTTTGCGAGACGCTTGCGAATGGCGTCCCGACCAGCCAAAATCCAAAACTGGGCCTGTATAATGCAGTGCAAGTTTTGAGGACCAGCATGCATGTAACTGTGGTGATAGTAGTCCATTACCAAGTTTGTAAAGGGGTGTGGTTTTGGTAAAATCTTGGGGTGTTTCCTTTCAAAATTAATGGAGGGGTGACGAAGCCGCCCTCCAACACGTATAATTCCTTCAGAGTCAAGGAACGGGTTCAACCTCCGCAAACGATGTGAAGGGTGACGACCAGCTTATAGCCGGTTAATATCCTCCGAGAACTCATCCCATTGCACCTTCTTTACGCAAATCTGAAGTGAACGACTAAGTTCTTCAGCAGTTAAAGGTCCAATAGTTCGGTTACCACGGGACCTTAAATTACCAATATACCGTAGCATCCATGCGACGATGCGTTTTAATTCAAATAAAGACGAAACCCTTGAAATAGCCTTATCGATTATGCTATTCTTTTCGAGCTCCTGGCTAGCGTCACAAAGCAACGTCAATATTCGAGCTTCGGGTTCGGATTCTGGGTGCTCCTGCCTCAGTTCGGGAAGAGAAGGCCAATTGTCCCTGGATTGTTTCAGCCAGTCTGGACCATAAATCCACAGTGGATGCGCTAATAGCTCTTGAGGAAATAAACCACGGGAAGCACAATCGGCTGGATTAAGAGCAGAAGGCACATAGCAAAAATGAGATGGAGCAACGATCGAATGAATTTGACTCACGCGATTCGCCACATAAGTCTTCCAACGGTTGGGTTGTGATTGAATCCATCGCAATGCCACGAGCGAGTCAGTCCAAATATTCACGTTCGATATGGTACACTGCCCCTCCAAAAGTGACCTTACATAATTCAAAAGTTTGGCTGCCAACAGTGCCCCACAAAGTTCGAGCCTAGGTAACGTTACCTTCTTGAGAGGGGCAACTTTGGATTTGGCTATGACCAGAGATAAATATACAACCCCATTTGGTTGTGTTGCTCGTAGATAAACAACAGCGGCGAAACCTTTCTCCGAGCTGTCTGAAAAGGTATGTAGTTGGAGGTCAATAGCCTTATCCACTCGAAGATTGCGTGACAACTTGAAACCAACTAATAGTGGAAGCTCAGTTCGAAATCTGGACCACTGGTGGCAAACATTCTCCGGCGGCTGATCATCCCATTTTAAGCCCAACTGCCATAAGAATTGCATTAACCATTTTCCAAAAAATGTAATTGGGCTCAGAAATCCCATAGGGTCGTACAACCGTGCAATGTCCGCAAGAATTGATCTCTTGGTGATTGGCTGATGAAGAGAATCCACCTGGTACGAAAAACTATCCGTCATTGGCATCCACACTAAACCAAGAATTTTTGCGGCTGGTTTCTCGGTGCTACCGAACGACAATGATTCTAAGGGCATAGCACAATCTTCCGGAACCAACAGATCCAACAGTGGTTTTACATTCGTCATCCTTTTTTTGAGCACAAACCCCCCATTTCGCAAAAAAGTGACCAATTCCTTCTGCAAGTTCAAGGCATCATCAATGGACTGCACAGAAGCAGCTATATCATCCATATAGGTGTTAAATCGTATGGCATGCGCAGCCCTGGGAAACTCAGCTCCTTCTTCCTCCACGAGTTGATTCAAAGTTCTGATGGCTAAGAATGGTGACGAAGACACTCCATACGTCACTGTAGTTAGGCAAAACTCCCGCAACGACAACTCAGGTGACGATCTCCAAAATATTCGCTGAAAATCCCAATGCTTCTTTGCAACTTGAATATTACGATACATCTGCTTGATGTCAGCGACTACAACGAATTCATGAAGTCGAAAACGAAACAAGATGTCAACAATGTTTGATTGTAATTTAGGTCCAATATGTAGGATTGGATTTAGGGATGACCCACCTTTACCTTTCATCGAGGCATCCAACACCACACGAAATTTGCTCACTAATGAATCCCTTCGAAAAATACAATGATGTGGGATGTAATAAGCAGAGCCACATTCCGACTGAAGAGGATTTGCTTCAACCATATGCCCCTGCAGCAAGTAATCCTCCATAAATGCCGTGTACTGATCCTTGAGACCACTATTTTCTGCAATTCGCTTTTCTAGCATTTGGAATCGCTTGAATGCTAAGGCCCTACTATCACCAATGTTGGCGGGCGAAGCTCGAAATGGTAGTTCTACAATAAATCGACCATCAAGCTGTCGAGACACTGTTTTACGAAAATGATCCTCACATTCTTTCTCCTCTTCACTGAGATCCGACGATACTGAAGGAGGCTCTTCCAATTCCCAAAAACGCTGCACCATATTATCCAAAGGCTCATCGAAATCTATCTTAGTGCATAGGGATAGCGATGCTGTAGCAGTTTGAGCCAACCTAGCAATTAAGCAATATCCCCATACGGTACCTACAGCACTGGGTGACCCTGGTGGCCCTGCGATGACAGGCCCGACTACTACCGAGCTATACCATTCCGGTCCGAGAAGTATGTCGACCGGTTTTCACATAAAATATTCAGGATCAGCTAGAAGGCATTCATCTATCTGGGGCCAACCATGTTCTTCAAGGTTCATGGATGGACACCTAGCAATCGCTTCAATTACCAGCGCCTCTACGTTCAGGGAATCCTGTTCGGGACGTTTCAGTGCGCAACAAATAATTTCTTTGGCCACCGTTGATGCCGTTTGAGCGATACCAAACACTGGAACCAGAGTGGGCCGAGCCGGGAGATTCAAGCGCTGAGCAAACGATTTACTGATGAAGGTGCCCTCACTGCCGCAATCAATTACTACTCTGGCCAACTGTTCCGTACCATTGCTATCGAGGACATATACTTGAGCTGTGGCGAGAAGCACTGTACATCGAGGCTTTGTGAATGCCCGAAGAGACGAAACGGATGGTCCTGCGACCTGAGGTTCTAGCTGTGAACTACTATTCGATTGAAGGCGAGGTTTACTACCTTCCAATGTTTTAGAAATCGACTGATGAACCTTTTGGTCGGTACGAGTGTTCATATGCAGTAAGTTGTGATGTTTCGAATTACACTGCTCACAAGCTCTTGGCATAGGACATTGCCTGAGAAAGTGCCCTGGTTCTAAACAATTTAGGCACAACTTTAACGATTTGACTACTTCGAAACGATCACGATCAGTCTTTTGGCAAAATTGTGTACATTTTTGCAAGTTATGACGATTCTTGCACAATAGACATTGCCCTTGGGGTTGCGAGGCAACTAACAAAGAGGTACTACTTCCACGAAGTGACTTTGACCATTGAAAAGAACTCGATGAACTAGTGTTTGGCTTGGCCATCGATCTGCCTGTGCTAATAATTGAACTACTTGCCTCAACAATACGCGCTTCTTCATTTAACATGTTCACAAAATATGAAACTGTAGAATCGGCTGTAGCGATAATCAGTTTCTCCCATGTCTCCCTCAAGTGCTTGTTTAACTTCTTCGCTAGAATAAATAGTACTGGAACCGACCAACGATCAGTATCATGACCAATTGTTGTAAGTGCACCAATGCATTCGGTGACCGTGGTAGCTAAGGCTCGAATCGACTTTGCATACCCTGTAGTGACCGAAGGTGCACCGAATAAAGTCTCTAAATAAGCATTTGAGAGCAGAGAACTGTCATTATAGCGCGCGTTTAATTGATCCCATGCAGTGGTATAAGCAGCTGCAGTTAACGGCAACGACGAAATAAGTTGAAGTGGCTCACCACCTAAACATATCCGCAACTGCATGTGCTTGTAAACGGCAGGATACTGCGAATTCTGATGCACTGCTGCCGTAAATACTTCGTTAAAGTTTTGCCAGTCTTTAATATTACCGGAAAATATCGGTAAATCGAGTTTCGGAAGATTTATACTTGTCCCGGCGTGCGCTACTGGTGCCGCTGCGTTTGAAGAATTATCAGCGGGCCCTGGTAACGCGGCCAAAACAATTGCCTGGGCATTGTAATAAGCGCTTTCGAACTTCTGTATATCCTCTTGCAGCTCCTGAGCTATACCTTGCTTGGCATTATAAGATGCTATTTTTAACATCGTCTCTTGATAAGTTTTAAGCAAAATATCCATTTCCTTATCCATAACTTGTCAACGGTTCTTTAACTTAACGTTCGTGATGTCCTTTTCTAAATCCACGGCAACCTTTTCGAGGCGAATCACGCGTTGCATCGTGCTTTCCGCAACGAATTTTAATTCATCAATTACCCCCATGATTGATTAGGCAAACGACAGTTACAAAGTAGCGAAAACAAATTGAAAAACCAATCCAAATTACCTATTTGAATTCCACTTAAAAATGACCCTAAGCGATTAATTTTATCTACGAGTCCGAATGCGCGGCCTAAATTTCGAAATGCCTGGCGTTACTCGATAAAACGGTCGCAAGAAATTGTTCTTGCAGCAATTTATTTGTGGACTTCGGCGACCAGTTTCAAATCGACAAATTATTAACGTTAATTACAAATAACACAGCTTCAACGCCTATCAAACAACCTTACAAATTCTTATCTCTAGTATCAACGAAAATTGTCTCGAAATTTGGAATACACCAAACGACAAAGATACTTTTTGAAACAATCGCCGGCGAACATATGCGCTGAACACTGCCCGCGATAACGAAGCGGGCGTACCTACGCCAACTAAAACTTGAATCTAGCTTATACAACAAACTTTTCAAACAACAAATCCGACGATCGAAAGGACCAATGTTACTACGATAGCAGCAGTGGACTGTAATTTTGATTTAATCGAGAGCTACCAAATTATTTATGGCGAGGGTACGCGCAACAATCAGGAAGTGTATTGCCACCTACCTTTAACTACGGCCCCTTCTCTCGTGTCCAGCCTGCAGTCGCGGCAAGAGTTACTTGTAGATGGACTTCTCGAAGATCTTTTGCACATACATTCTTTATTTAGCGGACAGTTTTACATACACAAGAATAACATTAAGAACGCGACAGCGCCGACAATATTTCACGCGACGCGCTAGAGCTCAGGATCACGCTACGGTCGCGATTGTTTTTCGACTTCTAACGCTGCCTTCGATATTGGGCAGGCAGCTCAACTTTCCTATCTTTAACGCGACCCTCGCTCTTACCAAAAAACTAATTGCAACACCTGGAGGCCTAAACAGTATGTGTTTGCCAGACAGAGCGGTGAACTTGGGTTCACTAGGTTGCGTACTGCGTGAAATGCCAAGTTGCAGTTTGCTGCGGTTTTTAAACTCAATGCTTGCGAAACAAGATTAGTTTGTTAATATTTCGTAAATAGGAACTGAAATTTGCCTGTTTTAATTCAAGATTAAAACAGATCTAAATTAAATATAAACTGGCGAAATTATGAAGTAAAACTGGAGGTTAAAACTGCTTGTTTATGGAATCAGAATTACAATTAGAACTTCTGACTGAATTTCGTAAATTTTGTTATTAAAATGTATGTGTGTTTAAATCAAGTTTAAACAACAAGACGACTGCCCGATTCACACAGCAAATATTGTTAATAGCTGGTTTACAAATAATAACATAGAAGTTTTACCTTGGCCAGCTAATAACCCGGATTTAAATCCTATCGAAAACCTTTGGGGTTTAATCGTTAAGAAAATATATCGTGCTAACTTTCAACCTCAAAGTTCTGCGAACTGTGGAACATCATTCAAGAAACATGGGAAGAAATAATCCGTAAGGAAGATTTCATAAATTCACTTGTAAACTCAATGCCACGTAGACTCCAACAAGTAATTGTTAAAAACGGTTCTACAATAAAATATTAAATATTCGTAATTGTGTTGCTTTTTCTTATGCTTATATTTTTAATAATAAATTATGTAGTCACCTATGGAAATTAATTTAGAGCCAGTTTCACACGTTATTAAAACGCAAAAAGTAGTCGCAAGACGTGTCCCAGTTTTATTTGCAATCAGCTGTACATTTTCTTCACAGAAACAAAATATGAAAAGCTACTCATAACCATATATGTATTATACATATATTGCTACTAGGACCTGGAAACGGCCGAAAACATTACGGCGCCGACATAGTCTCACTCTGAGTATAAATCGTCTAGTGCGCATGCGTGAGAATTCGAACTCTGCCTTTAGAAGCGAATTTTAAACTTCACCACTTCCCCACCGCGCGGACGACGCCGACGCGCTTGCGCACAGCTCACCATATACATTGAAGAGTTGGTTGTCTGTCTCACTTCCTTCATCACCCCCCAACTCATAGCCGCTACCAATATAGTAAGTAATATATATATGCCCATAACTCCCAAGGGACTTGTCAAATTATTCCTTCCTCAAACTCATGGTAACCATGCAACTACAAATACCGTCTTGGCAACCATACAATGAGACAATCATTGATGTTATATACAGATTGTCCGGATTGTATTCGGGACATGGGAAATTAATGAGTGCGACAGGGATAAACAGATAAAATAAGTAGGTATGACAGAGATAAAACATACCAAAATTTATCAATATACCAATGAACACTTTCAAAACTTTTCGTAGATGCTCATATTTTAAATATATAAATCCCTTAACTGGTAACGTGCCGTCTGTGAGACTGCAAGTAAATTTTAATCTCAAGGTTTCAGCAAAAGAGTACCGCTTTTCGGCGAATAATCTCACCTAATCTTTCTCCTCATGATGCCCCACCTATCGCACAATTATTGGTAAATTTGGGTAACTGACGCTGGAGATGTGTCTTATTTTTAGTTCAGTGCAGTCTGTGAGACGGAACGTTACGGTTTACGTGAGAATTTTTTGCCACTCGTAGGCATGGCAGGCCCTGTGAATTACAATATTTCTTTAAGTTTTTTTTTACAAATGCATTGTTTTACTTATTATTAATCGTAAAATAAATAAAATTACTTTTGATCAAATGTTTAAATTTTTTTTATCTTGGTCTGGTAAAAAGTACTTTGCCAATTTGTGTTCAAGTTGAAAATTATCTTATAATTTTTTCTTTACATTAAGTTTTCGGTTATT
The DNA here is from genome assembly GCA_940337035.1 of Agriotes lineatus. Classification (NCBI taxonomy): domain Eukaryota; kingdom Metazoa; phylum Arthropoda; class Insecta; order Coleoptera; family Elateridae; genus Agriotes; species Agriotes lineatus. The sequence continues at coordinate 67,591 of CALNHX010002278.1, forward strand.
ATTACTAAAAAATATGTGCCTAACAAACCTCTATATATATATTTAAAAAAATAATTAAAACAGTTTAATTTTTTTCGCTTAAAAGGTGTGCCAGTCTCACAGACTGCACGTTACCAGTTGTGCTCGAAACTTACACGTTACCAGTTAAGTGAGTTAAGGGTTTTAAGCTCAGCTGTCATTACGGCCGGTTTCATAATATCGACTTGAAGTCCACTTTAGCTAATGTCAACTTTAACTTTAAGCCAACTTTAAGTGCGTTTTAAGGCCGTGGTGTTTCATAAAAGTACATAATTAGACTTTAGATAAAGTGAGATTTGTTGAATGTAAAGGTTGTTGGCTAGAATGAAACAGGTTTGCAGCAAATTTCATAACTGTTTTGAAGTCATTTCCGTTGAGGTTAGGCTAACGTTTTTATACGATTTCAAATTTTTACGTTGTGCTGCACGGTTGTAGTTTGAATAATTATGGCTGAAAAACCACAGGCTACGAAAAATGCTCGCGGCAACAATTTCACAATTAGGCGGGCTACATTTGACCCCGACAATACTAATTTTTAAAAACGTGGAAAATAAAACCACAAATCTAATTCTACCAGCAGAGAAAGTTATTACACGTAAAATAATGAGAATCTTTTACTCTAATAATTCCTTGTTTGCTTTTTTTTTGTAGGAAGTGGCCTGGGAAAAAATAGCCAACCAGTTCAACTGTGTCCATCGTAGAGGTGGGGCGATTCATGAACGAATCGTTCATTTGAACGACTCCGACCAAAGAATCGTATGAATCGGTTCTTTCCTGTCTCGATTCGTCGTTCAATTGATTCGAAGTTACGTGTTGTACGACGCTGCGCAGCGTGATTTAAATCTGAATAAAGAATCGCGAATCCTATGAATCGGTTTCTTCTTGTCTCGGTTCGTCGTTTGTGTTAGATTTTGCTCGTACGACCAGTGCCGTCTTTTATATGATTAAGGCCCCGGGCCCAAGGTAATGAAGGGGCCCTTCTAGAAAGGAAGTAACTCAATACAATACAATATATATTTTTATCTACGACCACTACTAAAAGTAGGCCTTTTAACGCTAGCTTGTTTCACTAAAAGTGACGTTTTATAGTTTAGCGTGGTTATAGAACTCAGCTGTTTACTTTTAACCCATGTGCTAAAAGTGAAGTGAGGTTACAAAACTACAATTTCGAACTGGAGGTGAAGTTGTAAAGTTATTCTAGTTACTTCTTGCTTTACAGGTAAAGTGTTTTTGAAATAATTAACGCGTTATGTAATAAATACAGTCAGACGTGGAGTATTAATAATTACATTCTGTAACTGACCTTGCAGTACTGGCTTCGCAAACATTCGCCCGCGCGGCATGGGCTACTGTTTATTATGACATAAATTAGAAGTGTCGTAGATGCAAACCTCTGTTAAATCGATATTATGGATTAATAACGGTAAAATTAAGGTCGTAGATAAAATATTGTATGCAACGCATGCTAAAAGTAGTTTATGCACGAGACATGTTATGAAACTCAGCCTTCGGCTTCGTTTCATGATTTTCATGTCTCGCGCATAAACGTTGACTTTTAGCACTTGTTGCATAAATAGCTATTAATATACCTGCTTTTATTTTTATACAACTATGTACTGAAACGAAATTAAAATTCTAATAAAATGTATATAAACACAATAGAACATAAGAATCCTAAAAATTAAGAAATATGTCATAATTATTGCTACACAATAATAAAAGATTTTTTTCTCGATTTGATATGGGCGAAGTCCTGTATTATATCTTCAAAATTTAAATTCAACAATATGTCGCTTTCTATGCACATTAATGATAAAAGAGTTTAGCCTCTCTTGTAGCACAGTACTGCAAAGTTCGTTTTTTATCCTGCTTAACTTCGAAAATGAACGTTCTCCACTGCAATTAGTGATGATTGATGAATAATGACATGAAAATTCTAAGTGATAACGCAACGTTAGAAAATGTTTCTTCTAATTTATCAGTTCTTAAAATGTTAAACAGTAGCGAGTTATCAATTTGTTTAGTTTTATATACATCGTTAGTTCCTAAATACAGCGCTAAATGAATACATTCCGTTTCTAATTCTTCTCCATTTATAGCAAGGTGATAATATTCAGCAAACTTTTTACAGCTATCGTGCAATACATTTGGACTAATGGTTCTTAATTGATAAACAGCCACACCGATTGTTTACTTTGATATATGCAGCAGATCTCTGCTGTAGTTAAGTTATCGATGAGTCGATAATTGGGATAAACACTTCCACTTTAAATTTATCAAATGAATACACAACTTTAATTTTTATTTTTTTACAAAATATTTAATGAATTACAGAATTATTAGTTGATCAATGGGCCTGTCGGGGGCCCCAAAAAATTGGGGGCCCCGGGCCCGGGCCCGCCTGGCCCGTGCCTAAAGACTGCACTGCTGCTTGGTTTGGAGCGCAAGTAGTTATTGGAGTGAATACTTTTTCATAATGAGCTGCGTAGGCTGCCGATTTTTTTTCATCCGTGGCAAGTATTGCATTTTCTACAGTTAAAGTTGGAATTTCCTCTCGTTGTTTTAGTATATGTTTGTTAGCTCTCCACATTCTAATGTCGCCTGCTTGGAGATTTTCAACATATTTTGGATATGTATTGATTCTGAGCTCTTCTAATTTGCGTTTTAAGCTATGCGTTAGTTTGTTTAGTAGGCGTTTTGTTTCAGGGTTTCTGCGTTGTCTATGTCTTCGTTATTGTTTAGGCTGGTTGGGCACAACTGTTCATCAAGGTTCATCAAGGTTGGTTTGGAAGTATTCCCAGTTACACTACTCCGTTTATAAGTCTTGTTATTGGCTGTGCCACTAGTGGAGTGCTGATAAACGAAATTATTACTGGTAAGTGGTTTGAGTCGACCTCTTCTACTACATTTTGGAATATTGGTATGTAGAAGTTCTTCTGTAATACAATGTCTAGTATGCCAGACAGATGATCGCTACGGTATGGATAATAGGTGTATTTCTCAGGAGCTATTATTTGGAAGGAATATTTTGTCGCATAGCTTTCCATCCTGATTTCCTCAGGATTATTTGCTCTATATCCCCATAAATGATTTTTGGAGTTGAAGTCTCCAATCATTAAGAGTGGTTCGGTTGTGTTGATTGTACCTTTTAAGTTTTCCTCCACTAGCTTCTTGTTTGGTTGTCTACAGGTGCTTATTAATATGAGGTTTTTATAGTTTATTTTTATTTTAATTCCGATTGTTTCTAGGGTTAGGTTATCAATGTCAGCGATATGATGTGGATAATTTTCTTTTTAATGAGTATAACTGCTTCTCCGGCTGTTGTTCGGGCGTTTCTGTCTGCCCTACGCACTTGATATTCAGATATTTTAAAAGTGTCTGCTTCAGAGAGGTGGGTTTCAGTAATACATGCAACATCTATGTTGTGTCTGGCAAGAAATGTTATAAGGATTGATCGTTGGGTTAGTATACCGTTAGGATTCCAGTTAAGGATTGTTAGCTTTTCTATGATTTTCTGAAATTTCGGATCCATTGAGGAGTAAAGGAAGGAGCGTACTAGTGATGAAATTTTTAATTAGGGGAAGGCAAGGGGTTGGTAGATCAATAAGGATTTTGACTATATTATTTGTGTCAGGTGAAGCCGTCAGATTGGTTAATTGGTTTGCGTTGTTAGAGTTGGGATTAGTGCTGTAAGATTTCGTACTTGGTCTGAATATGATCGGCTAGTGTTGATAAAATAATATCTATTGTGTCTTATACCAGGTTGGTTGTTATTGCTATTTTTTATTCGCTTTTGCATTATCTCGACATGGTGGCTGCCACCGCGATAACTTGCAGGGTGTGGGTCTCCGCAGTTGGCACACTTAGGTGTTTCTTCTGGTTTTTTTGCATTGATGATGTAGATGGTCTCCTCCACATTTTACGCATCGTGGGTCTAGCGTGCAATAGTTTTTGATGTGGCTATAACCTTGGCAGCGGTGACATTGAAGGGTGTTTGATGGCTTTCTTCTCAGTTCAACGGTGACAATTGAATGATAAACACTTTTTAGAGAGAATATCGTTTTGGAAGTTTCGTTATCATTTAGGTCCACTGCATAAATTGGTAACGGCTGCTAGTTTTTAGCTAGTAGGCGTGTAACTTTAATAACTGGTATTGAGTTGCTACTAAGTTCGGTAAAGATTTCTTGTTCTGTTAGAGATAACGGTACATTTTTAATCACGACGTCGAAAGGTTTGTTGTTTGGATTTTGAAAAATGTGAAATTTAATTTCGTTATCCTTAAAGTGTTTTGTTAAGGTTCTGTAGTCATCTTATTTAGTTAAGTTTATTCTTAGTACGTTTGCTTTGCAGAAGATTGTGAATTTGCTGGCTGTTAGTTCCCTGATATCTGCGGTCAGTGCTATATGGTTTATAGCAGGGGTGGCGAACCAATGGCACGCGTGCCACTGATGGCACGTGACAAAATAATTTGGGCACGGCATTAATTAAGAAATTTAGGTACCTAATCGAAACAATTTATATTTAACAATGAGTTGAACATGAAGCTTCAAGGCGCAAATAAAACAATTATTGTGTTATGATAGATCTCATTCGTGCTTTCGAGGCTAAACTGCAAGTTTTTCCCAAACTTGAAAAAAATCAGCAGAGATTTGAATTTACACGAAAAACCAGACCAAGCAAAAGTCATTGAAGAGTTTAATTCGGTAATTAATTCTTCAATCAAAGAATTGTCATCGAGATTTTCTCAGTTCAAAGAATTATCGGAAACACTGAAGTTTATTATGTATACTGATGTGACTTCACTTGTTAAACTGAACTTGGCCAAATTTGATTGGTTGGAAATTGGAGAAACTGAAATGCAGCTGCTTGATTTCCAGTCTAGTTCAATATGGATTCAAAAATGTATCGAAACAAGGAAAGAGAATTAAATGAAATAGAAAGACTATCTGTATCAGGTAATATGAGTAAAAATGCCAATATAAAAATTATGAAAACGTAGAATTTAATTCCAGACACATTTAGCTGTCTGAAGAAGCTGGCTTTTGTTATCTTAACAATATTTCCATCTACCTGTGCCTGCGAGTCATTATTTTCAGAAATGAATAACATTAAAGACTCGCTTAGAAGCCGTTTGTCAGATGACTCCAGTTCAGCTTGTATTCTGCTAAAAGTAACAAAGTATGAAGCTAATATAAGTTATTTAGCATCTAATTTGCAACAGTAGAAGTCGCACTAATGTTTTGTTTCATTTAAATAAACATAACGTTACTATTGTTGTACAAAATATATATTTTTGGTTGCAAATAAAAAGTGTTAAATTGATGGTATTTAGTTTTATATTTTCTCCATTAATCACTAAGTCAAGATTGTTTGATGGCACGTCAAGGCCTCATTAAACATTTCTTTAGAAAAAAATGGCACGTAGATGAATAAAGGTTCGCCACCCCTGGTTTATAGTGTTATGAAGATAAGTGGGCGGTATTTTTGGTTTCGTTATCGAGGTTTCAATTATGTTGCATGAATTTGTTGATTGTGATTATCATCGGAGTTATCGTTTGAGTCGACCTCTAGATTAGCTAGTAAGTTGTATTTGTTATGTGTTGGAATATTTGGTGTCCACGAGTAACTTACATTGGGCTTTCATTGTTTATATTTTCGGTTATTTTGTTAAGATTAAAAATAACTTACCATTTATGATGCTTTAAGTTGCTATTTCAAGACAACAGACTCGTTAAATAATTGCACTTTAATCTTTCACTTACGACTGCGATGAAGCACGTCTTACCGCTTACGCAAAGGAACGCGGAATACTTTCATTTCATAGTGTGGTTATTATAATACGGAAAACAGTGCTGAAATAAAGTCTATTGTAGCACTGTTTTTGTTTTTGTTATTTTACATAAAACGTTGAAACATCTTAATGTGGTGAAGCTACAGCAACGTTTTTAATATGAGCGATATCATGGGGAATATAGTTTTAGACAAAAATTTGTGGATATGAAGTCTGTGGCAAAAAGGCACTTCGACTTATCTCATTTTTTATTTTATTTATGCCCCGTGTCCGGAGCAATATCGGGCATCTAAATACAAGAGGATATACGTCTACATACCATAACCGCATTGTTACAGCAAATTTTCTAAATGGGATATGTAGACTTATTTCCTGAAAATTCACTAAAAATTGATAAAAAGCAAATTTAGTCAATGGCAAATTGATACATGTGTACTAATACCCCGAGTCAAAGCTTTTAGTAAAGTTATCTGCAACCCCAGAACAGCATATGTTAACTTATACCCTTTTGCCATTTCATAACTTTCCGTTTTTGTTGAAAACAAATAACTTATGTACACTTATACGTACTACGAGTGCATTTCCATGCAGGTGCAATAGCGTGTTTTAGCGGTCCAGTGTTATTATTCGTTATTATAGTGTAGTTTAACGAATAAGTGCCAAAATGAACACACGCTCTCGTGCGTACAAAGTTTTGCAGAAGTACAAGTACAAGAACTTAACCGGTAAGTTTACACATAACCTCCCATTATTCGAACTCGAAACCACATATTGTTGTTTAGTTTATGTCTACATATGCTGTTTTGTCATAGTAATTATTTATTAGAAAATACATATTCCGGGATATTGCAAAAAGCTATATGTCAACTTATACCCTTTTGCTATTTCATAAGATGAATAAAAGGAATGCGATAAGGTATAAGTTCCGTATTTATTTATTTTCTAGTAGAAATAGTTTTAGAATCAATAGCAAAGCAAGCTGTAGTCAATAAATCGACTTGATTCTTTTGATTACCAGCGAAAAGAATTAAATGTTGTTCTCAAATCTCCAGCAAAATAGTTTTTTGATGTTCCTGCAAAATAAGCATTTTTGACTTATATCCTTTAGTCTTTTCACCACATAAGTATACAAAATTGTAAATGCGTGTATAAAGGTGTTTATACAGTTTTATATCATAGTTATGGTGCTGATTTTTTTGCGAATCTTGGTGAGATGAAGTAACAAAGGAAAAATCTACATACATCATCGTAGGGGACTTTAATGTTGACATGCCCAGGGAATCTACATACAGCAACAGATTATAGTATATTATATCATGACGGACTAAAGTTCATCATTAAATCCCGCGAGTGAATATTATTACTCAAGGGATTTAGGCACTTTAATCCTGTGCGATATACGCTATTTTTTCTACGATCATGTCACAATGACAACTTTTTGCACAGTTTCTAGTGTCAAAAGTGACGTTTATAGCACTCTTAATATTAGCGCTCGAATTACATCATTTTAACACTTTGCCATTGAAGGCGTGTTTTAATAATTTATTAAAACACGTTTTGCCGTAAGTTTGAATGTCAACATAACCTAGACTATCTAACACAATGTGACGAAAAAAGTGTCACCGAACTAAGTTTTTATATTTCTGTTACGATCGTAGAAAAAATAGCGTATGATGTAAGTGTATAAGAGCCATTAAAGCACTAGCGACGTTAAAAGCACTCCGCTAGCGCGTCGCGCTTTTAAACTTGTCGCACGTGCTTTAAAGGCGTTCCTATATACTAGTATCATAATATACTATTTTGCACTTTTCGGAACATTATCACCAAACATTTTTAAATTTTGGAAACTGTCAATTTGGAAACTGACAATTACAATTTAATTTTAAATACGAATTTTGTTAAGAATGTAGTGTATAGCCGGAATCAGTTCGCAATATTGAAGTGTATTGTCAGTCTATGTCAAATTCGAGATTTTCAGGTTAAGTTTTGCGTCAGTATGTGTCTAATCTAACCTACTAACCTCGAATTTGATATAGACTGACAATGCACTTCAGTACTGCCGACTGATTAATTTTTTAATACAAATTTTATTAATAATGCTGAAATAAGTGACTAAAGTGCCAACTTTAGTCTCGAAAGTGCAAAAATAGATATTTATGCATTAAGGAAGATATGAAGATATTTTTTCCCCGAGGTTGACATGTGCCTCTGGCCCGAGGTCGGTAAGTCAACGGAAGGTAAAGAACATGAATATTTCCCGTGGTGCACACAATATTTTATTTACTAGCATATTAGTAAGAATAGTATGAAGTTTCAAAATGTCATAATGACATTTAAAATTTCAATATGTAAGTAACATCAAGGATTGCCGCATTGCATTGTTGCTAAAACGTTATTTGTAGTTGCATGGTTACCATGAGTTTGAGGGGGAAATAATTTGACAAGTCCCTTGGAACTTATGAGTAGCTTGCAATATTTTGTTTCTATGACTAAAATGTTCAAAGTATAGCTAGAAAGTTAGCTAGGAAGAAATAATAGTTATTTAAGATACAAGTGCAAAAAGGCATTCTTTATTGCACGAATAGGTCAAATTAGAATGCGAGCGTTAGCGGGCATTCTAAGACCTATGAGTGCAATAACGAGCCTTTTTGCAAGAGTGTCTTACAACGTTTTATCTACGATCATAATCTTTTACGAAAGTATGTATTTCATTTTGTATTTTTTAAATTTACGTGCAATAAAATTTTTATAACACTAGTGTAATAAAAGTTAACTTTTTGCACTAAAATTAGTGTATCATAGATTTCTTATTGACATTAGCGTGCAATAAAATTTTTATAACACTAGTGTACTAAAAGTTAACTTTTTACACTAATATCGGTGTAGAAAGTAGGCACTTTTTACATGATCGTAGATAAAATACCAATTAATGCTCAGTCTGGTTTTCGTAAAAATCATTACTGGAAAACGGTCCTAAATTTAGTGTTAGCGAACTGGAAAGAAGATATAGAACTAGGTAAAAAGGTAGTTGCACTTTTTCTTGATCTAAAACGAGCTTTCGAAACTATCGATAGAAATTTGTTACTGAAAAATATTGAAAATTACGGAATTAGGGTACAGCATTAAAGTGGTTGAAGACATTCGTCTCAGCCCATTAATTTATTTACGGACGACACACTGCCGATATCTGTAGCCGATAGTAATGTGGAGTGTGCTATAATTAAACTGAACAATTATCTATAAAATATGTTGGCTTGGTTGAAATTGTATAAACTGAAATTAAATACAATGAAAACAAAGTAGTAGACCATCAGTGCATAATGTAGTAGCGAATGTAGATAATGGAGTTCGTTACAAATACTAAATACCTAGGAGTTGTATGCTGCGAAAAATGTAGGTTTTCTTGGTCGAATAAGTGTAAAATTCAACATTTGTGTAGTGTACAATGTAATTATAGTGCCACATATTGTATATTGCTCTAGTATATTATTTAATGACAAAGACTGCAAAAATTACAAAACAAATGTGTGCGTATTGTTTTATCTTGTAATAAACGAACATCTGTTTCCCTAAGGATTTATTCTAATACAATAGTTTTAATTTTTAAAATTATTAATAATAATTTCGCTGTCAATGTTCTTATTAATTAATAGTATATACTAAGGATATTCATAATTATAAGACTAGATTTGTAAAAAACTTTAGATTAACTTTAACAACAAAATCGTGTACTCAAAAAAGCTTATTCTATAATGGACTCAAATTATTACGAAACTAAACATGCTGCTAATTTATATCAGTGTAAAAACCTATGTTCAATATATGTTAAATCTGTTTGCAAATGGCAATATTTTTGTAAACTTCTTCAAGGATGAATAAACCAACATCTTATATTATCATATAAATTTGCTGTGGAAATAGTACAAAGGTCACCAATAATAAATTAAATAACACTCCGTGCTACAATTAATTGTGCGTATAAATACCTACGTCAAGAGATTTCGAAAGGGTTCAGCCATTAGAAATACCCTCTCTAGAAGAAAGTGCATGGAAATCAAGCTACGGGGATTCCGAGTTGGCACACCGGACATGCATTCAACCTTTTCCGGATAACAAAGACTTCCAATAAACCCTGGTCAATTACGCCACGTCAAGATCTAAAAGTACACAGCTATAGGAGCCCTTTGCGAAACAATGGCACTGGAGTGCCACTCTCGGTCTGCATTACAAAGCGGCCAACCGCAGGTCAAAGAGTCTCATAAAGGTTTGACGCCATCAGCAAGAAAGCAATAAATCTGAATACCCGGACCTCGTACTTTCAACTTGGTGGATCATTGTAAGCCTCAATAGTATGAGGCATTCTTACACCATCAGACATAATAGGCCACCTCTTCTACTTGTGTAAATAATAGTATAAAGCGAGAGGAGAATGCGCCAGACTGCCTACTTTAAACATGGTCTAGGTCATCGGCTCGATTGAGCATCCTTGAATGCAACCTCAACAAGGACTGGAACCACCCCCAAGAAATATAAATCTGGACCTAAAAATCCAGCAACCGTATGAGGAAAGTGCTTTGTAATCTGAATCACAACATATAATTATGAACTCGAGTCACGGGACGCTATATTTTCTCGTACTACTACACAGTACAGGAGTTTGAAACTTGAGGAATTTGAAATGTGGTGCTACCGCCAGAATATCATGAACGAACCATATCCCCAACAATAGAGTGGTGGAGCCGATAACAGAGGCATTGCAAATACTAACGGTAGCAAAAGCTAGAAAATTAGCCTATTTGGGCATGTGAAGCGGAATGAAAAGCACCATCTACTTCAATTGATAAAACAGGGCAAGATGGAAGGCAAAAAAGACCCTGGTTGTAGACGAATATATTTATTGAAGAACCTCACGCAGTAGACTGGAATGATCTCCACAATACCATTCATATCCTTGCTCCAATGTGTAAAGCTTGAAATCGACAAAATATAGGTGGAAAGAGCTCTAATTGACGCAATGGGCCTAAACGAGGAGACTTCTGGAGCAAAACAGAGTAATACGATTACATACACAATATACAGCAGATGGAAATTGTAGAGTAAGGACAATACTCAATAAGCGTTTTGAAAACCGATTGTATTAGATGTCTACCTACAGTAAAAGCAAAAAAATTAAAACAAAACCCAAAGATACGCTAATAGTTAAGGTATACATATATACCTGCAGTAGGACATTGTGATAAGGAGATATAGCAAATATATGACGAAATTAGTGAAATCCTTAAAAAATCTTGAAGGAGATGAGGATTTAATCGTTAGTAGTAGGTAAGCGAAATAACAGAACGGGTCATTTTATCAAATTTTGTGCTGAACATGGTCTAACAGTTGCCAACACAATATTCCAATACCGACCTCGTAGAAGATATACATGGACAATGCCAGGAGACCGAAGAAGGTACCAGATTATACTTTAAAGTAACAAAGGTTCGGAAATCGAAGACTGCTGCAGCTAGCCGAGAACAAATTTTGATGGCGAACATAATAAAATGTAGACTGACTTCGAACGAAATAAAATGAGAGACGGGATTAAGAATAACTAAAGACTGAGGATGTAATTGAAAGGTTCAGTAATAAAAAAACACGAGATAATAAGCAAAGACACTTACATAAACAATAGCGACACTAGGTGGGACACACTAAAATTAGATATATATGCGGGTCTGAACGAAGTTGTTGGAATGGAGACGAGCTAATGCAAGAAAAACTCTAAAAGCGAATGAACTACCAAGAAAGACACAGATAACTCAGAAATAAAGTTAATAGAGAAGCAAAGACAGACAAAGAAAAGTTCATAAATTAAAACTGCAAATATACAACACCATCAAGATGGTTGAAGTGACAAGGTATACAAATAAATTAAGAAACTCTTCAATGAGATGATGAAGTCGCTTTCATGTTATTAGAGCCAAAGAAGAAGAAATTTTATTGGAAGTCCGCGTCTTTGACCGGCAATAGATGGCAAGAATATAGAAAACTTCGTTACGTATTAGTTTTGAAGAAATAGAAAATACAATATTAGAAACAGTAATCGATAAAGCGTTACCAGACATGAAATTAAATAAAGCGCCAGGGGTAGACGAAATCACCAGCGAAGTAATCAAATACTTGAGCCAATACAGTTTTTAAATACATTATAGATAAATATGTGACATTTAAGGAATTGGACATTATACATTCTACCAATTCTAAAAAAGCATTGGCAAATAACTGTCAGTAGTACCGTACTCTAAGTTTTGTATCCTACGCTTCAGAAAAATACTGACCAAAATCAGATATAGACGTATAGAAGAGCAGAAAGACGATGTTCTAATAAACCATCAATTTGGATTCAGTAGTAATAAGAATCAAGGGAGACTATTTGTCACGCTATTTTAGGTTTCAAGATACCACGAGCTTTTCGAGATCCTTATCAATGGTAGTGGCAATATGCTAGTTCTGCTTGTCGTCGTGGCTTGCTAATAAGTGACATCGTCGGTCCTTATTCCTCAGACCCGAACATTATCTAGAGGAGACAAGTTGTTGGCGGAGCGGCCGCTTAACGCCTTATTTTCGTTGTTCCGATTGTTCTTGAAGGCTGAAGAAGATTTCGGTTTGGTTAGGTTAAACAGCTCAAATAGCCAAAGAGGTCAGACGTGTGTTAATGGATTAATCCCGATTATGTAGTAGTAAGCGATAAGACAGTGGTTGAAGTGGCGTTTCAACGGATATTCCCAACTAGTATGTTTCGTCGAAGTCCAACGAACGATTGAGTTCGGTGACGATGTATTCTTTGACTCCATCTCCATCTTCCTGGGTTAACTTCAATCGCCAGGTTCCAGTGTCTGTGCCATCCAAGCGACCTTCTTCGTAGGCCGGTGGTGCCTCTAGTCCAGTGTATCTGGTGTGCAAACAACCTTCTTCGTGGGCAAATAGTGCCCCAGGTCAGTTTTAGCGTCTCTGCCATTCAAGCAATCTTTTCGTAGAATCGCTTTGCCCCGAAGTCTGGGGACAACCATTTCTACCCCACCAGGTAAAGTTTTGGGTGTTGAAGGTCCCCATACTTCGCTACTTTAAATTGCATACTTGTAATAACTGTATTACGTTCTAGTTACGTATGTTTATACGGTATGCATTCGCCATATCGATTTTCTGCACTTTATTCTCGTTTACCTGTTAACTAAAGCAATTATGCTGTGTTACGCGTGTGTGCCTAATCCACACAAGTTTTACGCTTCCTCCCACAAGGAAAGGCTAAGCGCATTCTAATACATCGGCTGAAATAGGATTCAGCAATCGTAACGTGTAATACCGTGATTTCGCCGTTGGGGCACTTTGTCTCTGTTGATAATAAATTGACAACCTGTCAGCTGGAAATGTTTGTGTAAATGTACAGAAAAAAGGAAAATAGATGCACTAGATTATAATGGCCGCATACTAAGAGAAGAAGAAAGCAACTTAAAAAAACAATCGAAGGGAAGACAGAAAACCGTAAAAGAATGATCATTCTTACATGATATCAAGCAAATCATGAGAGACACGAAATGTACAAGGTACCTGGAATTAAAAATAAAACCTTACTACTTTCACTAAGAAAGGATTGCTGCAACAATCCAGGCGCCAGACTGGTCAGATTAACAAGAAATAAAGAAGGAAAGGCACTTCAGCCTTGCGGAAACGAATCACCATGTTTTATTTTGGGCCGAGTGTTCAAAGCCGCTAAGCTGCTTTTGTGCTATTTTACGGGTCGTTTGAAACACTTGGCCATGTTTTGCTTTCAAATCGATAGTCGGTTAACGGTGGTCCTGTATTTAATGTAATTGTTGTGTAAATTTGCTTAGAAGCATCTATATCACTTCTATGAAAGTTACATACATTTCTGAACTTAACAATATGTAGTTGTAACTCGGTCCCCAAGCTTTTGCATTATTGTGCTATAAGAAAACGTGGTGAATTCGACTCCAGCTACTGTCTACAGGTTTTTGAGGAAGTTCTATAAAGATACAAGTTGAGATCCAGGGCTGCGACTAATACTATAATCCAAATGTTGCAAAGTTGTGCACTGCAAGCTGCAAGCAAGTCTACAATGTGAGAAAGTAATGGAAGTTGCTGCATTGATAGAAATCAATACGGCTTGCAAAAATAATTGGAAATTATATTAAGAATAGATTAATCTTCTGCTGCTAAGTACTTTTGATGGACTTACAGCCTCTAGGGCTTTATATAGTTTAATTCTAAATTGAACGAACCATCTCGGTGAAGCAGTAGATCGAGGATTGCAACAAGCAAGTCGTCGGTTCGAATACATTCGCAGCTCACTGGATCGGTAGCGATCCCGGTTACTATTCGGTGATGAGATACACTTAATGTCGCCCTCCTCTGAAGAGATTGTTCTTTGAGGTAGAATAACAACACTACCCACACTACATATACAAATATGCGATTTGGAGGCAGCCTACCACAATGGGCATAATCTGAAACTTAAATGCGCCTGAACACCTGAACTTAGTTCCATCACCATCCAAGGCCGTATTAGTAATGACGGAGAAGAAGCAATCGCTTCCAGCGCACATTTTTTAGGGACGGTAAATATTCACTTATAATCTCATAAGAGTATTAATTCTTTCCGGTAATTTGCACAGTACCGCTCGTGCCGATTAATACGTTGTTCTGTGCACGATAAGAAAATTACCGGACATGAATTAATGCTAGAATGCAGATTCGGCAAGAAAATCGTAGCGACACGGCCATAAAAAGTAAAATTTAAATTTTACTTGAAAATAAAATATCAAGTGATATCAAAAATGTATCTATAGTAAGTTGTTAATATATTGGTGACACTGTAAGTTATGTCAAATTTGAGGTTAGCAGGTTAGGTTTTGCTTCAGTCTGTGTCAAAACTGACGCTAAACTTAACCTGCTAACATCGAATTTGACATAGACTAACCTCGAATTTGACATAGACTTACAGTGTCACCAACATATTAACAATAGTGAATGTCAAAAAATTTCCACTTATTAATCACAGTTAGGTTAGTCTACCTACAAAAAATTTTCAAGAAATTTTGTTGTTGTCTTGGTTACGGCTCGTGAACTAATTTTTCTATTGGTCATTAATGAGTGTCGTACGATTTTCGGTAAAAAATTACAATCGTCGTAGACAAATTATGTTTTTCTACGGCCACTATTAAAGGTAGGTCTTTTAGCACTAGCTTGTTTCACTAAAAATGACGTTTTATAAATCAGCGTATAAAAGTGAAATCAGCTGTTTACTTTTAGCACATGTGCTAAAAGTAAACAGTGGGTGTTGAATTTAGAATTTTAAACGGGAAGTGGGGTTATAAAGTTATTCTAGTTACTTCTTTCGTTCGAGGTAAAGTGTTTTTTAAATAATTAAAGCATTATATAATGAATAAAGTAAAATGTCTACTATTATAAGTACTTTTTCTAACTAATTTTGACAGCTACCGACTGCAGAAAGTCACCTGCGCTGTCACGGTCATTTCTTTACTATGGCATAAATTATAACTGCCCTAAATGCAAACCTTTGTTGAATCGACATTTGTGAATTAATAACAGTAAATTTAGGCCGTAGAAGAAATATTGTGTGCAAACTCGTGCTAAAACATCCACTTTTAGCACTGTTGTACAAATAGCTATATTCTGCGACCACTACTAAAAGCAGGCCTTTTAGCACTAGCTTGTTTAACTAAAAATGACGTTTTATATATCAGTGTGTTAAAAGTAAAATCAGCTGGTGCTGGTGTCGAATTTAGAATTTTGAACTGGAAGTGAGATTATAAAGTTATTCTAGCTACTTCTTTCGTAAGAGGTGAAGTGTTTTTTAAATAATTAAAGCGTTATGCAATGAATACAGTCAAATGTGTACTACTATAATTACCCATGATAACTAACTTTGACAGCTGCCTGCTGCAGAAACAGTCACCTGTGCCGTTAAAGCCATCTCTTTACTATGACATATATTATAACTGTCATAAATGCAAATCTTTGTTAACTCGACATTTATGGATTAATAACAGTAAATTTAAGGCCGTAGACAAATATTTTGTGCAAACTCGTGCATAAACATCCCCTTTTAGCACTTGTTGCACAAATAGCTATTATGGCTTAAATGGGTAGTTCGAAAATCCCAATGGACCATGGGAGCGGACTACCATCGATGTGGATTACCACCAGTGTTGCTAATTCTAGAGATAATTCAAGCCATTTAAACCCGGTTCTACATTCTCTGTACTCGTTTGACGCACTTAGTGCAATAATAAAACAATAAGAACTGCTGTTTTACAGATAACGCAAACTCATGCACGCTGGCGGCAGTGCGAAACTTAACTAGATTTAACCAGATATTAAATACAGAAACGTACACATCGGTTGTGTTTTGAAAGATTATTAATTACTGTACTGAGCTTAGGTGTAACTGGAACAAATACCGTTTCAGTTACTACAAAGCTTTTAATCTTTCTTTTGGAAATTTGTAGAAGCGGTGGGCTACTATTCAAAATGTATAAAAAGTAAATAGTACAAAAACAATGTAACGTCTCATACATAATTAATTAGTGACTAATATATACCTATATACGTATGTTATAGATATTTTTCTTCTTCCCTTCTGCTTCTACTACTCGCTGAGAGTATCTGCTAACTTAACAATCCTCTTACATTTTTTCGTTTCATGAGTAATTCTCCGCCATTTTCTGGAATTACGCTTCTACATACACATTACCTATACATATGATACATAGCCTTCCTTTTAGATGTTCTGGCTGTTGAGTAATCCATGGGTAGTGTTGGGTGCTATCCGTGCCGCGTGTCCTAGCCACCGTATTCTTGCCATTTTTAACGTCTATCACATCTGGTTCGCTGTAGATGCTTTATATTTCCTTGTTGTATTTCTGTCTCCTTATTTCCTACTCTTGTACTTGTCTAAAATTCGATGGTTTATTCTTCGAAAATTAGTAACATCTATTCTTCTTTCCTTGCCAGAGTAGTTGTTTCATTTCCATGGGTAAATATAGGACGTATTGTTGTTTTATAAATTATAGTTTTCTTCTTCTTGGCAGTAAGCTCGTCTGTAACATATCTTGCACGGAGCAGTACATCCTGTTAGCTGTTAATGTTTTTGCCTTAATCAAAC
The DNA here is from genome assembly GCA_940337035.1 of Agriotes lineatus. Taxonomy (NCBI): domain Eukaryota; kingdom Metazoa; phylum Arthropoda; class Insecta; order Coleoptera; family Elateridae; genus Agriotes; species Agriotes lineatus. The sequence goes on from CALNHX010002278.1 coordinate 84,588, forward strand.
GCTGTGTCATTCACTTCATCGATTACAGCGACTAGGTATCTGAAGGACCTTATTCCTTCTAGCTCTTATTTTGAACCCTGCCTTGCCAAAGTCATTATAATTAAAAACATAATTTCTGTCGTACTTAAAATCTATCCAGCGATTGCTGTAAAAGTTATCATTTAGCGCCATAAGCTTGCTCATAGTACATACATATGTTAAGAAGATCAATTCCTTTTTCTTTTGCCTTTTTACGCTAACTTGCTATGGTAATTTTAATTTCTAACACCACTTGTGGCCAATTTAGTTTAAGGTTTTTTTATCAAAGCCACCTTTGTCCTTTTGTTTTCACGGAATTAAACGCGCAATATTAGCTTATCGCAGGGAGACATTTGTTGGGGCAGCCAACGCCTGCACATTTGTTGGAGATTTTCCTGTGCCGTTACACACAGCGCGAGAGCGAAAAAACTGCATTTCTTGCAGCTGAGCTTCGATCTGCAGTCGTGGTTTGCTATTCAAACTTTTATTGCTCCTGATTTCCGAGCTGCCACTTAGGTGGCTCTGGATTTTACATTTTTTCTCGGAAACTTGCTTATAAGTAACGTACAGTACAACGGGCGAGAGCTTGCTAGTCATGTAATGTAGGGGATATCGTTAAGTAACGTGTCTTTAATTACGGCCAAGCCAGATTTATGGAAAGTTCTTCCGATCTATTACCAGTTGCGGTGTATACTACCGAGTCCATAGTGCCATACTGTCACTGTCACTGATGTGAATTTACGTCTGACTCGAACTACTACTGACTTGGTTTACAATAGAACATAAAAAGTTTGTGGCAAATATATCTAAGGCATGATATCAGAAGGACGTATGACCCAATACGTTTATACGTACATAGACCTCTCTGATCGGATACCCTGGATATGAAGTGCCATCAAACTAAAATACCACCGATGTGGATTTACATCCAGCTGAAATAACTGCCGACGTAAACTACTACTGTCTGGGTTTACTACCGACTGGGAACACCTCGGACTGCATCCGATATCAGTTGCTGCAACACATTTTCGTACAATTTATAGGTAAACTATTATTACTTGAAAGCTGTTTGCCGTATGAAAGCAACTTGCACTTTCCATTATGTACTTGGTTTTAATTTACATTGAAATTTTTAGTTGAAGAACTACACCTAGGGCGTCAAATATTGAATGCTTCTAGCAGCAACTTCCTTTAATCCGGTGTAGCTTACAACGAAAACTTCAAAATGGCTCTTTCAGCCGTAGAATTTCTAGACAAGCCTTCAGTTAACCATTTCCAGATGTATTAAGACTGACGATTAATTTCTTTCCATGAAATGGAACTGGAAAAGTTGACATAAACTTTTTCCATAAAGTTTTTTCCAAAGGCTGCTTTAATTTAACTTCAGTTTACCTCTAAGGTAAAAACTTATTAAGTTTGCAGCTCGTAAATTCAGTTACAAAAATAGCATTTTCTAACCAATGTCCGGCAAAGCTTCCTGTTAGGAAATATAGATAGTGGGAAAACTCGCAGTGAGAGTAAGGTAATTTAAAATTTGTTTTATTGCAGTGCAGCCAGCTTGTTTATCGAGCGGAATGTCTAGATAGCGAATAGACTCCAACTTTGTATAGAGGGATGTACCCACGAATTTATCGAGTAATAGTTTACATTTCAAGTGCTGTACGTTTTGTTCCTTCTGGTGAAGTAAAATTTATGATTTAATCCTGCAATTTGCAACTCTCCTACGTTTATTTGCTATTTACTGTATTTTTAACAACACTTAAACTATTATTATAATATACACACATAGTAAAATTTATGTAAATTCCAAATACATTGGAGAATATATGTTTTGAAAACCAACTCATAGAGCTTCTTATGCTCGAAGATTACAGGACCTGTCTAATATCTCTATTAGAAATCGAAAGAATCAACTAGAATTCCTAAAATCGTGTTTTTTAATATGATAATGTGCTTATGTCGCATGAGTCATGTGGTTTTGTTACGGTGGAGTTAACCAGAAAACCCTTCTTCGATTTTCTGAAAAAGGTAACAAGATTTACATGCCACATATTTCGGCCATATACAAATATCTCTACTTACTACTATAGTATATAAAAGAAAGGCAGTAAAACTGAACCTTGAACCTTGAAAATTTCAAACCTCAGACATTCATCAGCAGTTTTAGAAAACTAATAATAAACTTGTATTGTACATCTTAGTTCCACGTTGCAAAATAAATCGGTGTCTTATAGCTGCTATACTCTTGCATTTATCATCAAAACATGGCTTGAAAGGGTACTTAAGTCTACCGAAACCGCCAAGTTATTGCCAGCTTTCAGTATTATTGTGGTATTAATGTCTATCAAATGCCATTAACTAACAAAAGTGGCAATAACTGTCAGGTGGCAAGATTTAGAGTTGGTTGCTTTACTAAATCGATATGATGATTCGGATATTCGTGGAGCCTCAAGTTGTAATTGAGATGTCTGATATTAGCAGCAGTTTATAAACTTAAGAAATATACATACTAGTATACTTAGGTTTTATAATAAAATTACTAACTTGCTGTTTCTTGCGAATTGTTGGACGTCTAAAATTACCAAGGAAAAACTATAGGAGTTTACATAAGCCTGTTTAAAATGTAACGTTGTAAATGCTAATTATGTTATATTCATATAAATACGTTTTACAAAATAATATAGGTCTAGTAGTATATTGCTGCTATGGTTATTTTACTTGCACTCTCATTAAGGATTTGTGAGAATCGTAATCGCCAACACAAACAGGTTAGTCGATTGAAAAAAAATGTGAGGTTAATTTCAAATTCTTCTTCTTCCTCTTATTGTAGGGCAGTGGCCTGTTATAACTACAAAGTGGTTCTATGAGCCCTCTTTGCCCTTAGGCCGGGTAGGTGGCTAGCCTTGCCCGTCGAAATTGAGGAAGAGTTCCCTTATTAGGGGTTAACGACTACCACAGATGTTAGCGTGGTAGCCGGGGTGCGTACGATTTTTAAAATCCATTTATAGTATGTATCAACTCGGAATCGAACCCGGGCCGGCCGCCTGAGAGGCGAGCATTTGCTCGCTGCGCCATCCGCTCAACAATTTGAAATTCAAAAAATTAAATGCATACAAATACTATACAGAACAAAGCAGAATACATAAGAAGAAGAAATAAATCAAAGAATGTGGACAAAATGCAAGAATATCTGAAAAGTATTTGCGAATGAAGTACGTAAGACTTATAGCACAAATAATTTGGATTTTTGGAATTAGATAAAAGCTATGCGAGGAAAGGGATGAAAAGATTTAAATGGAATAAAATATTCAAATAACGAATTGCAACTAAAAACAGAAATATCTAATTGATGAGGAGAGTGCTATACAATCAAGATTGAATGAGAAGAGGAGGAAGAATTAAAACCAAAAGAAGTAAACAGATGAGTGGAGAAAGAAGCACACCGAGAAAAAATGCATTTTGTCTGCATAATTTAAGTCATATTAATAGTTTAGCGGTGTAGCCAAAACTTTACTCCGTTCGTTTTTAAGATCAGTGTCGCAGCGTAATTATGTTCGTTGAAATCTAAATTTAGCTTTGCCCTTGCATGATAATGTGCCTTATCGCATTCCCAGAATGTCGTCGTCGTCTGACGGTTCTTGGTCTGCAATTTTGTCGTTCAGGTAAGCCAAAACTTCCCCGAGTTTCCATGCTAACAGCTGACTTTAAGTAGCGCGTGCGCCTTTCATTTGGCTACAGAAATCCGGCCCGGACTTTTCAATCATCGTCCGGCACTCAGATTGTGCACTGGAGGTCGCTCGCTGGTTTCCGGCGAGGCGTACGCATCGCTGTGTAAGTTTAAAGTCGAGATTGGGGCACGCTGTTTCCTTTAATTAACTGTGTACTTTTCGTCGGCTTGTGTGCCTATGGAATAGTGTACTTTTCGTCGATTTTTGGTGCCTTCTGAAGAAGTTAATGCACGTATTGTGATGATGGGTTTTGGGGTCGTTGTTGAGTATCGTTGGGTGCCGTTGTAGGCCCGGAATTCTCGGTAGCTTCAAATTACTTCGTCGTTTGGATTATCGTGGAAATTCTAGTAACAGGCTTATTTGTGCATACCGTAGCTTCTTTTTAATGTCTCAAGATCTGCCTTATCGCCACGGGCTTTGAATTTACCCTCGCGGGGATGTCAGACCCAGACCGCTTCCGTCAGCAGCTTCCCGTTGCTATTGTGCAGCCTCTTCAGGCATCTTAGGGCAGTTTGGTTGGGAGACGACCACTTGCAACTCTGCTGGACGTCGAAGACCGCTAAATAAGCTCCTTCAGGTACCATTTTTAGGTAGTAGATCTATTCTGCGTAGTTTACAGTGCACGTAGCGTCTCGTCGATGTGTCTGACAGATTTTCGTAGTGTCATTGTCATCGTTAACGTTTGAACCATTGTAGCAGCCAATTTGTCAAATTAATTAACTGTTGTCATATTTTATGTTCCTGCTTTACTTAACGTTGTGGCAAGTAGAGTATTTGTGCCACGTTTATATAGTTAACATCCAGTATCCTTGTTACTGAATCAGTATTGTGATTATTCAATGCTGTCACCATTTGCGAGTCATTCCGAATTTTTTTCATTTGTAGTCAAGTTTACCTCATTTAACTATTTAAGACATCACGTAATATAACCTACCCCTCACTAACCCCTGTTGTTGTCTTTATTTTTGTTCTAAACCCTTGTTCATTGACATATTATTGTGAATATAGTTCATTTTATTTACCGATGGTTTTCCTTGTCGTTTACGATATCTGCATGCATTTTGTATGTACTTTTCTGTTGTAAAAGAAGTTTAGGAAGCTGCACCAGAGTTTTTCTGCAAGTTAAGTCAGTGTTATACGTGACTCGTCGACCAAACAGTGCCAAGTTAGAAGTAGAAAGATGAATCACTTACTTCCACTTTTAGAGTGAGGTCACCCGTGTTGGTGATTTTCCTCGATTTAGTCAGAAAGTGGTGGCGCTTGATTGTTTAACATCTTTTAGCTTGACTTTCTCGCTGAGCATTCCTAAAGTCGGAACCTTTTGTTACCGTTCTTCGTAACGGGGTTAGTGCCGCGAAGTTTTAAAACATTTCCCGATTGATTGGTTAAGTCGCTGTTTGTGGGTAGCAAGTTATTAAAATATAGGATGGTCAAGCGGCTTTTAGGGTGAATAGATAAACATTGGACAGCATTCTCGTAATAAAGAAATTAATAGAGTATAACAAACAAACGTTCGGTGGACTAATTCTTACTTTTCTCGACTTACAAATAGCTTTCGGCACAGTACATGGAAATATAATATGGAACTATTTAGAACAACTGGAAATACCAAGCAAGGTAGACCAGATAATAAAGATTATATATGATAACGTTAAATCCAAAGTACAATAATGAATAGAAATGAAACAGGTGGATCGCTGTTATATCTGGGTTGAAGGAATCAAAAAATTAAAAACGGAAGTTAACAGTTACAAGAGCAAAATAATGGGAATTAACAATAAAGAAGCAGAAGTCAATAATACAATAAATTGCAGATGATACATATTAAAGAAAGTTACTGCAAAATATGAATATCTAGGAACTACAATAACGAACGAGAAATAAAGCAAATATATGGTATGCGTTACAGAAGACTACCATACCAACAACACATATCGCAAGTGAAGATTAGATAATACGGCAGAAAACACTTAAATGAACTACATAAATGCAGTTCAAATGAAATATCTTTAGGAAATAGCAAGTAAAATAAAATGGAATAATAGACATGGGACGAACAAAGAAGAGAATGGTAGAACAGGAACCAATAATACAAAACTTGAAGAAAAACACTTGAAATGGAATGGATATGCATTGACAATGGATCCAAATAGATGGCCAACGCAGATAATAGGTGTTGGATAAAACATGGTTAAAAAGAATAGAAGAAATGGATATTAAGCGGAAGTAAACGATAAAAGAAATGAAAGAAATAGCGAGAGATTGAGAAAATAAAAGAGATACATGACTTTTCAGATCACGTATCAGTAAACCGTTAATTATAATAAACATAAAATAGTAGACTAGGAAGGAATTCTAAGTAAAACGACAACTTTTCTATTATTCTTGTTTGAATAGAACATCATTTACAAGACGTCCACTGTGTATTTTTGTTTTCAAACTCTATTATGACAAATTTATAAATATTATAACGTTGTTCTGCATAGACTATATCTCTCTATCTGCAAATGGTTCTTTGGTGGTGAGTCTGTAATTGCTCTTCTTCTTCTTTCCAGATTTTCGTTTACCCTTAATTGCACTATACTTGAATCTGATGCTTTCAAAACATTATTTTATCATTTTTGTATCTGTTAGTTTTTCTATTTCTTTCATCATTTCCCCCGCTTACTGCCGATTTCTTCTATTATTTTTATCCATGTTTTCGGCGACTTGCCTCTCTTCTGCCTTCTGATTTTTTCTATCTCTATTATCTTATTTGGCCATCTGCTGGAATCATGTTGTATGTCCATACCATTCCAATTGTTTCTTTTCCAATTTCTGTATTAGTGATTCTTTTTCTACATTTTTTCTTCTTTGTTCGTTTCTAACCTTCTTCCAGGTTATTTGTACCTCATTTAGTCTATCTTCATTTATTACCCAAGCTTTACTTGCATATAGTACCGCCAGCAGATATCTTTACTATGTCTATTTCTTCTCGTTCAATGTCTCTTATATTACTTGATTTAAAAATGGTGTTTCCTTTTGTTTACTATTTTTTTAATTCCACAAATTGTAGCTGTTTTGTTGTGTATAATTTCTTTAACTAGTTTCTATATTTTTTTATTGCGCAATTTGTATCTCCACTTGTTAGTCCTGCTTGTTGGTAGTCCGTTTCTTCTTAGTATTTATCATTTTTTGCTTTTTTATATTAATTCCACTATCCTTTCCCGCTCTTTAATTATCCTCATATTTTCGCTGTCACCACTCTATCTTGTGTACCTAGCTCTCCGTTTTGTTCTGTTCTAATTTGTTGCATTTTATTTTCTACTTACTTGGTAATAGTAACGCCAGTAATGGATTTGAATTACTTAGGTATCGATATGTGCAGTTCCAGTCATACAACTCAGGAAATAAAACTTAAGCATATAAAGCTAAGTACATTCAAGTATATGCCTCGACATCAGCATACGCAGAAGATGACAGAGAAGAATCTTGTGAATATTTAGATAGGAACTCAAGATTTCAGTGGAACATATGCAGGCAAGTTCTGAATAAAGACTCGCATCAGCAGATGATGAAACTACAGAAACTGAAGAGACTTTATTATCACAAATAAAAAATACATAGCCGCAGACGTAATAGTGCTGAATGACGTGCAAACTATCGCTCGCCGAGTGGTCAGAGCAAATATAACCATAAATAGAAAACTAGAAGGAGGGAAATCGACGAAAACTGGTAGATATTGCTAAGGAAGTATTTAAATGCTACAAAGAATCATAGATCAAGTAAGATAACAAAAGCAACAAAGAAACTAATACCTATCGGAAATTACGAGAACCTAAATACAACAGAAGCAGAAATCAAGGAAATAAACACATTAAAAAAAAGTGTAAGAAACAACGTGAAATAACATAACGAAAGGATTGTCGAAGAAACAATCGAAGATAACAAAGGCCCGAAAATATTTAAGAAAAATATATGAAGGAAGAGAAGATATAATAAATGGATAACACAGGGTAAATAATAAATAAAAGGCAGGGCCTTCTAAAAACAAACCAAAACTTATACTAATCTAAAACACCCGAAATATAAAATAGTCTTAGCGAAAGAAGACCGTTAACAAGTCATAACACCGAAGACATTCCACCTATTAGTAAACATGAAATTTAAGCAGCTATAGAAAGAATGAAAAACAATAGAGCAACAGGGATAAATGAGGAACTAATAAATCTGATAACAACGGGCGTTGAAAAGCTTTTACCCTATCTACAGCTGCTCTTCTATCAATGAATTGAAGCAGGAAGAATACCTGATGCATGGAAGACCTCCAAGCTAATACTAATATTTAAAAATGGAAATTTAAGGAATTAAGCAACCACAGGCTTATAAAGCTAATGACATTTTATATAAACCACTAAAAAAATCTAAGAAAACGACTTTATTATAAATTAGAGGTATATCAATCACCAAAATGGTGATATAAAGCTGCTGCTGTTGTGGTAGTGACAGATATGGTGAAACAAGTGCATGCATGCTGATATACAGCGAATGTATATAAAACATGCGCAAGGCCAATACAAATTTCCTGCAGAAATACACGAGACGAGACACAAAAAACCAAACAGTGAACAGACCAGTGGAGGTGACGACACAATAACGAGCTATATCATGTATACCCTATGTAATATACCTAACCATCAAATAAGGTAATACAGATTTGAAGATTATTTGGTACAGCTGTATTAGTCTCGAGACCATAAATATACCAAAGATATGGAAGACGACTGCCTATGACCTGAGCTGGTGATTTAAAATTGACTACTGGTTTTAACTAGATCCAAAAAGCAAATACTTGATGGAAATGAAGCTCAGGTCTAGAAGAGAAATAGATTCGAAGATGGAAGATAATGCAATGTACAGTGAAGTGGAAAACACATTGAAGCCTCTTCGTACATTTATTCTAATATATTGATTAAAATAACATCTGTTCAATCTAACGATTCGCACTTAGCTTCCTATTAATTCTTGAAAGCCAATGAACTGTCGTTCAATTCAGCACAAAGATGAATATGGTGATGATGAAATCTGAAGCAAGTTATGCAGCTCAAGATATTTCTCAATGGGTTAGGCCAGTGTTTCTCAACCTTTTTGTACGGGTGACCCCTATTTTATTAGCTGTAACTTGGCGACCTCCTATGCCTCAGCATAGTTTAAAATGGAAATGTATTTCTTTTTTTTCTGATCGACATTTAATATATATTTTTTTAATCTTTCTGCAACGTATTTTATGTGTTTAAATAAATGTTTCGTTTCTGCAGTAAACTATTCTTATTATACTTCATTCACCTAACTGATAAAGTAAAATCTGCAACTCATATTACATGTCTCGTGTGTTTAATATAACATCTCACAATTTGAAAATTTTCGAATTTTCCAAATAAATTACCTCCTGTGATCTAAATTTTAATAAAATTCTATTAATAATCAATTTACTAGCTTACTACTGATATTTCTAACTCGTGTTGCAGATTTTACTATCACAGTTCGGTGAATGAAGTAAATGTAGAACATTCGCGACACTATTTGGGTCCCCCTGATGGTCGCGACCCCCAGGTTGACTAACCCTGCGGTTAGGCTAAGAAGTTGGCATTTGAGAGACTGCAATGGTAGAATGAGTGAAACTCAATTACCAAAACATTATGTTGAAAACCAACTGCTTCCTTTTAATATTTTACATTTACAAGAGAATCCTTAATAATGACAGATCAGAAATGGAAAACAAGTTGGTAGGAAAAGTGAACATTTGTCTTAATATTCGTTTGTATAAAATCTCAATTCTTTTGTTTGCCGTATAAAAGTTTCTGTCGGAGCTTGTCTAGGCCATTCCAACATTTCAGAAACATAAGTAATCTGAGTATGTAAATTCGATATTCCTCGCTGTTGTTTACGAAACGAAAAACCAGCTTGCAAATAAAAAGCTAATGCCTGCAGAGGTCGCTTGAAATCGAACTCCGCCGTATGGAGCACTAAAGAGTAGTGCGAAGTTCTGCAGCGGTGTTAAATGTCAGTCGTGGAACGTCTACACAAACTTTACTATTTGCAGACGTCACCAGTTAAAATTAAAATTAGGAATTGATGTGGCAGCCTTTCAGGAACTGAGAAAGCTGGCCATAAATCAGCGGCAATCCCTGGGGCTGCACCATGTTCAAGCTTTTACTGCATTGCAACGGCACGGCTCAATAATAAGATCATACCTTGGTTGCGGGTTCAACATATGCAAAAAGTACGGTCAGCACTTGATCACTTGCATCAAAAAAATTCTCTATAATCTAAGTCGTAGGGTGCGTTTATGACAGCCTTGCTGCTGACACACAGATGCTCGCTGGAGCAATTTACCGTGCAACTGCTCACACCTTTCTTATGCTGGTATGAGGGGACCAGTGGTGCTCAGGTTGTTGGTTATGAATTGAACGTTTCGAACGAGAGCATAATCTTCTCCTCATTTGATGACAGTGATGACAGTACATAAATACTATCTTGCTTATTAACACAGCACATTTTGTAAAGCAACAAGAGAGAAATTAATATTGGGATTGACACTGACTGTGGTGAGTAATCTTGAAGAAACCATTTACAACACAAGTTTAAGGATGCCAGGCGATTGCCCAGGCTCAAAAATCAAACTAGTTTGTCATAATCGCTGTGGCGAGGATAGCAGTGTGCAACGTGTCGAGCAGCACTGCTGTGGGATAAATGAGACAAAAAAGAATGCTAGTTTTGTTTCACCATCGCCAGGCATCTATGTGAATAGCTTGAAGATATGCCAGCAGCTAGGCTGCAGCATAAACGTGACCTTATTAGTTTCCAAATATGGGCCCTCAGGTGCTATTTTTTCCTAATACTGTCTGGTTACAGACCAGGTGGCAAAGTTCGTGCAGCTCAACCATGAATACGTTAATGGAGATTGTTTTAACCTGCAAAAAAGGCTTCTATGTAGGGTGAAACGGAAAATAAGGTTTTTATTTTTTATTTATGTCATAGTTTTTCCTCAAGTTGGTCAAAAAAGTGGACAAAAGGTAGTTTTGCCAACGCATATTTTGTTTTTGGGTTTCTCTATTTTTAAAATAAAACTAAAGTCATAGTTAGCCAACGGTGCCTTTTGTAGTCAAAGAACACTATGCAAAAGCTGGAAGCGGCATTTTGTCATCCTCAGGATCCTCAAGAGGCTCAAATGCTAATTTTTACCAAATGTAATTTTACACATTATTTACCTTAATTACTTTACTTTCACTTTTTATCATAAAAAGCATTTAACGAAACTCAGCACAAAAATGTAATAAAAACACTGAAACATATAAAAGCTGCAACTAAAACGAAACTTAAAACTATTAAATTAAAATAATCTGAAATACTGGCGTCGTAGAATGTGCTGTTTTACTAGTACAGACCACGCGCTCTTCTGATTTGTATTCTGTTAATAATTGCCGTTGTAGGATTATCTTCTAATAAAACATCAATAGCTTTCAAAACAGAATTTGCAATTATGGCTGCTGCGTGATGTGATACTATCACAGAAAAGCGCTTCAGAAGGCAACTTTCTTTTTCCGATCGTTAGAAGAGTTTCGCCTCTGGAGTGGTTTAGGCTACACGTTGAGTTACGGTGCTCTTTTGCTTTTCCTCTTGATGAAGCCCCTTACGAAAGTGGGTGAAACGTTGAGTTATTCGACCTCAATGATGACACGGTCCAATCCCGGAAGTCGTTTGTTACTTAACTTAATTCTCATTTGTTTCGATGTTTTGAATTCTATTTCAATTTCACTTAATAAACTAGAGGCGCATATTAATTACAAGGAAATGTAGAACAAGATTAAGTAGTAAACTTACACGACGCTCCTACTAGCTCAACCTCTTCTTCTTCATCTTCCGTTTCTTTCTCCATTTTTCATTTTCATCACTGTTGGAACTAATAAACGAAGATCTTTCTTCAACGGTAGAACGACTACATGTCCTCTAATTTTATCATATGGGTTTGTTGTTTTGGTTCCAACCAACTGAGAAGAATCGGAAACATATTCAACATAAGAACTGCCTTCAAGTCTACAACTCTGAGAGGCATGATGGCGCATACCAAGCCTGTCAGAACTAAGATCAGAGTTCAAAGAATTGTATCTACAGCGTACCGTGCGAGCGTGGAAGACAATACATAGGGGAAACACCTCTACGAGTGATATTAGAGGATATTAGAAACGGAAAAATCATCAAATCCAAGATCGCAGAACACGTCTAGAACGAAGATCACCACATACAATGGGATAACGCATCAATTGCAGCTAAAGAAGGAAATAGGTTCCGTAGAAAGCTGAAAGAAGCTACATACATAGAGGTGGCAGAAAAACCAATTAGCTAGGCTAGCTCAGAAATAAAGCCCATTTGGATGCCACTATTCCGCAGAGAATTACAAAAATAGTCCACTGCACATAGGCTATTGAGCATACAACAGTTACATATAATGAGTGCTGACTTGCATGACGCACAATAGGGATTTGCGTAGTAAACCCTTTATATTTGATTACTTGCTCCCCTAAATATTATAGAGGGAACGTGTACAGATATTTTTTGTAGAGAAAAAAATACTGCATCCATTCATACTAATGATAATTATTTTCCATTTTCTGGAATAGTATAAATCAATGAAAATGAAAATTACATTTTGGTTTTTTTTGCATTATTTCGGTTTCGGAAAATGGAAAATTGTTAGCAATAGTATGAATGGATACAGTACTTTTTCTCTACAGAAAATGTATTTACAGTGAAGTTCTAAAATAACTAGAGGAGCAAATAATTGAACATAAATGATTTACTATGGAAATCCCTATGGTGCGTAGCGCAAGTCAACACCCTGTATATACGTTTATGACTAAAATATATGGCCGCGTTGGTGGCCTAGTCATGAGAGTGACAGACTGGTAATCACAAGCGATCAGTGGTCCCATGTTTAAACCTCGGGATATGCACGAGTGTACATGAAAAACACGTACAGAATCAGTCCAGGACTAACCAGGAGTTCATTCAAGGGTGGTAGTAGACACACCGCCATATAGTGGCAGTGGAAAAAGTCCGATAAAACATCTAATAATTTTACATTTTACATTTTGACGACTATGATAGAATGATTTTACAAAAACAAGTTTTTTAGTTAGAAGTTATTGGACGAAGAAAAATAGTCTAATAAACATCTGTACTAATATAATGCTGCATAATAGTAATATCTCGTAAGGTAACATATTCAGTTGCAGTTACCATTACTTTATCGATAATGCCCAATTTTTTTATTAACAAGACGAGCTGAGCACAATTTCATTCAATTATAACATATTATAGTTCTAAAGTTGAGGATACGTCTGTTGAGCTATTCCGATTAGTATGAATGAGCCAATATCATCTCTGACGTCAAGAGGATAAAGCACTAGAAGAAGAACCAAAAGAACAAGGGTAAGTACCTAAAAGTAATTCATGGAGAATATGGCGCCACTCATTCTTAGTCTCGACTTTCACACAAATTTAAAGCCGATTGCGTGCTGGCACAATGACCTTAAATTCTCATGGTATCGAACGGGACTTAATGCACGGGGGAGGCGCGGCGCCCCGTGGTCGCACCGCGTTAATCACCCTCCAGACGACTATTATTGTGATTGCTTCAATGTCAGACTGACATTGCGCGTATTAAGACGCAGATCTTTTAATAACCACCTAAAGGGCTTGTTGTTTATGTTACTTCTGTGACTTCTACTGCAACACGTAAATCTATCGGACTGCAACTCGTTTGGAGATTAAAAGTTTGGCAAGCCTTATCGTCGCGTTAGTAACTGCGTTTCATATTGCAGCCGACGATTCAATGAATTCATGAAACATTACACAATACATCTGCTGGAGGCAGAAAGAGTGCTCACAAGTTAAATAAACAGGAAGGCGCAAAAGACAGAAAAAAGGGAGACCCTCCTACAAAAATGACAAAAAGAATGAGAAGCTGAAATAGCTACGACACAATGAACCAAATAGATTACACCACAAATTATACCATAGGTTTTCAAACAGCACGGGATGAGAGATTATTACCTGACACTGATACTAAGGGCCATGGATGCTTTGACTCATACTTGAATACTGCATGAAACTCACGGACAGTACAGAATGCGTATACTGTGGATAATAAGACACTCCGCAACACACCCTCTTCGAGTGCAACAGATGGTAAATAGATAGGGGGCTGCGGACGGGTCTATCGAAGAGACGCTGATAGCCGAGAATATCATGCAGCAAATCCTCTAAGAAGGGAGTAAATGGAAATTCATAGAGAAAGCTATTATTACAATAATGGGTACAAAAGAAGCTGACGAGAGTAGGAGACAGAAAGCTTGAGTAGAAAGAGGGTGAGCACCGCAACGAAGAAATGAGATAATCCTAGTGTGGTTCGCGTTGTTACGCTCATTTTATCGTTTTGCATGCAATAGGGTAAATAATTAATTAGATTTCGCAATTCACATTTATTTCGTAAATATACAATACAATTTTCCCTAAATGGTTAGGCAACCCTATTAACATCATTCTCAATTTTGAATAAGGTACAGCTCTGTCTTTATCAGTTTAAACCACACGCTGCATTCTTCAGTTTTTCTGATGGCCCACTTTCAAATTTTTTAACTTTGATAAGTTAAATTAGACTGTTTTTGGGCAAATTTTCGGCCATTTGCTGACAAGTCTTGTTTCGTGTGAGTTGGATCGCTCCTCATGGGGTCCCTGTCTCATCGACTTTGGTGGCCAACTGAGAGCCATTGTAACCCCTTTGGAATGTTCCGGTAATTTGGGATTTATTACCGGCATTCGTTTCGTCACTGACGGATTTGATAGGGGGGCCCTGCTTTGCACGCTGGACTGAACGATTTGGCTGATTTACATCTTAAGGTTAGTAGTTAGTAGTTGCCTACTGTTTCCTCTCTTCAGCGCCGTAATCTACCTGGACATTTGTATTTTTAGCCATTTTCTTACTATCCTGGAAATGTGTTTTTACTGGTTTTCCCATATTGGTGCAATTGGTTTTGCTTGGAGCACACGGTGCATTTTCGAGCCGGCTGGCCGCCCGTTCCTGCAGCTGAGGTTTGCTGTCATTCCCACTGCGAACGTTGCCTCGTAGCACTTGACGAGGGTCATCCGCAGCCTGTGGTGAGGCCCTCTCCATGGCCCGCGCACCCCCTGGTTCCGTCGTCCACCAGCTCAGCAGCACGTGCCTTGTGTACCTGAGGTTTCTGTAGTGCTTTAGTTATTGTATTGTATGTTAATCTCAGTTTCTTAGTATGACCTTTTTGAATTGCGATAATAGTATTTTGTGTATAACGATTTTTGGTGCTTACTTGAGTAATTAGATGTTTAATTAATTGGTTTACTTATCCGGTTGTTTATCAGCCACGTTTAGGTTGTTTTGATAGGTATTGCGGCTGCTTAAGTAATCACTTTCTCATAGGTATTGCAGCTGCTTAAGTAATCACTTTCCCATATACTTTTCATGCGTAACAACCTAGTGCATTGACATCAATTTCAGTTTGGGATTTAGCTGTTAAAATTTTTGTATTGTGCTGCTGTGGCTATGCTACCGCCGACTGGATTATTTCTGAGTTTAACTAGCTGCCCGTTTCTAAATGTATACTAAAGTTTAGGGTTTAGAATGACCGCAAGTAGTGACTTGGAGCTTCAGGTAACGCCTTATGAATTCCTTATAGTTTCTAGCATCCCGAATGAGATCTCATAAACTGCAGGAACAGCCCCGCTTAAATTTTGTGTGCAGTAAAGTCAATTTATTGAGCCAACTATTGGGGTTGAGTGTTGGCCTTACTTTATGCTTGCGCTATTCGCACCCTTTGTTTTGCACTCCGCTTAACGAAGAATAGTTCAGTATCTAGAGCTTTTTGTGTTCTTGATCTTAGGTTACTTTAGTCATGCCACGCGTTGTGCCGCTGTATTTGTGTTTAGACACGCTTCAGCGTTTATTTAATTGGTTTAAGATTTGAGCACTATCTAGGTGGTTACTAAGTATCTAGCGCCCTTCAAGCTGGACTAGAATTACATAGCACTATTCGTTACTCTATGGGTCAACTTGTGATATTTATTGATGTTAACTATGTATTAGGTTTTGATATTTATATGTGATATGTATTGACTGTGAGAGATTTATTTTGTTGGTTGATTTATTTTATCTGTATATGTATATTGTTGGTATGTGTCTTTTGTGAGTTTTTATGATGTGTGCACTATAGAACCAAATTCGAAATAGATATTGTTACTAGCTGTTGGTTCTGCTGTTATTTTGATTTGTTGGGTTTATCAGCTACCTTGGGGTGGTCCGGCCCAAGGATTTGTCGACGTCGAGGACCTGGCGCCTTCTCCCATAGTTTAGTTGCGGCTTTTCTGGAACTCCGACCCTCTCGATTGGTTAGCCAACCTAGGCCCATATTTACCAGCCGGAAAAATACCAAATGTAACTTTCGCCAACAGCTAAGGGCCACCCTTCGCCATTATTCGTCACAGCGTAACGAAGAAAACGTTTTTTGTCGGTAGGCTACACAAGTTAAAAAACTTCTAAAGTGTCTTTTGAATATTTTCTCTTCTCCCAATCAAGCAAAAAAAGGTGATTGATCTGCTACGCTTAACATTGAGATTGGAGGTAGTCGTGCGTTAGGTTTGGATTTCCCGCATTATCCCTTTTACGAGTAATGATTTATATCCTGATTTTGTTAGGCCCTTCATGTGACGTCTTGGGAGGTTAATGCATTTAATGCCTTTGTGGTTTATTTATCAAGTTTGGCAGAATGCAGCAGATTGTAAGGGCGATTTTTCTGTTTCCACTTGTTTTAAGGTATTTGTAAGACCATTCCCGTTATTTCATCGTTTGCCGTACTCAACTAAATATGCGCGTGATATTCGGTGTTTTGTTGAGTTGCGGCGTATTGCCCGCTTTACCTCTCAACGCTACGCGTTCTGTTACCGTCAGCTTTAACGTGAACAGGTGTTCTAGGATCATTTCGTCCCACTGGAGTGGTGAATCTACTTATCTATTAAGAGGAATCTGGGAAGAACATAATTTGGTGGATTTATTACCTGTTTTTTATGGTGAGTTCCATCGAGAAGGACAAGTTGGCAATTCGTTCTTATGCATTTTCATCACAGTTTAGGTGGTCTCACCTAAACTGAGTTTTCCAGAATAATTGCTTTTTGTATTCGTTTGGATTATGATTGTTAAGATTTGAATTATGGGTGCCTAGATTTGAGTTTCTGGATTTGAGTTTCCAGTTTGCGGATTCAGGGTTTCTGCTTCACGGATTGTCAAGATTTGAGAGCCTGGATTGAGATTGGAGACTGGATTGAAGTTTCTGTTAGCGATTTTGGCTCCTGTTTGGACTTCGGTTTCGTAGGACGTTGAATTCTACAAATAAGCCACAATATTGTACTCTAACTAAACACTTTACGCAATTCAAATCGTATTGACATGAATAAGTTTACGAATTTCAAAGATGGAAGTACGATGTTTTAGAAAAACAATTAATTAGTAACTGAGAGCTTAAAAACTCCTCCTTTATTGGTATGCAGCCTTAAAGCTGATTTTTTGCAGTCGCTCATTTCTGTCTGCGGTTACATTTCCTTTTCATTTCGCAGTAAATACTGGTGTCGGTATCAGTTGTTCCAGCTATTTGAAAGATGTCGCTTGTTCGAGTTTTTAATTGTTTTTGGAAATACCGTCGCTGAGACCTAGATTCATCATGAACTATATACAAATATGATTGCCAGGGACTTGTTATAATGTTCGACACATTTCTCAATGAACGTTTTGATAACCAGTAGATGATCCCCTTTACCATAACTCACCCTCAACCTTGCTTGCCCTTTGGGCTAATAAAACTCGAGACCTTTGGTTATTATTTCCGTTAGTACTTTGTACACAGAGATTAATTTTATGGACTATAGTCATCACTGCGTTGTTCTCATTTTTGATAGTTTTCTCTCTTCATGCATTTGCTAAAAAAAACCGAAATCGGGGTGTATTTATTAGTTAATCACTTTACACTTTGTATCGCTGTCCCATTATCGACTAGGACTGGGTTATTTTGCACCTGACTTACACTTTTGTAATTTCTCGCAAGTATTCTGAACATTGGTTGCATATCCTTTCTTACTGGTAGTGCTTTGTTGGTGATAGGTCGTTTAATATACAGCTCTCTATCACAGCCCTCACCGACTTGCATATTTTTTTACCTATGGGTTGATACCATATATTTAATACTTACTATATTGCTAGCGGTTTGCGGAAAGTTCGTTCCCCACATTTCGTTTCCCACATTTGGTACCCCACATTTCGTTCCCGGGATATTTCGTCTCCCCACTCCTCGTACCCGGAAACTTCGTTCTCGAACGAGCTCAATTTGTCTTCTAGATTACAGGGTGTTGAAAAACGAGTGCAGCGATCGGAATGCAGTTAGAAAAATGAAAGGTATTTTAATTAATTTGTTTATTAGATACCATAAACTTATAAGAACTATATAGAGTATGATCCAGGCTTGAGTTTACAAGAGGGAATTAAATTTTATTTTCAGTTTTACCTAAAAATGTTATAGGAATTATAATTCCTGCTTGGTTTGTAGAGAATTTTAAGAAAATTTTCAGTTTTCAAAAACAAGTCGGCCTTGACAGTCAAGCAAAAACTATTTTCTTTTCCGATAAACTACCCTTTTTGATCATGATACAGCAAAATATTACTAAGAAAAGTTGTCCAGAATGAGAAATTATGGCCCTATACAAAATACCAGGAAGATACTTGAACCGTAATTTTTAATAAATACAATTTATTTTGTTCTTATTAGTTTATTATAATAAATAAATTAATTAAAATATCCTTCATTTTTTAACTGTATTCCGATCACTGTAATCATTTTTCAACACCCTGTAATCTAGGAAACAAATTGAGCTCGGTAGGGAATGAAGTATAATACATATATGGTTGATACAATACCGTTTTGAGTTCGAGAGCTCATGTATGCCTTTTTTGATCTACATTTGCTTCTAATTATTTTCAGGCTCTTATTTTTCTCTATTGTATTCGAGATATTTTGTGCTGTACAGGGTGTTATGGAAATTAGTGCAAATGTTTTAATCCGTAATAGAACTTGCTAAACTAAATAACAGTTTTACTCTAAACATTTATACCCGCCTATGAAATATTTTAATTTAAACGCACACAACACGTTTCTTTGATATGCAAACCAACAAAAACTGCATAGGTACTGATAAAACCTTTCACATCTGGCCACTAACGTCCCTTATCAATTGAGGTAGGTAAGTTATTGACCGCATGTTTTTTGTGCAAGAACTTTGCAGTTTTAATATACCTTGTGTCGTTCACCTTCAACTTAGATTTGATTGCCAAGCGGATCGTCAAATTTAAAGGAGATAAATGATTGAAAAAATATGCGATTAAATGAAAAACAATAAATAGAAAAGTTATTCATTTTGGTGAGCCTTATCACTGGTTAAAATATTTGCAATCATTTTCATAACACCCTGTATATTTTCCATTATCTTTTCTAATCTCTCGTTATTTGTTTATTGAGACGTTTATATTCTAATTTGTTACGTTTAATTTGTTTTTCTCTTTTCATGAAGTCTTTTGTTTGTCTACTTATTCTGTTGTGTCTGTATCCGAACCCCGGTGACTTCTACAGTATTTTACTTGGTTATAGAATCTTTGTTTCAGTCAAACATAATATTAGGTATTATCAAATCATTGCGATTGCCACATTTTATCTTCTTTCTTTTCTTCCATTTTTCTTGTCTATGCCGTACTTTCTCACTATTGTTCCGTCTCCTGTTTATCCAACAATATAATTAAAATCGCTCATATTTTTAAACTTATTTGTCTTCCCTCTCCCACTTTATTCTCTCAATCTCAAATAAGCTAGAATTTTATATATTTTATTCACTTATTCATCTGGATGTTTCTATATACTATACCTACTTTATTCTTTTAATATACAATGCGTATTCATAACAATTTGTAAGTTTTGTATTCAGTAACAGCCAACTTCCTGAATGACAGTATTTTTCAAGTTATGGAATTTCTAAAAACGCAATTTAGAAAGTGGTCAATAGAGAATGGATAGCACATGATCAAGTACTGTACGTTCCCGCTACTTAAAAATGAATCAACTGATGTCCCACTAGGAAAATCAATACATCCACTAAGTGCATCATAAGTATCTTTACAATCCAGGAAGCACATAAAACAATACATTTGAAGCTATGAATTTCTATTTTGCTTCTATGGGTTGTTGCAAAGAAGTTAATCATTATTCAAGTACACTTACTGTAATTACTCAAATAGAAAACATGGTAATTAGTGGAGGCCTTCAGGGAGTAAAATATTTTTATCTACTAGCAACATGATATTGTACATTTTCGTCATAGAAACAACATATGTTGTTTGTTGTTTGTTTGTTAATGGACAAGGTCTAGGCATGCAGAGTACCAGGTACCTTAGACACCGACTGCTATGGTCATTTGGTCAAAGTCCTACTTAGAATTTTGCCGAGACTAAGGATTTCCAACCCTAGCAAGGGATCTTTTACATGCTACACATCGTAGTAGCATGGGACCCACGCCTTTACATCACTTCCGAATGATGGCATTCTGTAGAGGCTTTCATCTGCATTTTTTTAATTTTGAAAACCTCACCGGGACCGGGAATCGAACTCGCGACCCTACGATCAGTAGCCAGGATGCTTACCACTGAGCTACCGACCCCGGCTGAAACAATATATGCAAAGCTACTCACAACTCCCAAGGACTTGTCAAATTATTTCTCCCTCAAACTCATGGTAACAATGCAACTACGATTAACGTCCTAGCAACCATACAATGAGGCAATCCTTGATGTTACTTACATATTCTAATTTTAAATGTCATTATGACATTTTGAAATTTCATACTATTTTTACAAATATGCTAGTAGATAAGATATTGTATGCACCACGGGAGATATTCATGTTCTTTACCTTCGGTTGACTTACAGACCTCGGGCCAGAGCCCTCGGTCTGTAACACATGTCAACCTCAGGGAAAGACATATTCATATCTCCCTTAATATCTATTATTCCCTTACGGTGTTTTAAATATTACATGTCATTACGAATTATTTTCGCAGTAGAGAGTCTACTTTTTAGTTATATTTTTACCTGTTACTTTTAAAATAGTAAATTAAATTTTAAAAGATCTTTTTATACGGTAAGGTACTCCCATTTTATACTGCAAGACAATCAGAAATATCAAGTTGCTTAAGGTAATTATTAGATTTAGAAAAGTTTAGCCATAAATATTTATGCTGAGGTTGCTACAATACTGGAACGAGATTTTTAAATGCAATTAAGAAGTACACCTGGAACATGAGTGCAGCTCAATGCATTCAATTACAGTATACACTATAAATTACAATAACTTCAAACTATTATAAATTACGCCCACTTTAAAGCACAAGTTAGCTATACATTTTAATCATTCGTGGAATATGGGTGGCACGTAATTAGAAAGATTAAACAAAAATATTTGAGACAATTATTTATCAATTATTATACCCCAAAATATGCGATAAATTTCGCCTGAAATTTACTTAAAGGGCACTAGAACTTTGCATGTTCAAAGTAACCGTAACTCAGCTACCCAAAAATATATTTTGAATTGCAAATAGCAGATATGGTTGAATTATATTAAGTCTACAGTAATAATTACTAAAAATTAAAGTGATAACCCTTGAGCATGTTTGTGGAAATCGGATGGGAAACACGCGTTAGACGTTTTTGATTTAATAAAGCATAAAAATATTTGGTTTCTCGAAGTCCACCTTAATACTTAACCCACATTGATCTCGACGATAGGTACTACAATAAAACGATCAATAATTTAATGGCAGGTTTTTCCTCGGGTTCACTGTGCTGCCAACATTAGCATGCCGAAGTATTTACACGGAATAACCTGCTCCAAATTAGGCTATATTTGGACACATTTTCTAAGCGCCTCGAAACAGCTTACTTGGTTTCCAAATGTGGATTTGTTTAAAAACAAAAAAAGTAACTGTGTCACAGATTTATTAATTAACGTTATTAAACAACTAATGTAGCTATTACATTGGTTAAAATTAAATGTGTTGACACTGGTAGGTTCAACTGAACCATGTGCTGCAAATATTAATTAAAACTTGATAGCACTGGCTCTTCTAAATTATACATAGTGAAACGGGTGCATAACTGCATACAATTTCGATATTGATCATAATTCAAAATCGACTCTGACATTGAATCATAAATTCTGTAATTCTATAACAGTAGACTTACTTAACAGAGGTCGGAGAAGTTCAAGTTTGCGACGGTATTGGAAATCAATACAAATGTAACATAATATTTACTCTTCAATATATTACATTTTAATTTTCAGAAAGTTAAACAGTCAAATAAGCAGTAGTAATAAGATTTTAAGAACATAAATTAATATGGGTTCAGAAAACTTCGAGATCTAAGGCAGAAATGCCACTTTAAAAGAAAAGTTCAAGGAGCAGGATAAACGAATTACTGTTTTTGAAAGCAAAACTCAAAAGAAAATTTAATTATTCAATACCAAGCTGTACAAAAAATAAAACTCAAAATGGCATACACTTTAACTTAGCCCTGAAAAGATCTGACCAGGAGTTAACGAGTACCCAATAAAATTAAGACTTTATAAAGATGGCAACACCAAACCTTAGGAACTTGTAGAGAAAATTCAAACTATAAAAAATAGCATCTAGTAGTAACAGACACTAAGAACAAACGGAAGGTCCATGAACAAATTAATGACTGTTTTGTTCCATTTTCTAGTGGTTTATTAAGGGAAAGTCGTACAAGTGCTGATGTAGGGCTCATCACCCATGAAAAAAACTTACCCAACATCTAGGGACGGTAGGTGGAAATGTATCAATGGACGAATAAAATGTCCATAAAAGTAGCTATTCATAAAGATATGGAAAGGATAAGTTTTAAAACTGTTTAGTGGCCCAATGCAAGCTGTCGCAAATAAAATAATGTTAAATGAACTACTCCAAATATAATAGATGATACCAAATGTAAAATTATTATAGTAGATAATTTGAACCTTAGTATCGACAATGATCCAAATGTAACTCCAGGAGTAATCGGCAAATTTGACTAAACTATAATATGTATAAGTGATACTGGGAAAAGGCGTCTGAACTGCTGACTAGTAATCGCACAGAAAATGAAAATCCCGTTAAAAAGTTATTAAAAATTACCAACTTAAGCAACAAAATAATCTACACATGGAACAATAAGCTACAGTATATGTAGCATTGAAACTAGTAAATAGGTCATTTTTAATAGGTTCGTAGTGGGAGAAAAACAGGCACGGTGGTCGAATAAAATTAAAAAAATAACAGAAGAGTTGAAAAAGATATTTCCATACGCAAAAGAAGATGCAAAGGTAAATTATTGGGAATAAGATAAACACGAAATACGAATAAAAATAAAAGATATTGAAAAGCTGTTTTAAAAAACCATAAAAGACCGAAGAAGAAAAATTGACACGGGTTTTGGTCCGCTATGACTCAGCTCAAATCGATAATAGTTATAATGACCTTTTAGTATATAGCCAATTTGTACTGCTATGTATCCTGGAATAGATTTAAATTTAAATGAGTTAATCGCAAGTGCAGGTATATCCGTCAGAGTTAACGCAAGGGGATGGAAATTTTGGTTCTTTGAAGGTTTCGCCTGGCAAAAAGTGAGTCATCAGCTCTGCTTTTAAATTTTAAAGCCGCGTATGTGAAAATATTGCACAACGCCGGGCCATCACATTCTTACTCGAGGGTTTTTGGGTGCACATTGGCCACCTGTGACGTCAAGCGGCGATTTATCGCTTCGATATTAGATTACAGCGCGTTACCAGTAGCATTCTAAAACGCAGGGGAGTCTGATTTTATTTTTGTTGTTATTTAACTATAAATGTATGGCACCTAGGATGGCATGCACTAGCTACCTTAACTGTCCAATGCTTTGGATTGCCATTTATTTATGTGTCCTTGCGTTTGATGTCTCCCTATATAGGTCCGTGTATGAAGATAATATACGAGTATATATGTGTTTTAAACCTAATGTAAACATATAGGATTTTATTGGAAGGAACGCATGGAGAATTTAGTTTCAGATTTTGCGCTGTAATGCGTCGGCTGCCAGAAATTCGATGCGTTGATTATCCGTAACTTCGACTGCAGTTAAAGGTAAGAGTTTACGTGTTTGTAAAGTAAGGTAATTGGCAACAACAAAGCAAACTATAATTCAAACAGTAAGGCGCACGAAACGTTTCTTTAATACGATTTGTTTCAACAAATAACAAAGCTGATGGCGACTAACATACGGATTGGTCTTGAGACCATAGTGAAACCTTAGGAACATATGACATAAAATACTATATCAGGCTGAATCTGGAAACCGCTCGGCTAGTGGGTGAAATTGAAGAAAACAGACTCCTATAGTTGGGTCTCGTCTTGAAGATAAACTAGGAGCGGCTTGACAAATAGCTGTGGGCCGCAAGGTGCAAAGAACAAGGAAACAAATACAACCCGAGGAATAAATTTTAAGAGTATGTAGCGGAACTATTTCAAGAAGCGGTTGCGCCTTCTAAAATGTGTACACTAGTAAAGAAGAGTAAAAAGCGGAGTAATAAAAGACACTGCAAAGACAGCTAATATTTTCATATACTGGATATTGTACAATGTTGTGTGCTAGCTTAACCCAGCCGGTATAAAAGACATTAGTCCTTTCTTATTTTGCCATATTAAGCCTTTCTTCTAGACTGCGTTTTATATCAACTTTTCGGGTCCTTTTCTAGTACCCCCCTCTACATGCAAGATGTACAAATACCTTACTTTTGAAACTTTTACAGATTTGAAGCTTTGCCCACAGGAAAAAGGAGGAATTTTAGTTTTTTCTTGGGTTCGGCCGCCACGCCTTTCGATGAGCGAGGGTACAGTTGCTGATTTTTACATTGACCCTAAAGAAAATAGCGTTTCACGCTTGTATCATGCCGCCGACATAGAATAGGTCAGTTAGTTTGAAGTTGACCAAGGTTTATTAAGCAATGTTTGTGTGTGGCATATGAATAGCTTATGAAAAGACGTTTGTTAAAGATTTACCGTGCTGTGCTCATAAATAGATAGAAATTGTCGACTCTAGTTGGCTTACAAAACTCAGACTATCCGATTATCAATTCACCTTAAATTATCGTGGAAATCTTATATCAACCTTCCTGTCGGTCTTATGGAATTATTGACCCCTAAACTTCAACTATCTACTAACATTCCTGCATCACGATGCAGTACTGTAATTTATTATCGAGGGCCGACCACTTGCCATATGCTCATTTTGAAAAGCCCTTAAATCTATCATTTAGTTCATCGATCGACGATCATCAAGCCCCCGTATTTAGCAAGGAAGTTACCGCTGCCAAGTAATTTTTCGGTCCATCACATTACTAAGCGCATTGACTCCTTTAGTGCGCTGCACAATGTCTGTCATGTTGATTTTTTACGGAATTTGTTGTGCAGACAGCAGCTATTGAGTTTTGAGTACAATCACGACAAGCAGTTAAACGCTTTTAGAAGGATGAAAACCCAATGTTTGTTGCGGTTCTAGCCCTTCAGATGTACGCATGTACCGTTATGAATGTAATTTGAACAGAGGTTTTAAACTAGCACTTTCTGTTATGATTCTATGATTCTAACTTATATTCCTTTTAGGTAATTGACAGTTAAATTTGCCGAAGAACTGTTGCTACTATTGTAGGAAATAGAAATGTTATTGATAAAATCGTGATGTGCTACTCAATATCCTTTTTATTTGCTTTATAATTAAGCTGCATTTTAATTATTACACAGTTAAAATGGTTTGCCAGTTTTAGACCATGTAAATATTTTAGTCAGTATACAAGGTGGGCTACAAAACTTGGAGGCCATTACTATTTGGAATTGCAATCCAACCTACATGTGTATTTTATGGCAACATAGATAACCAATATTTATCTAAAAAACATATTGAACAGAGTCTCTGTGCCTTTACGACATTAACGCAAGTCACAGTTGATTTGACAGCTGTAAGCTTAAAAACCAGTAATTTGTCTTAAATCATAAAAATTAAGCAACGTTAACAATTATAAAACACACATTCTTTTAATTAATGCTGAACGTAGTACAGATGCAAAACACATCATTCTGTGAGTTTTATTAAACAACTACGAAAGTTTCAGTAACTTTGGTCAATATGTCTTTTAGAGAAGTATCAAGTATATGTGTTGCCATAGTATGTGTACGTCGGTATGCAGTGTCAACAAGTAAAATTTTGTGACCCCCTTTGCATGTTATTATTGAGAGTAAGATATTGCCTTGGTTACACACTGTAAACAATTTACATAAAAGTTGAATCCATCGTATCCCTGTAAAAGCAAGTTGGGTAGGTTAAGTACCACATTACGATTAACTATATGAAGTATAAATAAAATAATATGTCAAGTAAGCTGTTTGATGAATATAAATTATACTTTTGCGGTTGCAGCGATTATCTGGCAAAAATAATAAATAATTTCAAGCTTCTTGTACCGTAGCTACAAAACAATTTAACACGGACCATTACGGTCACATTTAATTGGAAAGTAATCTATAAACAGTCGGCTACCTAGCAGCCTCTACAATTATTGTAGTTTAAGCAATAGATAGGTCAGATATTGATTAGCCCAGATTTTAAAAATTGCGGGGTGATAGTTGCATAAAGCAATTTCCAAGTCGCAATTATATAAATAATTGATTGCAAGAAATTGCTGAATCATAGAGCATGGCAATATCGGAAAAGTGATTAAAATAAATACTACTTCTGTGTTAAAGTAAAGAACATGTTTCCAGCTGATTGCGACTTTTATCTGTTATTATGTTATTTATTAAGTCCAAAAGTCTACGTGGAATGGTATCAGCTGAACCACCCGCTTAATATTCAAGTATGGTTTATGGGAAAACAAAGCAGAATTGATGCCTATCAGCATGTTTAGTGCCGAAAACAATGAAAGTGCAAATGAAAAAGGAGCCGAGCGGCAGATTATTTTGAGGCTGGCATTTTCCACGTCGGTAATAACCCAGGAATTTCCATTAATATTTAGTAAACGTTGTGGGATACCAAAAATTCAAATAAAGAGCTATGCGCCCTAAGAACGGGCGTAGGAAAGAGTAGGGATAATTTCAGAAAATTGGCAAAGTTTCAGTGTTGAAGTTTGACAGCAGACATTATTGTTACAGGAGTAAAGTTTTTATTTAAATATAGCTCTGAGAAATTCAGACTGGCGGCGGTCTAAAATACAGGGAAGTTATTTCCACTAAGCAAAACGGAAATTTACTTGGCATTTCTTTCATATTTGTTCCTTCAGCAAGCAATAATAAAAATTGCTTCCGTCCGGTGCTCATATTTATTATGAAATAGCAGACGTGTGCCTTCTGCATTTTAATAATCTTTTAATAATCTTAAGTTAATGAATAACAAATAATGTAGTTGTTGTACCTGTCATATAAATTTGCTTGCTAGAAGCTAACCTAGAAAAATAATATTTTTTTAATGTGAGCAAACTCATATGGAGCACAGCCTCAATAACGTGGGCAAGCACAGTAACAGCAATATTACATCGACATGATATTGCTAATTGATTTTTCAGATGGGCTAAATGTAATTCAACTTCATCCCGCTCAGTCTTTGAACTTTCATATCCGTGGAACACTTGTGACATTCATCAAGATAACGACTTTATAATACTCTATGTACCGTGAATTCTAGTGTTCAAATGATATACTAGAATCAATTTCACAGAAGCTGAATGCTTAACTTACAGAAGCCGATTATTACACAGTACCGATTCTTATAAGAACTGTAATTTTATTGCTAATATACAGGGTCCGGCAATTGGTATCACCTATTTTTAGTAGGCTGTTACGGAAACAATATTTTGTTATTGATAATTCTGTTGTCAGCTTTGTGTGAGTTAATTGATGCAGTTTAATAGATCATGGATAAGTTTCCAATTAATCAAAGCTTAGACGTGGTTAAAAGCTTTATACAAAGTCAAACAGTTGTGAACATAGTTGAGGTTTGGTGACATAACATGGCCGTCCAACTCCACGATTGGACGGCCCCTGATTTCTTTTTGTGGGGATATCTGAAGCAAAAGGTCTACGGGAGGCGTCCTCAAACAATGAAAGACCTTAAATTGCGCATTTCAGAAGAAATAGAGAGTATTGGACCAGAAACGTTGAAAAGAGTGATGCAAAACTTTAGACAAAGACATGCAGTACTCAGTACTGCATCCATGGTCAGGGAAGCCATTTAAATGAAGTAATTTCTAGGAACTAAAATTGCACATAATGAAGTTGATATTCACCTCAAATTTGTTTCAATCCATTACTTTTTATCCTTAGGGCAGGTCTTGGAGAATAGGTGATACCAGTTGCCGAACCCTGTATAGCTATTTATTAATATTATGCGTAGATATATAAAGTTTGGGTAGACGATATTATTTAATCATTCTTGGCCTTTTGGTCTTAGAACTTGATACTAGTAGAATCCCATTTCTGAGGAAAGTAATCCCAAGGCTACATTTGCTGTTAATGGAAAGTTTTATGAATTCAGCGAAATGACATTCGGATTAATAAACGCTTCAAGAATATTTAATGAATTTATGGTAACATTATGCGGAGCGTTTCTTGAAGTGGACCGTGCGGTTTGTTGAGTTGCATTGTAACATAAAAATAATTTTCTCAAGTTTTTTCCTCAGATTTGTGGGTTTTCCATAAAACAGCGGTAAAGGCTTAGGAAAAAAGATTGAGAGTAACTGCAGTTTTAGTGCAACGGCATGGGTTCTAAAGAAGGTGAATAGCAACAGCCTTAAAATTAGCTAACGTGATTTTATAGGATAATGCAGTAAGCATCAAGCAAACGCCATTTTATAAAATCACGTTAGTTAATTTTCAATGTTTTAATAACGTCCTTCTTTTAACAAGAGGAATGCTGTTTTACTAAAAACTTAGCCGCTATCGAAGCGTTTGCTTAGATTTCTAGCGCTGTTTTACAGAAAAACTACGAATTTGAAACATCTCAGATAATGTACTGTTTGAGGCTTTCGCGGTTACTCGAATTATTCTCCTTAGCATAGAAGAGCCGTTCGTATCTCAGACGAAGAAAATCTAGAGAGAGAAAAGCTACATCTGTTTGACTCATTACAAAAGAACGGATACACAACTACCGCCATACGAAAAGCACTAGACAAGACTATGACAAAGAACGCTAAAGAAGAATCTCCACCTCTGGAAGGATTAGCATTTCTACCTTACGTTAAAGGCTCAACTGATAAGATAGGACGTGTCCTGCAACGATGCAACATCAAAACTGTGTTCACGAGCAAGGAAACTTTGGGCAACGGCTTCAGATCGGTAAAAGACAAGATTCTAAG
Source organism: Agriotes lineatus (assembly GCA_940337035.1). Taxonomy (NCBI): domain Eukaryota; kingdom Metazoa; phylum Arthropoda; class Insecta; order Coleoptera; family Elateridae; genus Agriotes; species Agriotes lineatus. The sequence continues at coordinate 113,929 of CALNHX010002278.1, forward strand.
TTTAAAAACCGCTGGCGTATATCGCATTCCTTGTTCTTGCGGCTCGAGTTACATTGGACAGACTGGTCGTTCCGTTGATCTAAGACTCCAAGAACATAAAGGCGATTGCAAACACAAACGCATCACAAAATCAGCCGTAGCTGAGCATACATTTACAAATGGGCACACTTTAGAATTTGAGCATACCAGAGTACTTGCCAGAATACCTCATTACTTCCCGCGAGTGATACGTGAAGCCATAGAAATAGAAAAACATCCAAATAATATCAACAGGGAAGATGGCTTTAAACTTAGTAAAACGTGGACCCCTGTGATACACGATCTAAAGCATTACAACCACTGTGCGTCATACGGCCACGCCCCACGAATTACGTTGCACTCGGATGACCAACCAGCGTTACGCCACTCCGCGCGCCTGGCACAGAGGATTATAAATAGCTCCACACCGACCTTCGGTTCTTAGTGCGACTTTCACTCTGATGAGGCAAGCTGCAAGGTCTTGCGAAACGTTAGTGAATATGGATGCACAAACAGCAAAACGGCCAAATCTGCCTAAGTATCCTCGTTCGCAAGATACTCAAACAACACGAGCCACCAGAGAGCATGGCCATCGCGCGGGTTTTCGCTCGACTTCACAAGGTGCAAGGCACATTAAGCCAGAAAATGCTGTGTGTTCATATACAAATACTACGCGGTCTAAGCCGAAATTCTATGCTAAAGAGAATATCTCAGATAATTTTAGGCTTCTTTTTATGCACCCCCAAAAGCCACACAGCAGACTCAAGAAATATCCTGTATAGGAAAATGTTGAGAAATACAGTTCATTACTAGGTAGACGTCCTAATAACGGGTTATAGTAGAATAATTAAATAAACTCAAATCTTTGAAGTTATCAAGTCTTGATGGACTGACTTAAATCAACTTAAGTGCTGTACATCTTTGTTAAAGAAAGCTATATTTTCGATGTTTGGAAAACGCTCATAGATTACGTCAGTTTTCAGAAATTGATTCCTGAGGTACACTTACTTTTTTGTAGCCAGGGAAACAAAGATGATTTTTATAGTTAAATCGACTATTAGATCATTGTTTAGAAAGAGTACATATATGCTAATGAATATGGTTTGGCGGTCATCCTTTAACAGGACGAAGCAAAGCAATTCAAATTCAAATTATTACAGCAAGCAAAATACTTATGCCGAATCGCAATATCCTAGTTATGAGATAAAAGGCCTAGTGGATGAAACATCGATACATGCTTTCCAGATTTATTTATTGAAGGTATGTTTTAATATAGCGATGGAGTGCGATTACATTAAGACAACTATAAAAGAGAAAAAAGCATCCCATAGTGGCTCGATGGCTAGTCAAACTATAAAGCCATGACTTCGAAATGCATCACCGCTTAGCAGAAAAACAATGCTCAATTAGAGGAAGTTAGCATCGTAGGCGATCAGATAATGTTGGTCAACGTATTCGAAACGGACTAGCAATTATTAATGTAGCTACAAGATGCGGACTTGGCATTTTTTGACGTTCCTCCACTACTTACCACCGACAAAGAGTATAAATAGTAACATGCGATGGGAAGGACAAAATCATATAAGATGACATGTGATCAAGGGAAACTAGAAAAGACGCTAAAATGTCTTCAATAACACTTTTGATTATCCATAATGATGCAAATGGTTCATAATTGCATCGTCTCTTGAATGTGATGTATATAGACCACAAACTGCCTGCAAGTGACGTGAGAGAATTGAACAATATCGAATGAATCCAAATGTACACCAGGGTATATTAGTGTTTCGCTAGAGCGAGAACGAGAGCGAGAAGTGGTCTCTCTCTTTCTCGCTCTCGTAAATCCTGAAAAATCTGTTCTCGATCGCGCTCTCGATTACGAGAGCGAGGACGAGAGTTGTCTACTTCTCGGTCTCGTTCTCGGTTACTCTCGTTCTCGTTAATCTTTAAAATTGTATCTCCAGCGACCAATGATTGGATCGGCAAGTTTCTGATTACGTGGCACCGTTCTAGATATCAATTGCAGCTTGTTTTGGCTAGTATTGAATTAAGTACCAAAAATAAGAATAATCCCATTCATTATTTGTGCCTGCATGTGTGCAGGTTAGTAGCCGAAGAATGTGAATTCAGAATTTTTGACGTATTCAGTTCAGTTTGAGATTTTAATCGGTGCAGGTCGCTTGTGTAATTAGTACCGAAAATGAAACGCTTTCCTAGTGGTCCACAAAACGAGAAAAATAATAAAAAATCTAAAGTGATAATAGAATGTGAAATTGATAGTAATCAGAGCTTCTCGAGCTTGTCACAATCGCAAGAAATGATAGAAATAGAACACGGGGATGCCGAAATGTGCTTGTCCCCTACACCATCAACATCAACATTCAAGGCAAATACGTCCACTCCCACATCTGCTTCAACTGAAGATAATAGAAGGAAAAACAAGTTTTCAGAATATTTTGACATCGACAAGGATGAATCAAATCCGTCCGGGAAATTGGCAAAGTGCCTGCTTTGCAAAAAAGATAAAAATATAAAAATGTCTTTGCATAATACAAGTGGTTTGAAAAGGCATTTACAATTTGTGCACCGCAAAGAATACACAGACTTATTTGGCGAGAACTCTACCGATAAAAAGGGGAAAGATGGATTAAAACAACAAATACTGATGAAATATACGGTACCACCTACAGAGGTATAGTTATTTGTTTTTAATTCTTTAAGAGAAACTGGATTAAGTAAACATTTCAATTATATTCAGGGTGAATCTGTTTAAAAACAATATAGCTGCTAAACGTGATTATTTTTAAATTAAATTCATGTTACTTAAATAGGAAAAATCATATACAGAACCATGTTTGTGTTTTTTTTTCAAAATGAAAATAGCCCAGTTACTTTTTGAGATATTAATTGTATTCTCTTACCAGTAGCTTTATTTTTTTTTAAATTTAGGAATTTTATTCCATAGAATCCATGATTACCACAACAGATTGTAAAAAAAGTTTTTTAATGAAAATAATTGCATTTTACTTGGTTTTGTTCGAAATGATTAAAGAAAGCTTTTTTAAAGATTAATTTATGCTTATTACACATCCTAAAAAAATAACATTTAAAAAACGTCACATTGCAGCATAAAACAGATAATATCTAAAAACTGATTGGGCGATTCTCATTTTCAAGAAACTTGTAGATAGCACTTTCTGTATAAGATTGTTTCTATTAAAGTAAAATTTATTAATAATAAACATAAATGACTTATACAGCTATATCGTTTTGTATAATTACTACTTCGAGATTGCTATATAAAAGGTGTTTAAAACACGTGGTAGCAAAGTTAAGGAGATTATAAGGAACGTTGAAACATAAAAATTTCGCATATAGAAGGATGGTTATATTAGAATTTTTTAACGGACAAGAATTAATTATACAAAAACATGTACTACGAAGCCTGATTTATTTTAAAAATGTCTACTTCTTTTAGTTTTGCGCAATTTTTTTAAATTGTAAAAAATACCATGCATTATGATGCACGGTACATTTATCCAACATAATGCTTTGCATTATAATGTATGTTTTTACATAAAAGCTATTAGCTATACAAAAGCACTGAAGACCTGACTTATTTTAAATTAATGAGGATTTTCAGTACGTAATTATTTATAATAAAATTCTTGTCTATTAAAATCTGCTAATCTAACCACCCTCTTTAGAAGGGTATAACTGTGTTAACCCAGCGGGGAGGAATTAAAAAAAAGTTTATGTGCAAAATTTGTTTGTTTTACCGTTCGCTGTATATTGGTAAATAAATGTGTTATATCTATTTCAGAACTTGTCGAGCAACTTTGACCAAACGATAGTCAAGTGGTTAGCAAGTAAGAATTTGCCCTTCAATTTCTTCGACGATGATGCTACTCAAGGTTTTTTTCGAAATATTAAAATTTCAAATAATACAATTATGCCAAAAAAGATTTAATGAAAAGAAGAGTGTTTGAAGAATACATAAAGATTGAGAGGAATGTGAAAGGAATTTTGAAAGAAAATTCCTCCAAAATTTCTTTTACAATAATTGATGGTTGGACTTCAACTTTCGGAAGGTCGTATTACGGAAGTACGGCGCATTTTATAGACAACAATTTCAATTTACAATCCTTGGCTTTAGATTTTGTACCTGCAAAAGGTAACCACTCGGGAAAGGATATCTCCCAACCATTTATGAAAAGTATAAAATCATACGACATAATGGATCGAGTGCAAGGGATTACGGTAGATAATGTGTCGTCGAACACTACTTTCATGGCAGAACTAAAGGTTCTGATGAAAGAAGCTGGAATATAATTTGACTCAGAAAATCCACATTTCAGGTGCTTCGCACATATACTAAATCTTGCCGTACAAGATATGCTACATTTATTGAAGAGAAGAAAAGAAGAGCAGCAGTGAGGACGATGAAGATAATTCAGATAGCGAAAACCTCGAAGAAGACTTTGGAGAGGACCAAGCTAATTGCGAGGAAGAAATTCACTATAACTAGGGTACCTTTGCTTCTTCTACAGTAATCGGCAAGGTTAGAAAAACCTTGATTAAAATAAGATTAAACTGAAAAATTGCTGCGATACGGTCGAAGTACTTTGTATAAAACCATGTTTGGATATTAAAACCAGATGGAACAGTACGCGTGACATGTTGGAAAGCGCACTTAGCTTGAAAGAACCCCTAAAATTGCTATATTGCAATGCAGAACAAGTCGAAAAATTCAAACTTTCCGATGGTGAGTGGGAGCTTATGGCCACAATTTAAAAATATTTGAGACCTTTTAAACAATGTTCACAGATTTTATGTAGGCAAAACTATGTGACTATTCCTCTTGTAATCGTATCATTTAACATGATATTGGACAGAATTGACAATATAATAATAGATCTTTCTGAAAGGCAAAGGGTTAGTGTTGAAGAAATTATATTATCAGCTTACTTGACCGAGAAAAACAAATTGATAAAACATTATAATAAGAGTAACTGGATTTATTGTGTAATTTTGATTTTAGACCCACGTCACAAATTGGAGACATTTAATTTGACGACTTGGGGAAAACAAATGAAGGATTTTTCGTATTCCATGTTTGAAAATATTTTCAAAACGAAATATCGTGTACCTAATGAATACAAAGCAGCAGAAGTTTCTGAAGAAGAACATAAAACATTAACGAAGAAAACTAATCACGTTCATGATCTGGATTTCACGTCCTTATTTGAAGAAGAAACTTCAGAAAGCAATTGGAAATTGGAAATTGATGAATATTTAGCACTAAAAAGATCACCAAAAGATGGCATTTTGGCATACTGGAAAAAATACAGCGATACTTATCCCAATTTGACAAGAATGGCGAGAGATCTTCTAGCAATAAATGCTACTTCGGCTCCAGTTGAAAGATTGTTTTCGCAAGCATCACTATCATCAGAAAACACAGAAGTCGGCTTAACGATGACTCAAGTAAATATCTTCTCTGCCTAAATTCTTGGGCTAAATTTGGGATTAATATGTAATATTATCTTGTGTTCATAATTATTCCATAATTAGTTATTTAATCGTTAATTAGTTGATCGTATTATTTTATTTCGTTTTCATGTAAATAATAAAATACTTTAAAATATCTTTTGTCCGCTTGTGTATTTTTTAAACCGAGAGCGAGGGCGAGAGTTACGACAAAATTCTCGCTCTCGGTCACCCTATCTCTCCTTTTTGTTCTCGGCTTACATTTTCGCTCTCGTTCTCGGTCTAGGTCTCGTTCTCGGTGCGAGAACGTTTAATGTTTAAGTCGGGAAAATTTCAGTCGCTTGATAAACCACTCTACTTTACCTAACATAAAATAAAAAAGAAAGCTTTTATTGGAATATACCAGAACCCGTCATATTAATTTTCTACCCTATACAATTTCAAGCAAACACCGCTGCTTTTAGATCGTGGAAAGGGATTATTTTGTTCGGAACGCAAGACAGACGACTACTTTTCCATTCTTCAGCCCAGTACTCGACTCCGACCAGAGAGGTTGCTTGCGGTGCGGGCGTTTTTATATCAATATGGCTGTTCTCTCTTTGGAGAGAAAAGACAGAAAACAACTGCACAAATGTGCAGCTGGTAAAGCTTACGCATTTATTTTCATAATACCATAGCATTCAGAAGTAATTCTACGGTCGTCAAAAAGCTTTGGTTATTTCCGGAAAATAAAACCCTTACAGTGCTTAAACCCTTGAGGTTCTCTTGATCGTTAATTGAGTTACTGCCGGACTCTGAAGGCCGATTTTTATCGAATCAGAATTGCACATAATCGCCCGAATTTTTCCGTTTGTTTGGTTTATTTTCAACGCTGGCTATTTTACTTCTACTTCTGTGTGTTCAATATAACGTATCAATTTTCATTGTGTATATATTTCTTTTCAAAGCAAATAATTAGGTGCGTTTAAGGTCAAGTGGGTTCATACAGCAAATAGAATTCCAAGAACTCTCACGAAGCCTGGGACTCCTCCTTCTGAGTTGGGAGAGCCGTAAACGCCTTTAACCTAGAGCAAACAACTCAATGGCGCCTACCAAACAACTATAATCACTTTCTACGTTTTTACCGTACTCTCTTTTTGCTTTAACATAAAGATTAACTATCAGGAATAATAGGTTTGTAAATATTCGCATTTATTAAAATGTGTTTTATATTAATTGATGAAGCGTATGTGTAGTGCCGATTATTGAATTATGTATATATGTCGTAGACATAAAGCAAACTTTGGCATTGATCTTTTGCCTAGGCATACGCTAAGTGCCTAGTGCATAGGACACAACGCTGACCGTTGTTGCTGTGAAAATAGAAATCAAATACTGGAGCTAATCTAGAACGATGCAGATCATCTTTGCCGAATTTCGCTATATGACTGACGTTTAGACAAATGATAACTTCCTAAATTAGTTTCATGTACACGGCATGTAGATATGTAGTATGTACATAGTTGAATAAATTATAAATTAGCGTAGCATGTGTTGTCAAATAAATTCAAACCGTGTCATTGTCAATACCGCAGAATGGAACAACTGGAGAATAACTGCAGCATAACGACTAAATATGCTGCGAGTATACATTTCTGTTGTAAACATTAAAATAAAATGTCCAGTTTGTCAAACTCCAATCATTCTCATAAATTCGAGGATCGAATAAAGTGGCGCCATATGAACTTCAAATTATCCCTTTTCCTTAACCGATTCTCATGCAGCTGGTGTTTTAACATGATGAATTTTTGTTTTTGTGGACAGCGTCATGAAATTGATATTTTTATGAAGCAACATCATGCCTGCGTGTTTAACTAATTAAGATTAAACAAAAATGGTTAGCTTCTTTCAATACATGAACGCGATCCCTTATTTTGCTTTCTGAATGTTGCTGCTGAATATAAAAGGGAGAATATTGCAGCGAAGCCAACTCTTCGCGATACCCGCAGCCTTTGTAAACAACAAACAATATCAGATATCATGAATCCGCTCGTATCTGTTCTATCAGAAATGTTTTTCGCCGGTGCCTTTCAATCGTTATTCGTGCAGACGGCTGCATCAAAAATGCCAATTACAGACAACTCTAAGCGCAACCTGAGTTTTTCTTTGGATTTCATTAGAGCGACAAACTCCCCTTTCGTGTATAGGGAGTCGAGACTATAGATTATAAGCAAAGATTAAAGAAAATTGATGAAATGTCAGAAGTCAGTCTCGCAGTTCGGCTGAGGCAGAATTGCTTATGCCGCCGAAATTCGCTCATTCGATTAAAGGCTTTTTGAAGGTATTGATTTTTCGATACGCGACATCAAAAGAAGCACAAATAGAAAGGGTGAATGGCAACTTTCCAAGTGCTGGGCCTTGAGGTCGACCCTTGCCTAGAATTTGGATTCATCGCTGCGACTTACCGTTATCATGGCATTAAACCTTGCAATAGTAGGACGTTTAAGTCGAATTACAACGATAATACCCATATCGTAGCGAAATCATAACGGTTTAGTATTTATCGCCATTGGTAGGTACATCGTTTTTAAAGAACGTGGAAGACAGAAAGGGAATCAATAATACATAACAAAACTTATTTCGTGCATTCAGGTGTTCAGTGCAAACACCAATCTCAAACTGTTAAAAAGGGGGGTTTTAGAGAAAGATATATCATATTCTAAAAAAAACAAGGTTCAAGAAAGACGCAGTTGTGTATATTTAGAAACACCAACCCTGACGCAAGTCTAGGTCTGCAACCATATGCTAATCATTGCATTAACTTATGCTGATATTTTAAAAATAATATAGAAATTCCAAAAATTACTGTTTAAACGCTTTAGAAAAGTATTATTAGGTAGCTGAGAGGTAGTGTGTGAGAAATGTGTACAAAGAATACAAAAGGTTTATTCTACGAGAGTAGTAGGTCAGAACTTATATAAGTGGGACGTAACAAACCGACATTCGCACATGAAATTTGAACGTGAAAGTTAGTGCAAAGTGTTGATAAGTACTTCTACGTTGTTCAAATTTAGGGGTGAATAACAGAAGTCTCACCTATGAAAGATTAATATAACGTAAACAAAAGTCAAAACATGCAGTAATAGACAAATGTCGGTAGAGTATCACGGTGCTAGGGGTAAATCCTAACACAAAAATGTTCTGCTACCTTGCAAACTCCAAAAATTTATAATAATAATAATAATAATTCATTTATTTCCACACGTAGCAACAGTACAGAAAACCAAATTAAAGAAACAAGTTAATTGGGGAAACCATTGGGTTTCAGCAGCAGTGAACACTGCGTTTGGTCTTCCACTGTACCCAGCAAATACAAATGAGGTTTACTAAATATAGAATAAATGCCTAATAACTAATAATATTAATACATTACAAAATAACTAACACCAATAATTCTGTGACAAATCAACACATAAAATCGATACACAAGTGATACCTAACTATTCTGACGGTTCAGCAAGTGAAGACGCAATTTGGCCTTGAATAAAACCAATGGATAATTTTTAATATTTTGGAGTATGCTAATGGATACATCCAAGTATGGACCTGCACCTATTTGCTCGTTTTGGATTTAAATAAAAATCACGAAGTAACTCAACAACTAAATTAACTAACTAAACAACCTTGTGGCGGTTTCTCTCAACAATCATAATTATAATGCAAAAATGACTTCCGCAGCATATTTAAAACAAGAATAACGTTGGCGGTTAGAAAATAACCCAGACAGTGGACAGTTTATTCAGAGAGAACCATTGGATTAAAATTTAAATATCTAGAGAACACATTTCCTCATCTTGAAAGCTGCAATTTCATAATGATGCAAGCTCGAACATACGTCTACAGGAACTTCTTTTCTTATTTTGGGCCTCAGAATCTGCTCTTAATTTTGACACAGCTTTGCGAATTAGTAGATAAAAATATAAATGCTTTAGTTAGTTATAACAAAGTCTATCCGGCGAGATTTTGGCCTTGAAAGAAATCAACGTAACTTGATACAAGGACACAAAAGTGCCGAAATAAATAATCTCTTGATAATGAGAAAAAAATTAGAAAAGCATGGAAGAACTAAGAAACCATATGCAGTAAGCAACAAGCATGTGAAGCAAGACCACTTCAACTGCGAAATAAGAGGATACCTACATGTGAAATTGTTGCATCTTGACCACATTATTTTTTAGTTGAATTTACTTTTGTCCGCTCTGTTTATTGCTTATAGTCCAGAGAAATTAGACAAAATAAAAGCAAAACTTCGGAAAAATTCCGGAAAGCTGGATTTTGGTATGAACCTTGATATTGTGGTTCTAAACAAAATGTCAAAAGTCCTCATCGATCCGAGTGCCGCTAAAAATTTTAAGGGGGGACAAAGGTCACCAAAAACGGTATTTCGTGAATATCTCGTTAGCGGTCACTTTTACAGAAAAAATATTGATTATAAAATTTGTAGCTTATGAAATTTCTAACAATAAAGATATTATGACTTTTATTCGCAAAGTAACCGTTTTGGAGATAATTCGATTTACAGAGTTGAAACGTGCACTCTTTTCCACACCACCTTCGAGGTAGAGTACAAGGTGTTTTTTTTATGTGGTGTCCCCAGTAGGTATATTCCACGTTTAGTTTTGTTTGAAAAATGTTTATTTAAAAAAAATTATAGTGAACTTGTTCATAAATCAATTTTGGATTCAAAACCGGAGTTATTAATATTCATCTTCAGACTCTATTTCAATCGGAATGCTTTCCTCTTCATCATCTTTTTCTTCTTCTTCTTGTTCTTCTGCTGTCTTCTCTATTTCCATAGATTCACTCAGGAAACGTGATGGATCTACATCTTCAGTGGAGTCGCAAGTATCGACGTCATTTATATCGGGTATTACATTTAAGCAAGACTGACGAGATAAAGTATTTTTTTCGGATTTTGTTCACAACGTTGTTTATAGTGTAGTCATAGTGACGCTCTCCAAAGCACCCTACATTTATCAGTCTACCCAATCCTCTACCTTAAAATAATTCCAGGTTTCTTAAAATTTCTTAAATAATTTGTTATAAACGTTTGAAGAAAAAATACCATATGTTATTCGGAACAAAAGTATCTTTATATGGCTCGGCGGTAATTATCTGCCTCGCAAGCTCGGCAGATAAACAGTCCAGCCACGCCAAATAAAGTATAATTTTTGCCCCTAATAACATAATATACTATTATGCTCCTACACGAATAGCAAGCTGATGTCCCTTGAGGTTTTATGACAACGGAGGGGAACTTTTCGGAGCACATTCCTTCTCTATCTAGACTACAGTGTACTATATATGTGTTTCTTTCTATTTTTATGGGCTCTGAAAGAAGGAAATTCTGGAATATTTCAAGTCGCAACTCCAATGAGATATACATGTCATTGAGGAGTGCATCTATTCGTTACAACTCTGTAAATCGAATTATCTCCAAAACGGTTACTTTTACGAATAAAAGTTATGATATCTTTATTGTTAGAAATTTCATAGGCTACACATTTGATAATTAGTATTTTTTTCTGTAAAAGTGACCGTTAACGAGATATTCACGAAATACCGTTTTTGGTGACTTTTGTCCCCCCTTAAAATTTTTAGCGGCACTCGGATCGATGAGGACTTTTGACATTTTGTTTAGAACCACAATATCAAGGCTCATACCAAAATCCAGCTTTCCGGGAATTTTTCCGAAGAGCAATGTCTAATTTCTCTGGACTAAACCTGTATGATAAGTATCGTCTTTCTCCAACAAATACTTTTTGAGTTATACCACCAACCGAGAGACAAACAGACAGACAGATGGACGGACGGAATCGAGAAAACCTGTTGTTCTTCATCTACGGACCCTGAAGCATCTGAAGACATCTCGGAAGGAGATTTTTTCGCGATTATAATACTATAATATACTCCCTTTATCTTTTCGACGAAGGAGTAGGAAACGTAGAAGAGGCTGTGCATAAACAATGAACAAATAGATTATCAGGATTAAAGGCTAGAAACTAACAGACTGATATTTTCGGTGTAAAATTATAAATACTTTGTTTATAATACACATACCAAATCATATATTTTTTTATTAATATTAAAAGCAATTTTACACAATAAATACAAGTAAGTTACATAATCTGTAAATTATCTAACGAAAACCTATCGTGTTTCAAATATAACATTATAGCAAATTATTTTCTTAATACACAATTATGTTGATAATAAACAACATAAGGAAACATAATTACATAATATATTCTATTCTAGGTTAGCTATTTGCACCTTTCATTGCTCCTTATTTTACTAGCGTTTTAAAATTTAGTTTACAATTTTCAAATAGCATTATATTTTAATCTGGAAGATTTTCCTATGGCATATAATAGCATCATTAATTTCACAGATAATTGTGACCATATAAAATCTAGTTTAAACTGATTGAAAACGTTAGGCCTAGCATTGCCCGACGAATCCCTAGACAGCATTTAAATCATGCATAAAATAAAAATAAGAATTTGTCGGCTATATTGTGCATGTTCATTAAGAGTTGATTATTCAGACATTCGTATTCCATTTTTACACCTTCTATATGGATATGAAATCAAAATTTAAAAATTCCCAAAAGCGTTCAGTCAGATATTCTTCTTCTTCTTCATGTGCCATGTCCTTTCAGAACGTTGATTTGAGTATTATAGCACCATATGGTTTTTACTAGGAATGCTCAGTCAGATATACACAACGAATTTTGTCCATGCTTCTTACAAAATAGAATCAGACATTTTTATTTTACTCTTTTATCTTTCGTCAGAATCTTAAATCAAAATTAAAAATTCAGAAAAAACACACAGTAAATAACGCCGTTTTGTAAATTTTTCTTACGCGAGAAAAAGTTGATTCTTCATACATTTGTATTCTGCTTTTACATCTTCGCACAGACAAACACAGTCGGTAGATTTGCAGATGTTCTGGCAATATTGAAACCAGTCAAAACGATATCCAAGCCTCAGTTGCTGTTCTGAAAGAACACGGTTTGAAAATTAACAGAAATAAAATCTTTCACATGGAACATCCCTCGTTAAAAGAAGGAGAACGCGTCAAAAACAGAGAAGCACGTGAAGAATAAGGTACGGTGGGGAAAGAATAAATGAAGAGATATGAGGGGTGTGATGTGGGAAAAAAATGTCAACAGGACAAAAATCACAACTGTGTAAAGCAGAAGGAATGACAGTTGCTGAAAGTTGCCAAAATGAAAATTCTGAGGTGGTCCATGGGTGTGACCACATTAGAGAAAGTAAGGAATGAAGAGATAAGGTACAAAATGAAGGGAGCCGACAACAAACTGAAGGCATGGAAGTGTAGACTGAGAAGGGAGAACAGCGACACTGCCAGGAAGACAATGACAATTGAAGTACTCAAATAGGGAAGAAGAGGACGACTAAGACTAAGCTGTACCTACAGCTGGCTCCACTGGATAGTAAAATAGTTAATGCGGAGATTATGATGATCATGAAATGTTATTAATGGTGGAAAGTACAGGAACCCTAAATGTGGAAAACACAAATAAAATTATATACATCTTTATATGTTAATTAAGAATGTTTTATTTGAGTCATTCAAAAGTTTTAAAATGCTCTGCAACAGTTTTTTAATAAACGGGGTGACTAATCGACGATGGAGGAAAAATAAGGTCGCTCTCCTCTGAAAACGGGGCTATGAGGTAGAATAACGATCTACACACAACGCGTACATACACATATAGTTTAAAGGTAGCACAACGGGCCCACCCTAATGCCTAAGTGAGAGTGAACTTGGTTTACTTGTATTTATTTTTCTGAGTCTCCTTTAGAATATATGTTTTTTAATATCAAAATATGAAATCGAAGTTTTAAAATTAAAAAATAGCTACACATTTGAGACATTGTAGCTGTCTAATTGAAAAGGTTTAAGTATATTGAGTATCAAAATAATTCTAACCACTAAATGCTACTACAGAGGTAAGAGTCATGAATCCAATTAAACTAAAATTGCATGTATCACCCTTGGGCAGACTGTTGGAACTACATTTAAAATGTTCGAATTGGCTTTTAATTGTACTTACTATTAGTGTCCGCACTCTCGTCTTGCCTTTTCTTGTTTTCTCTCGGTCGCACAAGTCATGGTAAGACCATACCAAGACAATACCTGGTTGTTTCACTTGCAAGACAAGACAAAACATTTCTGACGAGAAATATTGGGAAAGTAGGGATTAATAGTGTTTAAGTGCATATGTATACAAAGAAGACAAGCAGAATAGACTCCTTCAATATGTTTTGCTGGCGTAAATGTTACGCATCCCAGGGATTGGGTATAGAACCAAAACGTCGGTTTTAGGAGAAACAAAGATAGAAAAACGAATCTCAAGTATCGTGTGCACAAAGTTAATTCTTGAGCAATACTGCTAGAACTGATAACCTGGAGAAAACTGTTGTTCAAGGAAAACCACATCGCAAAAGTATGAGAGGCAGATTCTCTCCGTAAACGATTGTTGGAATCCCAGATCACACGTGTAATATTAGACGAACCAGCTTCAGTTGCCATGTAGAGAGCTTAAATCCGACTACAATTGCAAACCCTTACTAGCGAAGGGGTTAAAATGCACAATGAACCACAACACATCAATACTGATGTAATAGTGAGAGCAAGAGAGAGATAAAGGGAGAGGCAGAGAGAGAGGGAGGGGAAGAGACAGAGAGTATATACTCAAAGAGTCATATACTTTTCATATCTATTAAATAGGTAGATACTTTATTTAAGAGACAGTTATAAATATAAAATCATTTGTAATATAAAAATTATTGATTCTTTTTAAGCTTAATCTAACCCAAGCCAGTAGTTAAAACATACCAATATTCTAATTGATACGCAACTCAGACAATTTCCATGATTTTTCAAAATAAGAGCTTGAAACAAATCTTTAGCTCCTGTTATTTGTTTCGCCATTTATTCATCTATTCCGGTCCAACCTGTATATGTTCACTTGAGTTATAACCCGCTGTATTTCAATTCATATCAAGCTAGTCCGCGCAAAAGCGCTGATTTTGGTTTTCCCAAAATTCACTTGTTATCTCCTGGCACCGGCCGCCGCGGTCCGCGACCTCATTTTTACATTTTCGCTTGTGGTTGGAGCAACTTGTTCCAAGAAAGCATTTTGCGTGCTATTGCACCTCAATATTAAATTTGTTTGTGGGCTGATGAATGGAATCAGGTATGTTACGCTACTTGGTTTGATATTCAATTATAGTAATTCCTCGTTTTTTATTAGCTCTTTCTTTGACGTTAATTTTGTCAACGTCACCTCTTAATTACCGCTTTCAAATACCGCTTTTAACGCTGTATTCTTGGGGCGATTTCTCATTTGGATTGACGCCACGTTCGCTGTCCTAATTGGCATATGGCGTGGACCTGCAGCTTCTTCTGGAATGCCATTTTGAACCTGCTGTTACTGACGAGAGGCGTTCGTTTCCTTATCAATTTTGGCCACGAGGTCTGGACTGCGGAAAGCTGTCACGTTACGATTATCCTGGACCAATTATTCTTCGCCTACATGCGACTTTTTGTCACAACCAGGTTAGTCCCAGATATCTACGACGTTCCAGCACCGGTAACCGATTTACCAGTTCTAAATTTAATTTCTACTTTATAAGTTAAAACTTAATGTAATAATTGTTTCAAGTTACAATTCATAAATTTAAAGTTCCGCTTTATAAATTTAAAACTTAATGTAATGATTGTTTCAATTTACAATTCATAAATTTAAAGCTCCGCTTTATAAATTTAAAACATAATGTAATAATTATTCTATGATCTACATTTCACCAATTTAAAGTTTTGCTTAATGAATACGTATTAAAAATCTTGTAAAGAGTGCCCTCACGCCATTTTAATATCACTACCGAGATAACGGTTATTACCTATGACAGTGATAAGCTTATCCCTTCATTGAATTGCAATTAAATTCAATCTAAGAGCCTACAAAAAAAAAGGTTCACATATTTTCGCTGTGCGTGTCGCATTTTCAGCTCATGTATTATATTGTATTCAAACCATTTAATATTGTGATAAACAATTTACCTACGTATTGCCGTTGTTGCAATCAAATATGATCTGCTAATTAAATAAACTTAATTGCTTGTTATTATTTTATTTATTTCTTGAAATCTGTGATTTCTGGCGCCCTGTGTTTTTGACTATTATTAAAGAAGCTTGCAGCTGATCAGCTGATGATAGAAATCTGCGACCTAAGGCCATCGACTTTGAAGCTAGCTAGGCCATTGCGGTGAGTAAGTACATTTCTGAGCTACCGTGGTGTTTAAATGATAAGGGGGTTGATCTGCGATTGTACTATCATTGGTTATTATTAGTAATCAATCGCAGGTTGGCTTCTTTATTGTTTCAAGCTGTCCTGGAAAGTGCCCTTTCCGAGTTCAAGGATGTTGCCATGGGAGTAAAAAATGTTGTGCCATTTTAGACAGAGTTGGAGAAAACATCTTGTGAATCATCAACCAAGATTTTCGAAATTAATATATAGATACTTATATAAATATCTAATGGTAATGTAGTAGTCCAGTGTTCCTTATATGTACCAAAGCGTATCGCAAGAGTCTTGCAAGACCTTTGCAGAACTGAAAAAATAATAGTATTTAAAAAACATGTGACGTAATTATGTAAGACAAGAAATGTGTGCAAGACTCTCGCAAGACAAGACCAGGTAGGACTTGCAGAAGTCGAGCAAGACTAAGAATTGAAAAAGATTTTGCCTTTTTTGCAATAAAATATAGGACTTTTCTAAATTTTGCAAGAGCTCTTGTTTCAGCCATCACTACTTACTAGACTTTCAAATGGCACTTGTATTTGTACACTTTTGTAAATTGTGAACTGAATATGAGGTAACATTATATATAAATAATCAGGATATATGTGTAACAAGTACCAAGTTTTCTACGCGCATTTTAAAAGATAGGTTTCCAGTTATCACAGTAACCCCAGGCATCTATAGTCACTAACGAATCCATTATTTAATAATGGTATGTGGTATCGCTTTATTCTTATAAATAACATGTGCACAATATCATTTTAAAAATTTCCATTGTATCCGGATCTCAAGTTAACTTAATTGATGTGAATGAAAAAGAAATACAAACTTATTAAGTGTTTGCCTGTAATTTAAATTAAGTAAAAATAACCGTGAAATACATTGTACATCGATATTTTAATGGGAGTTAAAACTACAACATTCAATTTAAATAATATATACTGTTTACCGGTTTTAGGATATTAAGCCTTTGTTTAGATATACAAAAGTAGGCTGCTAGCTAAGTCATAACTGTATATGTACGGTAATATTCCTTTACTGTGCATGGCAACCATTACCATACTGAAATAACTGTATACGTATTGTAATATTCCTTCACCGTACATGGCAACCATTACTGTACTGCAACGGATAAACTACTAAACAAGCCCACGGTTGTTATGAATCATAACAGCCTTAGATATTTCAAAATCCTGTTGTACGAGCTGAGATTTCAAAACATCTGCGGCTGTTATGATACTCATAACATACTAGATATGTTAATAGCACATCCATCGAAATTTCGGTAATCTAGAACATTTGGAAACTGGTGTGAAAGCTGTACAATTGACTTTATTGTCAATTTTACCTTTAATTTTTTAATTACTAAACAATGTCTTAAGCTTGTTATATATTATAATTAAATTTAGCAATCAATATTTTTAATCGACACAAATAACCACGTTAAAAAGCACTTTAGGTAAATCAAAGTTACCAAAATTATTTTAAACTAATATTAACTGCAACAGTGGAAATATTCAGTGTTTGTGTAATAGTAAGAAAATTAAATTGCCTCCCTGCGATCATATTAAAAATGTTATAAACCCATCCAATAACATTAAAAAATATGCGCAGATGGTTAGTAAACCAATGGAGTAGAAATGCCGCAAATGTTATAAAAGCGCCATATGGCAGGATACTAGGAAATTATATTTTCGAACGAGCTAGTTAAGAAAATTGCAATCGCTTTGAATTAATTACGTATAATATTACGAACTTTTACAGCAGCAACGGAAAAAAGAAATTAAAGGCGGTCGAAGAGAGCAGTATGTATGTAATGTAAATCGAGCACACATAAAATACGAGTTTATCAGAATCGCGCCAACTCGACCGTTATAAAAGTTCGAATTGGTTTTCCGGCTTCCGCTAAGTTGGTTTATTAATTATAGAATGCCCTATGTACAGTTTAATTTGCAAAACTTTCATTCCAATTAAGTTTCAGAACTAAAATAAATGTTTATTTTCCCTAATTTCTTCACCACTGGAGCTACAATTAAAAACTTTAGAGCCAATCACGGCCATCAAACAAAACAAGAAAGCGGCGGGGCAATCAATCGGACAAGTTTCAACACACAAAAGTGATGGCCTTTCTATAAACGTACTTAACATATTCCACCTCTTTCGTGTTGCAAGTTATAAGAAGCGCCGCATCATCATGGGAGCGCCACAAGTCGGCTGCTTTTTGGGAAACCGCGCGTCTCTGCTCAGTCTAGACAACTTATATTATTTTGTTGATTCATACTCATATATCACCGGAATTCTGCCGACGCCGCCCTTTTATTTCGAACTTGCATAAGGAACGCTTCTCAGCTTTTAAATTGGGAAACAAAACTGATGATTGCTTAATTAGTTTCCTCTTTTGAAGTGCCAGCGAGTCGACTTTTGTTTTAATCTTAATGAGTAGGTTTTTTTATAATTTGCACCTTTAATGGGAAGTTAAAAGTTTGCAAACGTAAGCTAGTAAGCATGAGCAGTAATTAAAGTAGGAAAACTTGGGAAATAAGGACGTAGTCCAATTTCGCGAGTTAAACTATCCTAAATTTTAATCTAAAGAAAAACCACCATCCAATCTTTCACCAATAAGAATAATATAGCATTCAGCAGCGGAACTTCCCACTAGCCAATTATATAATTATGTAAAGAACTAAGAACTCAAATCATTTGATATCTGCTAAAATTAGTCCTGTTGCCTTGTTGGTATTTAAATCGAAATCTGTTTATGAATATCGTTTCACCTTTCAAAGTAACTAGTTTATCAAAATATTTGTATGATCTCATTTTATTCATTAATAAAGGCTGTGACAACTGCTATCACATCATTTAAAAATCTGCAGTACGAACAAAGAGTACAAACAACAAATTTGAGACGAATTATGTTGATGAATTTTTAGTTCTGCCAAATTACTTCATTTAAATGACCTGCATTAGCCTCCCGACAACCTTTGTCTCAAGTTTTGCATAACCCGTTCCAGTAATTCTAGTTCAGTACACCATTTCTCCAGAAATAGGCAATTTAAGGTTTTGTATCGTTGAAGACGCCTCTAGTAGACCTTTGCTTTCACGTATACCCCAAGAAACTTGTTGCTCTACAAATTCTTTTAAAAATATTCCCATTTCAGTGGTCATATGATACCTCATCGATTTCGACCTACTTATATACGTAGTGTGATGGAAAAAACTAAATTTCTTCAATTAATTAAAGTTGTACTTTAGGCTACATTTAGTTAATATATAGGGTGAGTCGAGAGGACGGACCAATATTCAGGAGAGTATTATACACGTGAAAATAATGCAAAAAAACTAAAGTGTTGTTATCTGATTTTCATTTGTTTTCAAGTTATAGCACAGTGAGAGCTCGAGCGCTAGGTAGAGAGTTCGACCCCCGGTCGGGGCGCTCCGGTTCTCGCTTAGGTAAGGCATGATAGTTAAGTGACGCCCGCACCCCCTGATGTAATGCGAAAAGCGGTTCCAGGGGAACGGTAGAAGAAATTATAGCATTACAAAAAACAACTTTTTATGGAGAACTTAACTGAGTTTTTCTAAAAAAAATCGACATTTTTGTTAATTTCAGATGTAATCATTTGCAAACAATCGAGAAAGGTACCATTTATTACAAAGAACAAAATAAAAATAATGCGTATGGGTTTTTATGACGCTGCATCTTGAAAACAAATGAAAATCGGATAACAACATGTGAGTTTTTTTACATTATTTTCAAGTGTACAATACACTCCTGAAGTTTGGTTCATTCCTCCCGACTTATCCTGTATAATTTCACAATTTTGCATACAAATGTCTGCCAGATTATATTAGTACCTATGTTGTGTTGTATATTAATTTTGTCACTTTTAATTTAGATTTTTAAAATTCCTCATTTTGTAACTGTACTAAGTTTATAGATTTGCTTTTACATGCAATTTGGCAACAGGTAAATCTTTGAATTTTTGTGTTTTAGAAATTTTAATTCGAAGTAAATTGAATTAGAAGTCTCTTGTATTTTTATAAAACGCGTTTTTGAAACTATATGTATGTAACAGTGACGGAATCAATATAGTTTACACTGTAATTTTTCAGTGGAAGTTCATAAACATTAAGTAGCTTGAACAATAAAGTTAGTTTGACAGGTAAGTGTAAACTATGGGGTATACTTTAAATCCTTATATAATTTTAACAAATTAAGCAAAAACAAAAAGTAAACGAAATCTAATTGCTTAAATAATGAGATTGTATTGTATCTGTGGAATACAAAAGTGTTATCATGACAACTATTGACACAGATAGCAAAACGAAATCACCTCAATCTTAAGCAGACATTTTGTGAATTTATGGCCAAGAAGATCACCTGATCTTAACTCAGCGGATTAGTGGCTGTGGAGTTTTTAAAGAAATGGTGTTTGCGTATCGTAATAGACACAAAGCGATGCTATAATAATAACACTAAAAATTTTCATTTTTTTGCTTAAAAAAGTGGCAAAGTAGATAAAATACTGTATGATACCTCGTTTATAAGGCATTTTGTAGCACTTACTCCTTTAGGGCACTCCTCGCTTCGCTCGTCGTACCCTAAATACGTGCGTGCTACAAAATGCTTCTTATAAAACTCGTATCATAATATACTATTATCACACAGTAGCGCCTATTACCATACATTATACAACTGTTTTCAGTGACTAAAATGAAGTTTTATTCACAAGTGAGTTTTCATTATTATTTATACTACTGCATTGTTGGTAGCACTGTCAAGCTATGTCAAATTCGTAATTTTCAGGTTAAGGTTTGCGTCAGTCTGTGTCAAATAACAAACAAAACCTAACCTACGAACCTCGAATTTGACATAGACTGACAATACACTTCAGTACTGCCATACGTATATTACAAATCAGAGGCGACTAATTATAAATTTATTTCGCGACATATAATTGCTACTGTAAGATAAAACGTTGTATATCACACGTGAGCGAAATGCCATTATAAGCTTGTGAGAAATTGTATCGCTCGTGCTGGGGCACTCGCGATTCAAAATTCGCACTCGCAAATAATGATGCATTTCTCTCACTTATAGTATAATCTACTATTATCATACTCGTTTTTTCTTAATCTGTGTGGTATGAAAGTAAATGGAATAGCAGTTAATAATTAAACTAGAAAATTTGTGCAACTGTTTGAGAAAGACACCAGAGAAATTGGGTGAGAACAGTTGCTTTTGAAGATATTAAAAACAAAATAGAGTATTTTGTATAATAAGATAACGTAAGAAGGGCGCTCTCGGCTTTACTTGTGACAACTATTATTTCCAGTAAAAAGTGATGATTTTCCTATATGCTTAAGAATGGGAAGTTATTCATTCAAAATACGGCGTCTTCCTACAATTTTAATTTAAAGAAAAGAAAAAAATGCAATATATTTTTTTCTACTACCACTACCAAAAATAGGCTTTTTACCAATAGCTTTTCTAACTAAAAATGAGGTATTAAACATCAGCGTGCTAAAAGTGAGAGCAGCTGTTTATTTTTAGCCCTGGTGCTAAAACTAAACAGCTGGTTTTTGAATTTACGGATTTTAAACTTGTAGTGAGGTTACCTATAAAGTTATCCTAGTTACTTCTTTCGTTAGAGA
This sequence comes from Agriotes lineatus, assembly GCA_940337035.1. Taxonomy (NCBI): domain Eukaryota; kingdom Metazoa; phylum Arthropoda; class Insecta; order Coleoptera; family Elateridae; genus Agriotes; species Agriotes lineatus. The sequence continues at coordinate 135,470 of CALNHX010002278.1, forward strand.
TCAAGTGTTTTTTAAACCATTAAAGCATTATGTAATGAATAAAGAAAAATGTGTACTATTATAATTACCTTTGATAACTAACTTTTACAGAAACAGTCAATTGCCGTCACGTCAATCTCTTTACTATTACATAAATTATAACTGACATAATTGGAAACTTTTGCTAAATTGACATTTATGGATTAATAATAATAAATTTAAGGTCGTAGAAAAAATATTGTAAGCAAACTCGTGCTAAAAGTGTTATTGCACTCGACATGTTATGAAACTCAGCCTTTGGCTTCGTTTCATAATTTTCATGTCTCCCACATAAACATTCACTTTTAGCACTTTTTCATAAATAGCTATTATAATTATTTTGATATTCAATTCTGTTTAATTTCATATGTATTCTATTTGTGATTGCTATATTTGTTTTGTAAGTGTTATGTAGGAAACTGTATGCAACTACAGATAATAAAAAGAAACTTCAAACATCAACCTCATTCAAAAAGTGACTACATTGTGAAAACTTTTCGTGCAGCTAATTATGACGCCAATTTGATGCCTGATTGATGTTACAAGAGGTGAGTTGGACTACAAAATTTTAAATTTTATTTTGAGATTGTGGGATTAGGTCCTGATTGATCTGAAGAGAATTTTAAGAATATTTTCAGTTTTTTAAAAAACAAGTCGGTTTTGACAGTGAAGTGACACCTATTTTGTTTTCTGGTAAACTGCCCTTTTTGTTCATGATACGGCTAAATTTTACCAAGAAAAGTTGTTCAGAATGATAAATTATAGCCCTATACGAAATTTCAGGAATATCTATGTACTTAGATTAAATCGTAATTTTTAATAAATTTTGCTTAATTTAAAAAAAATACGATTTAATCTGAGTAGGAAGATCTTCCTAAAATTTTGTATAGGGTTATAAGTTATCATTCTGAACAACTTTTCTTGATAAAATGTTACCGTATCATGAACAAAAAGGATAGTTTACCTGAAAACAAAATAGTTTTCGCTTCACTCTTAAGGCCGACTTGTTTTTTCTAACACTGAAAATATTCTTAAAATTCTCTTCAAACTAAGCAGGACCTAATCCCATAATCTTAAAATAGAATTAAATTTGTTTTAGTCCAACTCACCTCTTGTAACATCAATCCTGGGACACTGAATTATCCTCTTGGTGGACAATTCTTCACGGCATTTTCTTAACCGACCTGCAGAGATGTGAACTGTAAATTTTAGAAATAAAAGTATAAAGGTTAGATTAGACATGCCTTAATAAAATGTTGCTAGCTACCGAAGTAGGGGACATTAAAGTTCAAAATATGTATAATAATTTTTGAATTTTGGTAGAAGTCGCTAAAGTCAACGATTTTTGATGAATCTGTATTTTAAGTTTTCAATCAAAGTTTTAATATAATTAATTTCAACCATACGATACATAAATAAGGAAACGAGACACACCTTCAATCGAGTGAGCATATGGCTTTAGCGAGGTCTGTAAATCTTTTTTATTACAAATATTTAAATTTTTAAATGACTATGTATGCTGTTAAAAAATGTTGATCTCTGCTGCGTCAAATGTAACATCCCCTATGAGCAAATTATTCTTCGCCCTAGAAGACTTAAATTAGTTTTAGCAATTGCGTGACTGTAACCTCTAGTAGCTTGTCATTTGATTGGAAGAAGTGTTAAAACTCATTATAACTGGACACTTTGTATCTCAGTAACTGATAAGATTTATCTTTACATAGTGATCTGTAGAATCGACAATACAGGCTTGCCATATTACTTATGAAAGGTCCTTTAGGTTGTGTGTCAACAAACTTCCAAACAACTAACGCTACTGTATTAATCGTTGTAATTATAATTGACCCTTACATGCGATGTGTAATTTGCAGCTACAGGCATTTAGTTTTCAGGATAAATCCCTGACATCCACTTCTTTAGAATTGCTAAATAACGAATGCGGTGCATATTCGCAGCTGATTTAAATTAACTTGTCAACATACCGTTACGGCTACCCTTATCAGACAAGGTGTCATCTTAAAAGTCCACAGGATGATTGACCACGGAAAAGGGCAGCAATGAAGAACAGGAGGTTAACTAACGAGAGCCCCCGCGTAGTTTCGACCCGTAGATCTCGCGACCGATATTCGGATTAGCGACACGTTTGATTGCGTGGCGTCACCCTGCGTGCCCCATACGACGCACGTCATCTACCATTTAGATATTATAATGAGTTATTTGTTCTATTTGTCCTTCTACACAAGCAAAATATCCTTTGAATTTTGAAAGTCACACTTCCGCTCCAAAATGAATATTTACTACGGCTCTTGCGGTGCATGTTTTTCAAGAGAGAAGTCCGAAAGTTGTCGGTCACCGCGTTTACGACACGTCATAAAAGCGTTCTCGCAAAGTTTGCCGGTGGTATCTTCGGATCGATTTATCAATGCGCTAAGAAAATCTTTAGACAAGTCATATATTAAAGGTATTGTGGTTACCTAAAATGTGGGTACTTTGATGGGTCTTTAGCTATTGTTGCTTTCTGCAACAAAGCCAGGGAGCGTTTGCAGTCAGGGCGAGTTGTCGATCCTCACGCTTTGCTGATTTGTCACAATGCCCTTTGGAATCTTCCGATTGTATTAGTACATCAGTGGCGCACCAAAATTTCTATTTGCTTAATGTATGTGAAAATGTAATATTATAAAGAAAATAGTTTAATTTGAATTGTCAATGTTATAGATCAAGTAATAATGATAAATGTGCACAAATAAATCTTGTAAGAACAATTTAACTGAGAGTAGTAGTTTTTGAGATTCGAACTTAAATATCGAAATGTACCTAATCATGAAAATCAAACTGACTACATATTAATTTTAAGTACCTTCCCTTAATTCATTTTAAATCGAAACCATTATGTACATTTTTTGGAACAAAACGGGGGCATGCATTTTGTACACTATGATCTACGATACTTCAGCTCATTTTGCCCAAGAGGTCAGGGAATTACTTACGCCAGATTTAACTACCTTGCAGAAGCTACCCATTTTCAATCCTATGCCAATTCTTTCATTTAGCAGACAACATCACTTATGATAGAAAAATTTCAGCAAACTTTACTTTCCTTATATTATTTTATTAAATGAAAACGGTGTTTCTCTATTTATTACCCTTCTCAGTACTGTAGTTCTCTGCAGTGGCAATTCCGAACAAATATCCGTAGGAACTTATTTGCTTATGTTGTTAAGAGGTTTCGCATCTATATGATTGCATTTTTAATGAAAAAATGTTATAAGCAGAGTAATTGGCTTCCCATAAATATTAAAAAAAATCTTAAGAAGAATTTCCTGTATCATGTGTTATTTATAGAAGATCAAAATACTGTTCTAAAGTATGATCAAAAATTCTTTTTTGTTCTACTGCACATATATCAATTGCAGCAGCGTTTAGCGGCCAAAAACTCCTGCTTTTTTATACTAGTAACCTTTACTTTTCGGCAGTAAATCAAAATAGACACTCCTATTTTGCGGTATGATCATGACCTCCTCAACTTTTCTCGACTTCATCGATTAAACTGTCATTTTATAATTAGAAAAATGACTTCCAAAGCACTACAATAAAAAGTTATGTATGTAACTCGCACGAAGGGGGACTTTAAATCTCGGCTTATTTATGTACTTCGCTCACTTGCTCTTAAACTTCGGCTCGTCGAAAAAAACCCTTAATTTCGTACTCGTAACATAAATAGCTATGGAATAGCTTCTAATTTATGAATGCACCTACGCTTATACTTAAGTTGTCAAACTTGATATTTGATTTTTAAGCGCTCTCTTTAATCAAACTGCAAATTCGTGAGAAACAGTATAACTTTCATAACTAGTTGTGCAATATACCATGTTGCTCAATAGTGAACTAGAACAGAGGTTTTCAATCAGCTACTCAAGATTATATCATTATCATCATCATCATCTACCTATATCAATCCATGCCGAATGTAAGCCTCTCCCACTGAAATTCATTTATCTCAATGATTTAGCTTTTGTAGCCAGTCATAAGTCACTGCTGCCTTCATTATCTGCCTCATAGGAATGTCTTCTTTTAAATCTCTGTCCCTGTCTAGGTCTCCACTGTATTATCACTTTTGCCTTCAACAATACTTAGGTGACCTGCCCATCCATTTTCACTTCTGCTTCACTGTTCTTTCTACGATGACTACTACCTTGGGCTCCTCTCGCTCGCTCTTTCTGCTGTAATTAATTTTTGGTTACTCCTGTTTGTCAATGTTTATGTTCAAATTTCCGTGGCGTAGATCAGGACTAGCAAAATATTCAGTTGTATCATCGTCAGCTTTGTTATTACATCTCCACTGCAGGGGCATGGGTTGATTTTCTGATTTAGAACGAAAGGCCACTGCTATTTTCTGTTACATTATGGGCCTTTAAGTAGTTGTTTTCTTTATTAGAGAGCGCATTTTAGTAATTATGTTGTCATTATCATTTCCTTAACCTATATTAGACATAACACTTGACTTAAAGTCCATGGTTTTTAAAATGCCTCACCTCTCTTTTTTCTTTTAATTAGTGTTCATACACTGGTGGATTATTTAGGATATGTGATCACACAGAAGCTAAAAATTACATTTACTATGTACAATCGATCAATAATAGGCATATTTTATACTTCATATTCTGGCTGCCCTCGGGCGATAAACATTTTTTCGCCGGCTAAATGACGTCAGCGGGCGTAACAGAATTTTATAGTTTTATTAATGAAAACCGTACCTAATTACTAAGGTACTATTCAGCTAAAATAATTGTAAGAATTGCCCTGTTTTCATTTCACAACGTTTTACATAATCTGAATCTGCCTTTTTAAAATTTCGATCGCACATAAGGTTTCGTATGCACCTCAGACGTAGCCAGCGTCTTTGGCCCTTGTCTTATTATAGCCCTCGGTGCTCCGCACCTCGTGCTATAACTTTCACGCTGCGGGCCAGAAACGCGTGTTTTACGCTTGCTACTTAAATAACTATTCAGCAGCTTCGATATTTTTATGTTCCTCAGTCGCTTTCTGGCGTTTTATCTTAATTTCATACCTGAAATGTTGTATATACTACCACATAATAATATATTATGGAATCTTGATTTTAGTATATGGACAAGAAATTGGGTTGAATTTTATTGCCTACAAAGCGTTTAGTAAGTCGATGGTGTGGATTCGGAAGGTACAATACAACATAAAAAGGGGTCTAAAACTCTTCTAAGATTTTTGCCTCAGGTTTGTAGTTTCCTTATAAAACAGTTGTGACATCCTTCAAATTTGTAGTAAAACTTATTTTTAAAGCACAAATGCAATAAAGACCTTAAATTAGCTAACATTATTTTATAAAAAATTTAGTTTTGGTATCTGCCTGTCTTTAAAAACGTGGAGTTTTACTACAAATTCAGCGGCTGTCAAAAGTTTATCAATTTTTAACGCTTTTTTATGAGAACACTACGAGACAAAAAGCTGATAAGAGTTTTAGACTTCTTTGTATGTTACAATGTACCTCCAGAAGTCACACTTTGATTTAGTAAACACTCTGTAGATAATAAAATTGAACATACGTCGACCGTTTAGCGACCTAAAAAACACCGCGTGTGTAAGGAATTGGGTTACACATTATTTTTTAAATTCATATATAAACTTTTAACGAAAATTGTGCTAAAATACCTTTTAAAATAAAATTAAAACTAAGCGCTTTGCAGCCTTTGAAGGAGACTATCTACGATTCTACTACGACAAGTTCAGGTACATGAGAGCTGATGAGAAATTGCTATGCGAAGAATCATCGTTTAATTACAATAGAATTGAGTTTCACATCTTTTTAAATTCATATCTAAACTTTTTAAACTAAAATTGGGGTAACTTACTTTTTCAAATTGAAATAAACCAGTGGAAAATGCCAAGTCTAGACAACCTTAAAAAAATTGGCTTAAAATGTTTTTTAATTCCGGGAGGTTAATTCTGTTTGAACCTGAAGTCAAAACTTAAATGTCTCAAAAAAACATAACGAATGTGTCCACAATTCCTCTTATACTTTTTCATTTTCTATCAGAACCTGAAGTCAACATTTAAAAATTCCGAAAAGTCGCACAGATACACACATCGGATAAGCGAATTCAGATACGACTCTGATTCACGCGGTTCGTGAAAATAAACGTTTTACAGCCCTTGAGAAAAGCCTACCTACGATTCCACGTTTAGCCCAAATATATAGTACATGGTACATTGAATATCTTAAAAATGCTTGAGTTTTGATAGGCATTTTATTATAAAAGAAAAATAGAAAGTAGCTTGTGCATATTTTCGATCAGTGGCATTTATAAGAATGAAGCAGGGATACTGTATATATCATAGTTATATCAGATTACATTTTTCAATTGAAATTGTTCGCATTTTCGCTAACTGTAGCTGTAGATGAGTATTTATTATATGAGCATTTCTTACAGAAGATCTACATACATTTAATAAAATGCCTTAACTTATTTGTGGGAAACTCGTGTTATTTACAGATGTGACCTAAAATTAAATTTAAAAAATATATTAATAGTATATTATGTTAGTAGGAGCAAACGTTATATTTTATGTGGCGTGGCTGGACGGTTTATCTGCCGATCTTGCGAGGCAGATAAGTAGAGCCGAGCCACATAAAGATACTTTTGTTCCGAATAACATATAGCATTTTTTCTTCAAACGTTTATAAGAAAATCCGAAGAAAATTACTCTATCGCGTCATTGGCAGATAAAGTCGTCAGCGGCAGATAATAACTTGATCTGCCGCTTGTCGGCGGCAGATAATATTATCTGCCGCATTGCAATAAAGTGACAATTTAGCATCATCAATCCAGCAGCATAATGCCACATTTTACTGCCGTTTGAATAAAAATATATTTAAATATGGATAAGCCATGGAACAGTCATATAATGGTGCTTTTCTCTTAATTGGACTGTAACTTTATAGCTATGGCTTTCTACAAGAAGTAAACTACCTTTTATAAACATATATAGCAACTACAATAATAAATTAAAGGCATTGCCTTTATTACAAAAGAAAAATATTGTCCGTCTACGCCACTGGCCTGGCGTTAACGTTTTTATGGTTTTGCATGGCTGGTATTGAATGAAAGTCAATATTAGGGCAGGTGACGGAACCAACATTGAATTATAAAATATGTGCAGTAAACATATTTTGTAGTTTGCGGCTACCCAACTATTATTGTGAATTATGTTACGGCACAATACAGAGGACACCAAAACCGTGGCAATACTGGTGGTCCATACATGCTCGTAATAAGAAGTCCACTTTCATAGTTATTGATAAGCTTATTAATTCAGAATAAATACTTTTCATAATCTTCAGTTTTACCAATTGTATACCTATATTAAAAGAAAAGTTATTAGTCCGTACCATGTGCGGGGAAATTGTATAATCAGTTTGATCATAAACCACTTTAACGTTAAATACAAGTTAGGGGTTTAAAAATATTCGTGGTGTTTGCATAAATATTCCTCTACGTAGAACTGCGCAACGAAATTACATCAATATCATTCCTACAATTTTTACAAGGTTTGGAACTGCCCAATTCGTGTCTGCCTTCCAAGTGGCCCCTTATATGTTGTGACAAGCCACATGCTTAAAATTTTACCCCGATTTGGAGCCCCGCTCATCTTAGATGGGAGGTGCAGATGCCAATATTTCATGTTTTTAATTTCGAGAACAGATATTTTCTGTAACTTTCGTTTGATGTTTCCGACCAGCTGTAGGGAGGAATGTGGCTGACGGATTTGTTGCCCACTCAGGTATTTAAAACGTTCGTAATTTGTAAAACAAACTTGTTTAGATAAGAAGCTGCATTTTACGATCTTATTTAAGTTCCTCCCTTAGTTCTACTTCACGCAGTTATATGTGCACATAAAGTTGGTTTTATATTCAAATAAACTAGATCCTTTATAAACCGATACTTTGTTTTATCAGATTGCAGGATTACCGACCCATATTTAAGCAGGGCCAAAAGATCCATCAATGTAAGTGTCGTATTAGCATACTAAAAGGTTTATAACTCTTATTTTAGATGGAGGGTTACTTTTATCTTTGATAATATAGTGGGTTAAATAGCAGAACAAAAATACGCAGTACAAATCGTAACACTAGCGGTGAAGCGTGTTTCTTAGTTTCCATGGCATTTCGATTTCGATATTGGTATCAAAAGGAATTAGAAAAATACAACGGCTTTAATTAAAAAATATATTTGAACTTAATTAAGGAATTAGCATAAATCAATACGGCCACCCAGAAGTGATTGCTCTTTTTCTGCAAAGAAAACGATTAAATTTAATTTAAACCAGAATTTCAAAGGCATTTTAATATGTTTGCATGTAGGTGTACACGCAACCACTTTCTAAGTACATTAGTGAAATTCGGCTGTACGTGGTAATAGCCAAAATTTTGCAAGGTAAAGGTTTATGATCATAATGAGCCAGTATTTTCTAATATGTAGGCAATGTACACATTGATGTTTAAAATTAAAACACACAGATCTATTACATCGTAAAGTTCTATTTCTTATTCTCATTAGGTCAAGAATTAAATGGCATCAGTTAGTAATAAATATTTGCAGAAGATGTAGTTGGCTAATTACTTATATTTCTATTGCAAGTTGAGTATTTCTATATCCTGTCGAAAACGGGAAACAAACACGTTTTAGGTCATTGTAAAGCTTGCTCCATTTGCAAGTGAGACCTAAAATACTCAGTATAGAATGGCTTGAAACGCATAATTACGCAATCGTCACCTTTCACTGTTTATGTGTTTAAATTAAGAATTTTCCTAGTGTAGCATGGTTAGTTACATAATACAGGTCCGCAGTTTTAAAATAAAGCTAAAAGACAGTCCAAGCATCGCAGTGTATGCCGATTTTTACCACAGGGAACATGATTAAACGAAAGTATAATGGAATGTTATATTATTGTGGGAAGGGCACTAGGACGGGCAGATACGGTACAATCAGCTGAATGATGATACTGGAAATGGCCTTCCATTGTTCTGTTTCAACCTTATATTGAAGTGGTCAGCGGATGGTGGTTATGCTTAGATGAATTAAACTTTATAATTTTCCACAAACAGTAACGACCACTATATTATTGTAGCATTGTATGACAATGACGTAGAAATCAAATTTAATTGGTCTAATGAGTTTAATTTCAAAATTATGAGATTTTAATAGTACATGCAAAAACGTATTATAAATTTCTCATTGTCATAGTTAGGTAACCAAATGTCCAAATTTATCTGAAAAACAAGGACAAAACGAACATTAAAAATGATTACTGGCCAGCGCTAAGTTAAAAATAATGATACACTTATAGTCAGCTGCTAACTACTTAACAAAGATATATAACTCATAATCAATTAGCGTAATTATTCGAACGCACACACACTTAAATCTTCTATGCTCTTAAGCTATACTGGCGATATGATGATGGAAATGCATTTCTGCTTACTACATAATAAGTTCCAATTTGTAAGGCTCAAGAACTGTGAATTTAACCATCGAGTGAACAGCTTCTATTATATAAGTTGATATCACTTATAGATTGTGAATAGGCAGACGCATGCATTAAAACTTCAATTTATCACTTGTCTAATTAATATGAATAAAAGCATTAAAAAGCTACTTCTGACGTTGAGCAGAGCAGCAGTTGGAAATGCAATGCAAACTGATAAATCGTTTAATTGTTTTTGTGGTTAGAAGTTCCTGATTGTAGATGAAAATTATAAAATAGTTTAAAATATAAATACTTGGCCTTCATGTAAAATCTATTTTTCCCAGTTCGATCGTTACTGCATTTACATTACATTAATTTATTTTTTCGCATTTTGTATAATAATGTGCTATTTTACTAAATTCAAAATCGGTTAATAAAGTGGCCCTTTGGTGCATAGCAATGCCACTTTTCTATATGGTAATGTCACTGTCAAAGGTTAGCAGGTTAGGTTTTGTGTCAGTTTGTGTCAAATTCGAGCTTAACAGGTTAGGTTTTGTGTCAAATTCGAGCTTAGCAGGTTAGGTTTTGTGTCACTTTGTGTCAAAACTGACGGAAAACCTAACCTACTAATCTCGAATTTGAGACAGACTTACAGTGCCACCAACATATTATTCATACGTTTGAATTTCCACAGCCTCCTTTTTTCATGGACGTGTGGTATAATGCTTTTATATAAATGTTTGTTCGTAAGATAATAGTAGATTATATTATAAGTGAGAGAAATGCATCATTATTTGCGAGTGAGAATTTTGAATCGCGAGTGCCCTAGCACGAGCGATACAATTTCTCACGAGCTTATAATGGCATTTCGCTCACGTGTGATATACGACGTTTTATCTTACAGTAGCAATTCTTGTGCCTAGATAGTTTGCGCAGTCGGAATATGTCGCAAAACAGACAATAGATAGTTACAGTAGCACCTATTGCCATGACATTATACAACTGTTTTCAGTGAATAAAATGAAGTTTTATTCACTAGTGAGTATAAAATACATTATACAACTGTTTTCAGTGACTAAAATAAAGTTTTATTCACTAGTGAGTATAAAAGATTTTTATGCTCACTAGTGAGTAAAACTTAATTTTAGTCACTGAAAACAGTTGTATAATGTATGGTAATAGCTGCTACTGTAAGATAAATAGTTTTATCTACGACCACTACTAAAAGTAGGCCTTTTAGCGCTAGCTTGTTTCACTAAAAGTGACGTTTTATAGTTTACCGTGTTTAAAGAAATCAGCTGTTTACTTTTAGCACATGTGCTAAAAGTGAAGCGAGGTTCAAAACTACAATTTCGAACTGCAAGTGAAGTTGTAAAGCTATTCTAGTTGCTTCTTGAGTTACAGGTAAAGCGTTTTTGAAATAATTAAAGCGTTATGTAATGAATACAGTCATATGTGGAGTATCAATAATTACATTTCGTAACTCACCTTGACAGCACGGGCGTGGCCAAACAATCGCCAGCGGCGTAGGCTACTATTCATTATGACGCAGCGTCGCAGATGCGAACCTTTCTTAAATCGATATTTATGGATTAATAACGGTAAAATTAAGGTCGTAGATAAAATATTGTATGCAACGCGTGCTAAAAGTCGTTTATGCGCGAGACATGTTATGAAACTCAGCCTTCGGCTTCGTTTCATAATTTTCATGTCTCGCGCATAAAAGTCGACTTTTAGCACTTGTTACATAAATAGCTATTATCTTACAGTAGCGCCTATTACCATACATTATACAACTGTTTTCAGTGACTAAAATGAAGTTTTTAGACGACCACTTATGAAAGTAACATTATCGCGACAGCAGCCTACTACAGAAAGTTGACAATTTCATACACTAGCACGATATTATATCGTGCTAGTCATATCGTAACGGCACAAAGTTGTTCACATCACGGCCTCATCATGGCCTGCTTAATTGTGTGACAAACGTCACGTTGACGTTTGTCACACAATTAAGCAGACCGTGATTCAAATAATCCAGACGCTTTTGCTTTATTCGTTGCTCTGCTTCCAACAAGCTCTAATTTTTTATAATTGTACCAATAATAATATAACGATCAATTTTGCAAACGAAATAAAAACAATTCTTAAAAATAGAATTTACTTTGAGTGGTCGTCTAAAAAATAGTGTTCATAACTCGCCCGAAAGTGCAAATATCTGTGCTCGTGTTTTAGATCCACTCGGGCTTCGCTTCGCTACGCCCTCGTTTGTCTAATCAACACTCGCACGATACTTGCTACTTTCGACGCTTGTCATGAAAATAACTATTTATTCACAAGTGAGTTTTCATTATTTATACTACTGCATTGTTGGTAGCACTGTCAAGCTATGTAAAATTCGTAATTTTCAGGTTAAGTTTTGCGTCAGTCTGTGTCAAATAACAAACAAAACCTAACCTACGAACCTCGAATTTGACATAGACTGACAATACACTTCAGTACTGCCAATACACATCACTACTGTCAAACGTATATCACGAATCACAGGCGACTAATTATAAATTTATTTCGCGACGTATTGTAACTGCGCAAACTATTTAGACACAAGAATTGCTACTGTAAGATAAAACGTCGTATATCACACGTGAGCGAAATGCCATTATAAGCTCGTGAGAAATTGTATCGATCGTGCTGGGGCACTCGCGATTCAAAATTCTCACTCGCAAATAATGATGCATTTCTCTCACTTATAATATAATCTAGTATTACTAAACTTATATAGCTTTTTAAGTTACGCGCTCGCTTCGCGCGCTCGTACTCAATCAAGCTATATTCGTTTAGTAAAACTTTACTTTTCTAAACTTGTTATGTAATATACTGTTTTGCATTTACCGTGTTTACTAGACTCTCGTGGGTAAAACGAGTTTTTAGTCACAAGTGAGAAGAGTTAAAACGTTCACTCCCTCTCGTTTTAAGCCCCGCCAGTGACTAAGGATGCTTTACGCATGTGTATCGTAAATTACTATTAAATACAAAATTTGTATTAAGCTCTGGAACTCGATTTAATATTTTCAAATAGTCTTGACAATAGTAAATGTACACAAAGAAACTACCTTATTTTTTAAAATCGTTGTTCACAATTTTTCGGTGCGAACTCTTTAATACAAACTTTTATATGACGTTCATATCATCTGCTAATACATTTATCTAATCGCTTCGCAGAAATTGTACTACAAGGATCGTAGAGTTGTTGCGAGAAATTGACATTTTAATTAATATTTTAAAATCTTAGTCGCTTTTAAGAAAATACACCATTTTTGTTTTACTGTGTTTAAACGTTAATGATTTTACAATGTAAATGTTTTTATGCAGTATGTTTGTATTGGAAAACGAATATTAATACTACTTTATTAGATTTAACATTCAGAAAATTTCATAAATGTTAAATTAATCTGACCACTTAATTCCCAAAACGATATAGAACACAACTACCAGCGCTGGAATAATGTTAAAAAGTCTTGCATTTTACAATTAATGCTACGCATATTAAGCATTTACGTTTTAAAAAATAAACAATATTTTTATCAGATTTTTTCATTTGATTAATACTACGAAACATGCATGTCTTCGGCAATATTTGATTAGTCATATCACAATTTACATATAGCATACTTACATATTCTTTATAAAACTTTTCATTCATAAGAGTTATATGCAGTGTTTCTTCGTTCACCAATAGCATTTGTACCAACTGCGAGGACTATGTTGTGTCAAAGCCCTCTACAACACCACAGACATGTAACAATAACTACAAAGTCACTGTTGTTACATACAGGGTGCTTTATAACTTACCGAGGAAACTGAAAGGGTAGCTGGAGGGGATCAAACTAACGTTATTTTCTTAATAAACTTCTGACCAAAACCCACACCAAGAAAGTTAAAACAAGCTAAAGTTGAATAAATTAAATAGTATTCTTTACAAACTGAGGTAGTAATTTACCTTTTAGGTTCAAGCAGGGGATACTTAATTAAACAATATTGAGTTAAAAACATTAATGAAAAATAAATAACGTAAAAATTACGCCTATTGAAATGCTTCTTTGAATGCCTTAAAATTGGTGTTCACTGATGGAGAACCGCTGACTATTTAATAATAACTAAAAAACAAGCAGCAGTAGAATTTTTTTTTATTCTTAAGTCATTTAAACGTCAAAATTAAGATACATCAATTGTTAAGTGTTTAGTTCGACTTTAATGGCTAACTACAGTAATGAAGAATATGTACTTACATATGATTATTATATACGAGTGAATCACCCGAGCTACGCTTCGCTTCGCTAATTATACGATTTAATTAAATTAAATATAATTTTACTTTACTTTATTTTTTAGCAAAATTTTAAGGTATTATACAATTTAATCGGTCCAGTATCTTCGGAGAAAATAGTGAAAAAAGATATATACATACAAAGAAAGAGAGCACCGATTTTATGGTATAAATAATAATGCCTCTGAAGAAAACGCTGCACGTGCAAGACGTATGTATTCGGAAAGATTTCCAGATCATCAAACATCTTCCAAAAATACTTTTCTTCAAGTAGTCCAGCACGGTAGAGAGACTGGACATTTACAACCAAAGAAAGGTCATGATGGCCCCAGACCAAATCAACATGGGATGATTGTGGAGGAAGAACTTTTAAAAATGGTTGATGCTGATCCAACTACAAGAAAACGCTAAATTTACCAAGTTGGAACGTCGACATCATTTATTTGGCGCACATTTAGCAGCAATGGTTTGTTCCCTATCATCTGCAAAAGGTGCAAGGACCGATTCCTACGGATTATCCGCTGCTGTAGCAGTTTTCGGACTGGATGGTAAAAATCACACTAATAAGAAAGCAGAATTTCCAGTACACATACTGGTGACCGATGAATGCTGATTTATTAGGAATTTTGTTCTCAACTTCCACAATTCTCATATATGGGCTGATCAAAATCCGCACGTAGTTCGGCAGAATAGCTTTCAGCAGCGTTTTAGTTTGAATTTGTGGCCAGGTGTTTTGAAAACACCTTAATAGGGCCTTATGAATTACCAGCACGCCTTAATGGCCATTCTTATTTGCAGTTTTTACAGAAGTTCTACCAGAGCTCCTCTAAAATGTTTCTTTGGATGTACGAAATTTCCTCGACACCATCTTTCAGCAAAAATGGGTCGGTCGAAGTGGATTCGTTTCATTCCCCCCACGCAGTCCAGATTTCAACCCAGTAGACTTTTTCTTATGGGGTTATACGAAAGAATTGGTGTATGCTACCGAAATTGATACAATCGACGAATTGCCCTAGCGCATCTGGAAACTGGAACGACGAGCGCAAATGTGCGTTGAAACGCAGGGTCAACATTTCACACCTAATGTTAATGTTTTGGTTATAGCTTACTAGCAAGATACCCGTTCTTCGTACGGACTACAAATGTTTTATCTTCTAAATCCTAAACGAATTCTAGAATGCCCCCCTCCTCTCTCACGAAATACGCTAAACTAACAAACGCTGCAAAATAATATTGTAGGTAAAAAAGAAACAATATTCTTCCAAAAGAAGTTCTCCATAACCCTTTTATGCTTCACCTATCTCCTGGAAATGTGTATGTAATTGTCGTTCTCCTTATATAGATTGATAAAACTATAGGTTTACACAATGAGAATAACAATAATAAATGTACTTATTAAATGTTGTATTCATAAATTGTAGCAACATACCAGTTTCCACCACTTAGAGGTGGAATTTCGGAAATCCTTCTATTTTATTCTAAACTGGACACACGGAGAAAATCAACAACTTTAACCTTTTTTTTTAACTTCTTTTTACTTTTACCCCATTTTTACTCCTTTCACAAAGAAATTTAGAACAAAAACATTAAACCGCTTTTTAAAGATTTAAACACATATGCCCAAAAACCATGATAATCAGGAAATACGAAAGGTTCTATAATTTACCCCTAAAACCAAATTCTCACCTTTAGGAGTTGATCTGTGCACAATCCTGAATTACGTTTTTAGGAACTTGTATAGGTAACCTTTCTAAGTAAAACCAAATTGTTACATTATAGGGCCTTATGAAATATTGAGAAATTCGAATATGCCAAAATGAATGTCCTAACTCAATAAACATAGGAGATACGAAGGGTTCTTTAATTCATCCCCGATCCAGATTTGCACCTTTATGAAATACGTTTCTAGGTATTTGCATTGGTAATCTTCGCAAGTAAACACCAAATTGATATCTTATCGGGTGTAAGAGATATTGAGGAATTCGTGAAAACACATTTTACTGCTTTTCACCCCCTTAGGGGTCGAATTTCAAAAAATCCCTTCTTAGCACTACCTTACGTAAGAAATTGAACCTTGCACCTAAATCTCAAGTTTCTAGTACCTGTGGTTTCGGCTCTGCGTTGATTAGTCAGAGTTATGACTTTCCTTTATATATGTATAGATAACATTGATGTTAGTCTCATAAAACTGCATTTTTTCCATTAACTTCATTTATTCCAAAATTAAAAAAAACCGCTTTTAACCCATTTCATTGTGAAATGGAACACACAGCAAATAAAATATAATAATTTTAAACCCCCTACCCCTTTTCAGTTTTTCCTCCTTTTACCCCTTTAGGGTTAAAATTTTTAAATTCCCTTAAACCCCTTTCTACATATTTTAAAAATACATCTATATGCCAAAAAAGAATGTTCTAACTCAATAAACATAGGAGATACGAAGGGTTCTTTAATTCACCCCCAATCCAGATTTGCACCTTTAGGGGTTGATTAAGGCAAAATCCTGAAATACGTTTCTAGGTATTTGCATTGGTAATCTTCGCAAGTAAACACCAAATTGATATCTTATCGGGTGTAAGAGATATTGAGGAATTCGTGAAAACACATTTTAGTGCTTTTCACCCCCTTAGGGGTCGAATTTCAAAAAATCCCTTCTTAGCACTACCTTACGTAAGAAATTGAACCTTGCACCTAAATCTCAAGTTTCTAGTACCTGTGGTTTCGGCTCTGCGTTGATTAGTCGGAGTTATGACTTTCCTTTATATATGTATAGATAACATTGATGTTAGTCTCATAAAACTGCATTTTTTTCCATTAACTTCATTTATTCCAAAATTTAAAAAAACCGCTTTTAACCCATTTCATTGTGAAATGGAACTCACAGCAAATAAAATATAATAATTTTAAACCCCCTACCCCTTTTCAGTTTTTCCTCCTTTTACCCCTTTAGGGTTAAAATTTTTAAATTCCCTTAAACCCCTTTCTACATATTTTAAAAATACATCTATATGCCAAAAAAGAATGTTCTAACTCAATAAACATAGGAGATACGAAGGGTTCTTTAATTCACCCCCAATCCAGATTTGCACCTTTAGGGGTTGATTAAGGCAAAATCCTGAAATACGTTTCTAGGTATTTGCATTGGTAATCTTCGCAAGTAAACACCAAATTGATATCTTATCGGGTGTAAGAGATATTGAGGAATTCGTGAAAACACATTTTAGTGCTTTTCACCCCCTTAGGGGTCGAATTTCAAAAAATCCCTTCTTAGCACTACCTTACGTAAGAAATTGAACCTTGCACCTAAATCTCAAGTTTCTAGTACCTGTGGTTTCGGCTCTGCGTTGATTAGTCGGAGTTATGACTTTCCTTTATATATGTATAGATTTAATAAAAAAATTGTAATTTATAAAATAACGTTATCTTTATTTAAAAAGTTATCTTGTTTTACTGTGTGTTTTCTGCATAGTTTAAAATGAAACTACTTTAACAGCAAATTATCAGTTGTGGTAAGAAATATGTTTCTATGGAAATAAAGACGCAATGATATTCTTTCTAATGATTCCTTATTAATACCAATGTTATTCAATAAGTGGGCATTAATTTACAAGAACTTTAAACTGCTGTTATTTATGTTATTGGTTTTTCGTCAGAAGTTTATTAAGAAAATAACTTTGTTTTTGTGCCTTCTAGCTAGTCTTACAGTCTCGTTTGTACGTTATAAATACTCGGTATATAACATTAAATAAACAGCTTAAACCCATATATAAAATAAATTAGATGCGCTTTTATTAATTTATGAAATTTATGATGTATGGTGATAACGCGGTAGAAAATAAATAAAGAGGATAGACTCGTGTGTAATAAAATACTGAGAAATATACGGTCTATTAAAGCAGATTTGGGTATGGAGTATACTTACAATCCTTGAACTGAAAGCAGGATATGGGGAAGAAGGATACCTGTGGAGACTAAAAGCAAACGGATAAGCTGGCTTGGAGACGTTGAACGTATGCTGCATTCCATCCAGATGGTAGACATAGTAGAGAAAGACCAAGACTTAAAGATAAATACAGGAAATTTGAAAACGTTGGGGGCTATAAGAGGGGGAGAAAGGGTAAAGAACTACAAGGACTGGCAAGTAATTGTAAGAAAAAGCAAAACAAATCTGGAGGATGAGTAGACAGTCAACAAAGGCTACACTCCACAACGACAAAGCAGTCATGATAATCTAGAGGAAGAAACTGATTCCATTTAGGTTATGTTCCAGGGGGGTGAAGCGGTTTTATGCAGTATTTCCACCCCAACGTCAGTGTTCTTTTGTCTGCCGACTTCACTATATACTATTTTATTGTTCCTTTCCACGTTGTTTTAGTTTCACTCAGCGCACACATAACAATTTTGTGGGCGTCCTCTGTTACAATTTCTTCTGTTTTCTGATTCCATTTATATATGTTTCGCGCTGATATTTTTAAATATATTTTTATTCGTTGACGATGTTCTCACCTTTCCGATATACATTGATCAGTCCTATTCCAAGGCCTTACATCATTTCTGTGAACATGTCTATCTTTTGTTCATTTCTTTGTTGTTTATTGTTAATAGTTATTGGTTATTAAATTAGTGTATCAGAATTGTTGACATTGTGATGTGCATTTCAATATTTTAACGGCATCTAAAAACCCTTAACTTACGTTCATACTTATTTTTACAAAATTATGAGAAATGCAGGTCCGTATCATAACAATTTTCTGATGATGATAAAAAAAGGCTCGAAACGTAATTAAACCATAATATGTGGTACATTGTTGAATTTATAATAAAAAGGGCTTCACAAATTTGGCATAAAAAAACCAGGATCGTATTTAAAAAAATGAAATTGATGATGGTTTCTCGAAGACGAAATAAAAAATTTGATAACGTAGTCATTAAGTTCACTAAAAGTTTCTATAAAAAAGTTTAATAAGTTTCGTTCTAACTTTAATAATAACTCCAGAAAAAAATAAAATAGAAAATTCAAAAATTCGGTTATTTTGAGATAATTCAATTACGATAAATCATATCAAGGATTTCTAGGTGTCATTTTGTTAGTCCTTTAATTGCGCAACTTTCTTCCCATTTGGACACACTGTATATTTTGTTTTTTATACTTTATTTACTACTTAAGTGTATACAAGTCTTCGCTTTATGTAGTAGGTATCATGTTTATCTCTAGCAATTATTACATGCTCATCTATAACTATATGCATAACATACAGAGGTACCATCCAGCTAAAATAACTATAAGCTGTCCTGATTTTGTTGTCAACGATTTATGTAATTTGGATCTTCATTTTTTAATAAAGTTTTAATCGCATTTAAAGCTTTTTAAGCACCTCAGACGTAACCCGCGGCTTTGAGCCTTGTCGTGTTATGGCCGTCGGTTCTACTCACCTCGTACAATAACAAGAACGTCTGTTTTACGTTTTTTTTACATATAATAAATAACTATTAAATATCCTGACGTCCTCAGCACAGAGTTTTCTTAGTAAAGAAAAATTGTGATCTACGGCTGGCTGTTTTAATTACATTGGTTTGTCCTTTGTATATATCTTTATTTATTCCTATATAGCTTTTATTTATAATCTTTTTTCCAATATTTGAAACATCTCTTGGATTGGGGTTTTATACGCTTTGCATAAATTAATAAGAAGGTATTTTTCTGCTTCTAAATAACAAATATTGGTCCGCACACGACCTTCCAGCTTCTTCGTCAATAATATTTTCTATTTTATCCTTTTTCTTCGTCCATACAGTCTCCCAGCTGTAGCAAGAACATAGATTACTCTATAATTCTATATTCAGATATTGATCCTTTCTTGTAGACCGATGACAAATATGCTACTTTCCAACCCTCTAGAAGTGCGTCTTGATGTATCAAATAGCTATTCATGGGCTGTTTTACTAGGTGAACTGATATATTTCCAGGACCTGAAGCTTTTTCACCTTTTATTTGTTTGATGACCAGGTGTATTTCTTTTACTGTTATTGCATTTACTTCTACCTGTTTATATTGGTGTTTATATTGTTCTACCAGTTCTGAAAAATGCTTTTTCCATTTTTACTCAGTTTATTTAGTTTCTCTATGTTATTTTCTCCTTTTAATTATTCTCCATGCTAGTTTTGCTACCTGCTATATATCGTTCTATTCCATCACACCAATTTTTCTCATCCTTCTAGTTTAGCTCTTTTAACTTGTCTTTGTGCTTGTTCATCCGTTTCCTAGTATGCTTCCTTATCCTGCTGATCTTTTCTCGCCAGCCATATTTTATGTACTTTCTTTATTCCTAATGCTAATTCCTACCTTATGCATTCCAAACTGTTGTGTTTGTTTATTGTTTTGTGGATCTTCTCCTTGTGCTCCATATATTTAGCAGATATAATATCTAGAGAAAATCAATAGATTTATACTGAGTTCCAAAAAAAAAATGTTACACCTTGAAGGAAGTGTTACAATTCTTCAAAAATTTAGTAGAAGTAATGTCTCATGGATGTAAACAAATGATCAAATTTTCAGAATTGAGACACGTAAATTACGTTCAAAGATGACGCGATAAGAAAACATTTGTTTTCTTTTTAAATCTTTAATAACATATAGGACCACCTCTACATCGCATACATTCCTGAACCCGCCTAGGCATGCTTCGAATAAGATCATAAATTCTGTCCTGGGAGACCTCATTCCAGTCTATTTGAAGTTGATGCCGTAATTCGATAACCGTTCTTGGAGGTTCTTGCAAATTCGACACTTTCCGACCCATTATCTTCCAAACATGTTCTATAGGGGACAAATCTGTGGATTTGGCAGGCCAGGAAGAACGTTTACATTGCCATTTTCAAGAAAATCCATCGTGTGGTTTGCAACATGAGGAAGGGCATTATCTTGCTGGAAAATACCATTCTCTATCTCATCTAATAAAGGAAGCAAAACTGGCTGTAGAACTTCGTTTACATATCGATTGGCAGTTAATGTACCCTCAATAAAAACTACCATACACCCTGGAGTTTGCGCTGTATGTCTCGCGATAGCTAGGTCCATATTTCTTTTTTCGCCCCTAAATCTTCTTACCCTTCGCCGTCCATCGGCCATTCCTAGACAAAATAGGGACTCGTCACTGAATAAAATGTGGGCCCATTCAACATCCCAGTGGAGTCTGTTTTTCTTATCGCGTCATCTTTGAACGTAATTTACGTGTCTCGATTTAAAAAATTTTATCATCTGTTTTTTACTAAATTTTCGAAGAATTATAACAATTCCTTCAAGGTGTAACATTTTTTTGGAACTCTGTATATTATCTAACATATCCAGTTTGTACCTCTGGTGTTTCTAGTCTGGTAACGTTTCTTCTCTACTTATCTTATATCTTGTCTGCTTATTTTAAGGTACGATATCATTAAAAAAAAAGAATGCTTTGTCTTGTATTCGGCCACGCGGTGTGCTCCTACACCTACGGGTTTTCGGGAGGCTTTGTTACATCCCTCGTTTAAAAAACGAACGAAGTACTGTAAACGTAAAAAAATCACCTTTGGAAATTTCTTCAGACTTTAAAATTCCAGGGTCGCTAGATGACGAAAAACCTGTTTTCTTAATTTCGTCTGTCTATTTGTGTTTCTGCCCATCTGTCTGTCTATACATTTTTTGGCGGTTGGAGGAAGTCAATATTTTGCATGTCTATCTGGTACAAAACCGAATATACTTTCGGTGAAATATATACAAGGTGAGTACCATATAAAAATAAAATTTTGTAAATTTTTGCTTTAACTTACGAATAGATAAAGGTAATAATTTGCACATAACTCAAGCTTTACACTTGGCAAAAATGAGGATAACCAGATACAGGGTAATTGTTACAAAAGAGACAAAAATGAGCAACAATAAGCGTGTTGTCTGCAATCCAGGCACATCTCGCAAATGCGAAGCATTCGTTTGTGGTAGACTGAGACAATGGGCAAATTGCACGCATTTGCTGCGTTCAAATTACTTTCGCAGATGCTGAAATCGCTCTGAGTTTGAATTCCGCCGCCTGTAATGATGTGTTTCGTTTGCAAATTCATGTAATTCACATTACCAACTGTTTGCTTTTATTGTTTCAGTATTATTAGAAATATTATGATATTTTCAGTTTTCTTTGATTTTTCAAAATGTTTAGTGTTATACCTTCCATTTGCGAGGGTAGTTCTGACTACAGCCCTTTACAGATTTTATTTTTATTACTGCTTCCAATTGTGGATATCTTTGTGTTTGAAAGATTAATTATTTTCAACAATAAATACTAACAACTCCCATCAATGAAACGATTTCTCGATTTAAAAATATGTGCACGTAGGCACTGAAGTTTCTTTTTATCACTGGTGTGGCTTATTTGCCTTGGTCCTACGTTCCACTGCAAATAAATCCCCATTTGTGATAAATAGTTAAACTTCAGTGCCTTGGTGTCCAAATAACTATACATTGATGGTACGAAGAATTGTCATTTTTTTCCTAAAACTGGTCTTTTGTTTCATAGAATTAGTCGTTTTTCGGAGCATACGAGTATATTAATGTTAATACTATATCATTTTTAAAATTCTTTCGTCGATTTCTTTCTAGCTTCGGATACTGTCTTTAAGGTGTTTTATGTACTGCAATACCAACTCCAGGTTTTCCTGCGGCTGTTGCTATATCCACCTCATATTTTCTAACAGTTCAAAAAGTTCTCTTTGTTTGATTTGATTCTTCCTTGACAATGTAACGTAGTCCATTTTTTCAATCTACTTCTGCGGTAATTGTTGTTCCCTTGTTTGACATGTTTTATAGGCTAGACACCCTTTCCGTATCCTATAGTGGTCTCTCTTGTAGAAGTATGAGTTATTACCTGAGTAGTGTATTTTCGAATAAATTTCTTTATCTACGACAGTGTATAAAATTGTCTTTTAGTTGGCAGTTTTAAGTTTGTAAAACGACTGTTTAATACCATGTTTTTATTAGTTTACGTCGTCAATAGTAACGTGTGTAAAAGATTTCATTAGGCAAGTTGTCAGTAGCAACGTGTTTTAAAATTTTTAAAACACGCAAAATTACGACCGGTTGCTGGTAATATAATTTACATTTTTTTTTATATTTGCCGTGTTTTCTAGATTCTATCGTATATAAAATATTGTACGATACACATGCGTAAAGCATCTTTAGTCAGGGCTTAAAACGCGAGTGAGCGAGCGTTTTAACACTACTCCACTCGTGCCTAAAGGGTAGCTTTACGCACTTGTATCGTAAATTACTATTATCCCATTGTAATAAAGACCATGTGACAAATTGCAAACTCATCGCCATAGCCTACTGCTAGTCGCTTATTACCACTGACCCGAGAGACGTCCTGGGCCTATTCTCCACCCGGGATCAGACAGAAAAAGAATGATTGTACGGAACAAAGAACCCCCCGCCCCTTGAATGAAAAGTTAGGACAAAAGAGCCTATTAGATGGGCTACTTGAAAGAGAGGGGATGCAATCTCCTATTGTCAATAGACTTGAGACACAAAATTAATATTTTAATTTGAAAAAGAAATTAAGTAAAAAGAATTCTAGTAATTGCAAACTGTTTCAATCAGACTGCATGGTCGTTTTTTTAATATAGAAGATGCTATTATTTCTAAGGTTCACTGTCAGAAGCTGTATCCCGAGATGATAAACCTGAATTAGATGCAATTTTATTAAAATTTTCCTTATATTTTCTTATTGTTCTTAATACATTAAGTAGGTAGTACATGCACCAGATTTACTCTTGCTCCTCTTGATAGAAGAATAAAGTTCTACAAAATATAGCAATAACTTAAAAATTATCTATTTATTCACTATAGGTCGAGTGTCTGTACTTCTCTTGGATAGACTTTTAATATCTCGATCAATACATTCATTCAACTTTGGGGTATAATATAAGCTCACAACTAAGAGATTACTTCCATATGAAAAAGTTGTAATAATAATATCTGAATCTAAAACGGGACATAAAAATAAGAACATTTATATTTCTATTATTCCATTTAAAATATATAATTAAATATTTAATGACTTGGCAGCATTTATTTCACCTTAACATCATTCGACCTTCAGAAATTTCCATATGTTATGGTTTGACTTAGAGATGGGCGTGTGAGTGAGTATTCACTCACGTAACGGACGTTTTACGCTTGTTTTAAACACTCACGTTTACGCGCGCTTAAGCGCCAGCGTGGCTCGGTAGTTAGAGCATTGGACTGCGGCGCGGAAGTCTGGAGTTCAAATCCTAGATGGATGCCTGGCGGGCGGCCTACCCAGCAGTTTTAAATAATTGGGGACCTGCGTTCGAAAGAATAAGGGGTAATAATGCGGTTGTCTAATGCGTGATGCTCACCACATCATCACGTGTCATGAATTTGACAAACTACAGCCGGGTGTGAGAGAGAGGACACGGAAGCTCTGACCTTCCGCCTTGCAGGCCTAACCATTATTTTATTACGTGCGGTTACGCTCACGTTCACTCACATTCACAGCGTTACTATCCACTCACGACGTAACCCGCAGCTTTTATTTGAAAATTCAAATTCAGATAGAAAAAAAGTTCAAACTTAAAACCAATGAAGGCGCATCAGAACTAAAAACTCAAAAATAAAATATGTTCTACACGTAAAATAGTTTACGTGATATGTTATACTCAGAATAGTAGACACAAAAAGTAATAAATGAAAATTGACTACAATAGCTTACAACAAGGGATAGATTTTCCGCAAAAACATTTCTTGCAACCTTATTCAAAGGCATTACTTTTAATACCAAAGGCTGCCATTAGAATTGACGTTTATCTTACTGATGCGACTACAAGAAGGTATCTTGCTAGACAACACCTTTAATTCCTTTGTTTAAAAGCTCTTTCAGGTCCGAGGAACAAAAAATAAGTTCTACTTGGTCATCGATAGACGCAGACATGCGATTGACTGTAGACACAACCTTCGCAACACAACACAGGTCCGAAGCTCCGTCGCTGCAGGCTGCCTTCAACTCTAGATCTTCCACATGGGTGGGCAGCGGGGGAGCGGAACATCCTGCAGTTTTTTATTCGTTACTACATATTTAATGTGAAATTAACGTAAAACGTGAATCACGCCTTGAAAATTCTCACTCACGTTTACGGCCTGACATTAAAATATTACTCACGTTCACGACGGAACCCGCCGTGACCCAGCGTTAGCCGAAAGTTTTCATGTCCCTAGTTTGACTGTTACAGTATGTTCATTTAATATGGAGAATATATTTAATAATGTTTGCTGACATTTTCTCTATTGCTTTTAGAGTGTTTTATTAAGTTTTATTGAGCAGTGGAGAAAATGAAACCACACAAAAATTGTTCTTCTATAGTCTCGCAGAAACATATATATTTTTTCTTGGTAGTGTATAGATAATTTGCACAAGGTGTCTGGATGAGTTCTGAAAAGGTTGACGATAGATCGGAGTCGTATCACCTGACTATCGGCTCCTTTATGCATCTTTACATAAAACTTGGATTCATCACTTTGATTCAGAATTTAAATGTCAATATTTAAAGTGGAGGCTTTGCTTCAAGTATGTCGTCGATAGAAACCTACAGTGTCCTGGGTTACCGAAAAACTGTTATTAGTCGTATATTACTTCCAACGTGAAAGCGAATTTCTCATTAGAGTGAACTGATCTCAAAACATTAGAACAATAAAATTCATCCCCAGACTTGGCCCCAAGCAACCACCACTTGTTTCCAATATTAAAATCGAGAATAGAAATATTTTTACTAGTCTCAAATGCAGCATGGAATTTGCTGAGTTGTATAAGTAAGAAATTGGATTCTAATCCAGGATTCTTCAGTATTTATTAAAGAGCTTCTCAGACCCAATAAAATGGCAATTTCAATTTTACTGTGTCACAAAGTGCGAAGTTATGCTGTCTGTGTGCTTCCCTAACCACTTATATAAACGTACAACATTCAATCTATTCTCGGTTTAACATTATCCACTAAAATTTGCTGCTCCAGTGCTATTCTTAATTCTCAGACGTTTCACCGGAGGTTCCGATAAAATAAACTGTGTAGGAAAATTTAAGAGTTGTTAAAATCCATTTTCTGATTTGAATAAGGAAACTTTATTTATTCATTCAGCATACAAAACGCTGCATTAAAAGCAAGCGAAGGGAACTCTGAAAAATTCTACAATGATATTAACCAAATTTCTTTCTAGTTAATCCAATTTATAATCAAACATTCGCCTGCTTGATGTAATATTTAGATTGAATTGAAATAGCGCGGGTTTACAGCGCTCGCGCCTCTCTTGGCGAATTTTCTAACCAAATGGAACAATCGTGTCGAGTTTGCTTTGAAATGCACTCTGAATTTGCTGCAGTTCGACTACTTAGAGCTGTTTTTTAATAGTGTTTAATGCTAATATCTTAGAATAATTTATTTTTATACCTTTGCATTTCATAGCGTAGCAATAATACTCATGTTATTGCAAAACGTGTCTTACATCTAACGTTATTATATTAAGAATAGGTACACCTGTGCGAAGTTGATAAGTTCTTACTGTTGCGAATATTATTTTTCTATCTCTTGCAATTGTCTAGTAGATCAAAAACGCAAAATACACTTATTCAAATGGAAAAGATAATTGTGATAACATACATAACAAGGAATAACATTACGTTTCCGATTAAAATTAATGAAGCAGCTTTATTTTCATAATAAAATTGGTGTAAAGAGACAAAAAATAAAACGAAAAAGCTATAATTGTCGGTAAAGTAAATGCGATTGTAAAGAAATGTATAATAAATTCGTGGGTTTATAATTAAGTAACCGATAAAAATGCATATACTTTTAGCATCTATTGTAATTATTCTTATTAAAAAATATTCTATTTCACCTAAAAATACGCTAAAGGAAACTTCCCCATTATACTCAAAATATTTAGTACGATTGTAAAATGTTTTAATTTCGCATAGCAAACAAGTCAGAAATATTTTTATTTACTACTCTGGATATATACCAATGCGACATGCAGTCGCGTTTGTGTTTGGAAAGATAACAAGTTTAACTCCATAAAAATGGAAAATCAAAATCAAAGCCATTTAATGGCTAATAGGAGGAAACCACTCTGGGTAGTGTCCCTAACTGAACGTAATATCACTAACTCCTTTTCCCTAGGCAGTCATTCTGTATGCATGTATTCAAATCAAAACGATATCTTTTGATAATCTGAATAAGTTGATAACATTTCGATTATTTGTGTCTCCGGCGGATAACTGGATTTGTTTCATGCTAATGCCTGTGGAAATGCGAAACGATGCAGCCACTTTATGATTCGATTAAGTTAGGGGATTACGTAATTACTGGTATTGTGGGGAACGCAACCGCCACATCCTTCCTTGCTGTTTTATAATGCCTATGTGCAGGCACTATGAAGGCGCTAAGGTTTGTGTATTCATTCATTTGCATGTTTTCATACTACATACGTGTACACATAATGGCGTTATAAAATCGATATTGCTCAATACATTTTCACTTCAGATGGAGTGCGTACTGCAGATAATTTTTTTATTTTCTCATTTTATAGCGATTATAAAACAAAATATACTATTTTGGGATGTTATAAAAGAGATAATTTTGAGTCGAATTTGTTAAGAAACAGGTGTCAGATTCTTATCCATTTCGGAGATTTGAAGTGTTAAAAGAATAATGTTATTGTCAAAATCTTAGGGGTGTTCCAAACAAGTTTAAATAAATAGGTGCTCAGTCTCTACTATTAACTGCTGGGGGTGGTAATGAATTTGGTGCTACAGTTAGTTGTTGCGGATTCCCTATTATGGAATTTGCAATATGATGGATTATTTTAAGTAATTTTCCTCGGGTTTCGGATTCACTACAATAAACCTTACGTTTCACTGAACCCCATAAAAGTAATCCATAGTCGTTAGATCCGGAGATCTTGCTTGCCAATGAATCCATCGATCGCCGTAATGATCATTCAGAAAAATTGTTACTCGACGTTCTTAATGTGCTGGGGCTCTATCATGTTATAAAATCATATTTTGACTAAAAATCAGTGGAACATATTCGAGAAGAGATGGAAGAGCGTTATTTCAAAAAAATTAAATAATCGTTTGTAGTAAGTCCTATTAATCGTGGGCTTTCATTCGTGCCTGTTTCTAAAACTGCCAGTATAGTATCGGTTAAACATTGATTCATCTGTGCAAAAGTCATTTTCTATTAATTTTGTTTTTTTGTTAAATTTCTTCATAAAATCTGAGCAGCAAGATTTCGATACTATTCTTTTTTTTTTTTTTTTATTTTATTTATTACGGCGCTTCGACAACATGGCCATTAGCGCCACTCGATATATGTTACATTGGATGATAATAAATTAATAAATTAATATGTTCGTATTATTATATGCTAGTGTAGAAGTGTAGAGGTTACTAAGTTTTAGGTATTTTAGTATGGTGATATGGTGGTCTTGAGAGAGGGCTTCAGACAGGTTACGAGGGATTCGCAACGCTCTTCGGAGTCTGGTGTGGGTACTGCATTCTGTTATGAGGTGCTTCACCGAATTCACCACGTGACATGTTTGGCATATCTCAGGTTGCGTTTTGCGAAAAAGATGGCTGTGCGTTAGTCGAGTATGTCCTATTAGCAGTCTCGTAATTATGACTTCTTCTCTTCGGGATAATGCGGTTTTTGGCTTTGGTTGATGTCTGGTTTGAGTTCCCGCAGTTTGTTGTTGGTAACGTTGGACCACTTTTCTTGCCAGAGATCCTTGATCTTCTTTTTTACTACACACGTATAGTCCTTAGAGGGGATGGGAATGCTGATTTGGGGTTCTGTAGTGATAGCTGATTTTGCTGCTTCGTCCGCCTGTTCGTTTCCAGCAATTCCGATATGCGAGGGGATCCATACAAATACAACGTCCTTTTCCATCATTTTCAGTTTGTGTAGGTGGGCCTGGATGTCCTTGACTATCGTTGTTTGAGGGAATAGTACGTTAATACTTTGCAGAGAGCTGAGAGAGTCCGTACAGATTAGAAGTTTGGTGTCGGGAGATGTTTGGGCGTAGATTAATGCTTGGAGAATGGCAAAGAGTTCCCCGGTGTAAGAGCTGATCATGTCTGGGAGATGAAAGTTGAATGACGCTTGTTCAGTTGAAACCGCAGCAGCTGCACCATTGTCTGTTTTTGATCCATCCGTAAATATTTTGGAGTGGTAACGGAAGTTATCACACAGTTCACGAAATAACTTCCGGTATTGCACTGGATTGGTTGTGTCTTTACTGAATTTTGTGAGGTTTAAGAGCACATTGGGGGGGGACTGTTGCCAAGGAATGTACAGGTCTGCAGAAGTATGGTTTGTAGTTGGTGGAGGTGGTAGATTGAGGTTATTGAGAGTATTGTGAATTCTATGTTTGAGAGCAATTCTGCCATTTGATGTGGGAGGTTTTGTAGGCGGTTGAGGAAAGATGTGTTTGAAATTAGGATGTGTGGATTTTTCTGCGATAGTTGCTGCATATGACATAGATAGTTGTTGGCGTCTGTAGACGAGAGGAGGTTCTCCAGTCAAAGCTAGTATGCTGTCTACTGGGCTGCTGCGAAAGGCTCCTATTGATAGTCTTAGTGCGGTAGAGTGGATAGTGTCTATAAGTTTTAGGGCGCTGGGGCGGGCGGAGCCATACAGGATACTTCCATAGTCGAGTTTGGATCGTATTATTGATTTATATATGTGTATTAGCGAGTGGGTATCCGCTCCCCAGGTGTGGTGTGATAGGGTCTTTAAGAGATTTAGTTTTTTCCAACATTCAGTTTTAAGTTGGCGTAAGTGCGGCAGCCAAGTTAATTTCTGATCTAATGTTAGGCCTAGATATTTGATGGTGCGTACAAATGGAAGTGTTCTGCTGTCTAGTTTTAGGGATGGGTTGTCGTGAGGTCCTCGAAGGGCGCAGAAATGCATGCACTGCGATTTGTAAGGGGAGAAGTGGAGTCCAGTGTTTTTAATCCAGTTTTCTAAGTTGTCTAGGGTTACCTGAAGATTTTGTTGTACGGATAGAATGTTCTTTCCTTTACAGTGGATTGTGATGTCGTCTGCGTATAGGGAGATTTTGACAGGAAACGTTGCGCATTTTGGTATTTCGTTTAGTGCTATCAGGAATAATGTTACACTAAGGACAGCCCCCTGCGGGACGCCATCTTCCTGGATAAAGGTATTAGATATAGTGTTTCCAATCCGGACTCGGAAGGAACGGTTTGATAAAAAATTTTGAATGAATGATAGAATATGTCCTTCAAATCCGTATTGTTTGAGCTGTGTAATAATGTGGCCTCTTCTTACTGAGTCGTAGGCTTTCTCTAGGTCTAGGAATATCGAAATGAGATGTTGTTTGTTCTCGAAGGCATTGTGTATATCGGACTCCAGGGAGATTAGCTGATCTATCGTAGATCTTCCGCGCCGGAAGCCACTTTGGTTGTTGTTTAGAAGATTGTGTGACTCTAGATACCAGATTAATCTGTGGTTAATTAGTTTTTCTAGTAATTTACATACACATGATGTAAGGGCGATAGGTCGGTGGTTTGCAGGGTCGGTTCGTATTTTGTTGGGTTTAAGTATCGGTATTATAATTGCTTCCCTCCATTTGTCTGGGAACGTGTTGTTTTCCCATAAATAGTTGTACGTGTTTAGTAAGTTTTGTTTGCCTTTTTCTGATAGATTTTGGAGCATTTCAAACGGAATGTTGTCAATTCCCGGGCTGGTACTTTTACATTCTCTCAGTGCGGAGTCTAGTTCCCATTTGGTGAAGGGAAGGTTGAGAGCTTCTTTAGTATTCTGAGCTATACCGGATGTCATATCTTCTGAACCTGCTCGACTGGTTGTGTTGGAGTTGTCTGGGCTACTGCTGGAGTTACGGTAAAATTGTTGAGCTAGACAATTAGTTAACTGTTCCGGTGTTGTGTAATGTGTGTTGTTGTGAATTAGTAGGGGGATGGTGCTGACAGTATTTGTTCCTTTGATTTTTCGGATTTTATTCCAGACTTCTTTCGTTGGGGTGCTACTGTTGATAGATGAAACGTAATTTTGCCACGAGTCTCTTTTACTAGTTTTGATGACTAAACGGGCTGTGCCCCGAATTTTTTGAAATTTATTAGGTTCTCTAGGTTGGGGTGTTTTTTGAAATGGTTAAATGCTTTTTTGCTCGCTTTGATCGCTTTTGCACATTTGTAGTTCCACCACGGGACAGGTATTTTCCCCTGAGGATATGTTTTCCTTCCTATGCACTGTTCTGCTGCGGTTGTGATTGCTACTATAAGGGTGTCGATTAGGGTATTTATGTCGTTGGTGTCTTCGGTTGGGGACCATAAGTTGTCGACTAATTTTGCGTAGAGGGTCCAGTTTGCTTTCTTGAGATTCCATTTGGAGATGGGGTTAGCTTCTGGTGTTATCGTGTTAGGCAGAGATGTTATGATGGGGAAGTGGTCGCTGTCATAGAGATTGTCTAAGACTTCCCATTTTGCTAAGGGAGCTGTTTTAGAATCAATAAGAGTTAGATCTATTATAGAGAGACTTCCGGTGCCTGAACTGAAGTGAGTGGGCGATCCATTGTTTAATAGGACCACGTCATCGCGTTCGATAATTTTCCCCAGTACTCGTCCTTTGGAGTTTGTGTAGGTCGATCCCCACATGGTGTTATGGCTATTGAAGTCTCCACTTATTATGAATGGAGAAGGAAGTTGTTGGATTATCCTATCAAGGTGGTGTTGGGAAATATCTTTGTTGGGGGGAAGATACACACTGCATGCTGTGAGCTGTAAATTGTTTAGATAAAGTTTTACTGCTATCGCTTCTAAATCTGTAGTGAGCGCTAGTTCTTCTGAGGGCACCTTGGTATGTACAAAAATTGCTACCCCACCATATGTGTCTGTTTCTCTGTCTTTTCGATATATATGATAAGTCTTTGTTGTGAATTTTGGTTGATTGCTTCAAGTGGGTTTCTTGGAGACATAAGCATGTGGGTGATTGCTCCGATAATAAGATTTTTATTTGTTCTTGGTGTTTTAGGTAGCCATTCATATTCCATTGAAGAATAGTTGCTGTCATGTTGGGTTGCTTATATGAATCTCACCTTTAGATAGACGACTTTAGTGTTCTGCATTTGTGGACTCTGCATCCATACTGGATTGTTCTGTGTGCAGTTGGGAGTTGATTTTCCTAATGATCCTCGTTATTCTTGATTTTATGCCTCGTTCTTTTAGTTTCGGGTAGATGTTGTCTAACATTTCGAGAAGTGCTTCAGTATTCTCTGTGTATTCTCGGGATAGTCCTAAAGGGTCAGGATTTCCTTGTGAATCTTCTAGAAAACCTTGTAGATTTGCAAAAGTTAAAGGGAATTTCTGGGATTTAGATTCAATCATTTCTTTAGCCGGTTGTAGTAGTTTTCCCATATTTGGTGCGTCAGAATCGGATTCACTAGTAATCTGACTTTTAGTTCTTTTTGGTCGAGTAGTTTTTGGAGAGTTTGCCTGGGATATGACCAGTGGTGGATTTACAAACGGTTGTATCTCACCTTGTTTTTCTTGTTCTGGTGGTTGTGAAGTTGTCTGCGCGGAGTTGTAATTCGGGGTTGAAGGTTGTTGTAGGGTAGAACAGAGAGGGTGGTCGTTGATGGAAGCAGCTGGTGTATATTGGAGTCGTATTTCAGGTTGGATGGGGCATTGGGTTGCTGTGTGTCCTCCTTTCCGACATTTGTAACAGGTTATACCGTCCGTTGATACAAATATGCGGTATTGAGTGTTTTCGTGAGAGAGTAAGAACGACTCTGGGAGGGTTGTAGTATCGTTTGGACTGATGTATATTTGTCTACGGAAGCTGAGGATATGATTGTATTCTTCATCGTGGATGCCAGCTCTTAGGAATGTCATAGGGGAGACTGGTTTCAGTTCCATTTTTTTGAGGTAATCTTCGATTATGTTGTTTGGAATAGATGGACAGACATTTGATAGTACAATTCTTTGTGCAGGGGTGATTAACTTGCGGGCTTGGAAAACTATTTCATTTATTGTTATTGATCCGTGATTGATCATAAACTGTTCAACCAAGTTTTGGTTGGCAAAGTAAATACATATTCTATTGTTGGATATTCTTGAGCAGAAGGAAATGTTTTTTGGGCCCATAAGTTTTCCTAATGTTACTACATAATCTCGGATGGGGATTCCTTCAGCAGCGTTAAATAGTATTGCCTGTTCTTTTTTTGGATAGTTGAAGACGGTAGGTTGCATTGGTGGGGTAGTTTTAACGGCGTTAGAAAAGGATGAGGTCAGGGGTTGTAAATCAGTTTTGGTAGTGTTGTTATCTTTACTTACAGTATGCATTTCTGTAGTGAACGATTGAACGGTGTGGGAATTTATCTATGTGTTGTTTTGCTCTGGCAAGGCCAGGGCCAGCCAAGTGGTGCAGCGCGATACGCACTATCTGTTTGCGGGAGGACACAATTATGCGACACTTCAGTATTAATTACACTGTGGTTTTAAGTTATTTTTATTTGCCGAAAATAGCTCGCGTCCGCACTCCGTGAATGCACACTCGGGAATCCTCCATAAAAATTTGTTTCAAGGGTTTACAAATAAACAGGATGTTTTAACATGGGCACATTTTCTGTAACACAATTTAGGGAGACAGCGACCCGGCACTGATTATTTTACGACTACACCACTTAGTGTTCTTTCAGCTACTTGCATCTTTCCTAGAATTGCCTACCATGTCCAACACCGCGCCATCTGTTTTACCGTCTCCGGCAAATTCCTCGAACGCAATTGCTCGAAATCAATTGTTCGAAATCAATTGCTCGAAAATCAAATTGCTCGAATGTAACTTTTCTCGAAATACAAGTTCCTCGAATCGCAATTTCTCGAAAATGTTTTGCTCGAATTTATGTGGTCTTAACATCTGGAAATTTATTTCGGCATTAAAGAGGGAGCAGAGTTTGAACGAATTACGGATAGAACTTTATGTCAGCGGTCAACAACACACCATAAGTCGAAGAATATATCGTGATAGTGCACAGAGACTTTTAATATTAGTGAATAACATTATGGACATGACAGAAATATATATGATTATGTCCGTGGCATAGCACATAACATATCATATTAAAAACATATAATATGTGATTTTATTAATTTTTAACTTAATCACATACCTATACCTATTTTTTATTATTAAAGGTTATAATTTGTAATTTGTTTTTTTTTTATATTTGATATTAACTGATTCGGGTTAAGGCTATTTCACAAGTTTATTTTTTTCGAGCAACAGATAATCGAGAAATTGCTGTTCGAGAAACTTGCAATTCGAGCAAAGTCACAATCGAGCAATTGACTTCCGAACAACTGATTTCGAGCAATTCGTTTTCGAGCAATTGAATTCGAGCAATTTACCTAGAACCCTGTTTTACTGCTATTGACATTGCCAGATTGTATTTACTATTATTTGGGTAGTTTTCCTACAGCACAAGAAATGCAATAACTATAGAAGATATGGAAATATGAACCACTCCTCGTCGATCTCTTTTTTTGAGAAAAGCGTAAACACTAAAATGGGCTATCGTCTTTTGTTTTAGAGTTATAAACAAAAATTCGATTTTCGTTTTGTGACTATATTTCGCTTAGTTATGAAAGTAGAGAATGCAATAACTATAGAAGATATGGAAATATGAACCACTCCTCGTCGATCTCTTTTTTTGAGAAAAGCGTAAACACCAAAATGGGCTATCGTCTTTTGTTTTAGAGTTATAAACAAAAATTCGATTTTCGTTTTGTGACTAAGTATATTTCGCTTACTTATGAAAATAGGGAAAAGCAATTTCTATGCTCTTTGGGCATTCTCTATAAGAATGCAGTGGCGTAGTCAATTTTTCAAAAAAAAAAAAAGTTTTGAATTTCAGGTTATACTATAAAGTTGTATTTTTTATATGGAACTCATAATTGGCTATGGCATCGTTGAGAAGAGATTTTTTTCTCATTACAGTGATATATATCATAATATACAGTGTGTCCAAGATAAGGAGGGCCAGTATGGGGATCTCGGTAATGGTAAGAGATACAAATTTGGTTAAATGGGAAGAAAGTTGCGCAATTAAAGGACTAAAAAAATGACGTCTAGAAATCCTTGATATGATTTTTCGTTTTTGAATTATCTCAAAAAACCGAATTTTTGGATTTTCTTTTTTATTTTTTTCTGGCGTTAATATTAAAGTTAGAGCGAAACTGATTAAACTTCGTTATAGCAAGTTTTAGTGGACTTAATGATTACGTTATCAATTTTTTTATCCAACGTTTCGTCTTCGAGAAACCATCATCAACTTCATTTTTTAAAATACGGTCCTGGTTTATTGATGCCAAATTTGCAAAGCCCTTGTTACTCTAAATTCAACAATGTACCACATATTATGGTTTAATTACATTTCGAGCTTTTTTCTGATCATCATCAGAAATTTTTTTAGATACGGACCTGCATTTCTCATAATTTTGTAAAAATAAGTTCATACAGTAAGTTAGGCCTTTTTACATGCCGTTAAAATATTAAAATGCACATCATAATGTCATAATTCTGAGACATTAATTTAATAAGCAACCAATAACTATTAACAATAAATAACAAATAAATGAACAAAAGATAGGCAGAAAGAATGAGAAAACGAGCCTTGAAACAATGTAATAGGTATTTAACGTTTTGAAATAGAAGAAGAACTTAGAAGATTGGTTCTTGAAGCATTTCAAAGTATAACGCCAGTATTGCTGAATAATGTTTTAGATTCTACAGTTAGATGTTATTTATGCATA
The DNA here is from genome assembly GCA_940337035.1 of Agriotes lineatus. Taxonomy (NCBI): domain Eukaryota; kingdom Metazoa; phylum Arthropoda; class Insecta; order Coleoptera; family Elateridae; genus Agriotes; species Agriotes lineatus. Next base: position 171,203 of record CALNHX010002278.1, read on the forward strand.
GAGAATGATGGCAACCTTTTTGAATACCTTCTGTAAATTTAATACCTATTATGTAAATGGTTTCGATGTTCGTTTTGTTATTCTTTCTGTCTATCTTTTGTTCATTTCTTTTTTGTTTATTGTTAATAGTTATTGGTTGGTTATTAAATTAATGTATCAGAATTATGACATTATGATGTGCATTTTAATATTATAACGGCATGTCAAAAGACCTAACTTACTGTATGAACTTATTTTTACAAAATTATGAGAAATGCAGGTCCGTATCTAAAAAAATTTCTGATAATGATCAGAAAAAAGCTCGAAACGTAATTAAACCATAATATGTGGCACATTGTTGAATTCAGAGTAACAAGGACTTTGCAAATTTGGCATCAAAAAACCAGGACCGTATTTAAAAAAATGAAGTTGATGATGGTTTCTCGAAGACGAAACGTCGGATAAAAAAATTGATAACGTAATCATTAAGTCCACTAAAAGTTTCTATAAAGAAGTTTAATCAGTTTCGCTCTAACTTTAATATTAACGCCAGAAAAAAATAAAAATAAAATCCAAAAATTCGGTTTTTTTTAGATAATTCAAAAACGAAAAATCATATCAAGAATTTCTAAACGTCATTTTTTTAGTCCTTTAATTGCGCAACTTTCTTTCCATTTAACCAAATTTGTATCTCTTACCATTACCGAGATCCCCATACTGGCCCTCCTTATCTTGGACACACTGTATAATGACTTAAATAATTTTACAGATACTTTAATTGTTAAAAAGAGGACGGTAAAATAACATGATTAGTCCAATAATGCCTTATACAAAAACTTTTAGCTTAAAGAAAAGCAGGTTAAAGTTTTTATAAAAAAGTTTGAGAGCAATAGATAAGTTTGAATAAATGTAATAATTAAAACCAAAATAGCCTATTTTTATTAATATAACGTTAACGTCATCTTTTTGAAAAATTCCATAAAATGAATTTTACCAATGCTGAGATTAATATCATATTAGACCTCTCACCATTGGTGAAATTCATTGTATGGTATATTTTTTCAAAAAGATGGCGTTAGCATGACATTAATGCAAATATTAATAAAACAGCCTCAGCAGGTTTTTACGTATTATTACACAAATTCCAACTTATCTGTGGGCCACAAACTTTTTTAGAAATACTTAACCCGCTATTTTTCGAAAATAAAAGTTTTGGTAGATGACATTATTGGACCAATCATGTTTATTTTATGGTCCTCTTTTACCAGTTAAAATATTTGCACAACTATTGAAGTCACCATGTATAACATAATATACAGTGTCCGTCATAAATTTGGGCACCTATGGAATTTTATTATCCATTTATCAGAATGTTATTTTGATAAAAGTTCTTGCACCTGCTCAAACCAAATTTAAATATTTTCTTTCGTATACGGGGAGGTTCGAAAATATGAAAATCGCTCAAGAGTAAAATTGCCTTATTTTTCAAAATACATACGCAAAAATTGTATTTGTAAAAATTGTTTATACTTAACAGGTGTCAAATATGAAGTCACAGTCACCCATTCGAAAAACAATTTTCACTGGTTTTTCCTGTTTTTTTTTCACACCCTCTACATAAGAGTTAATAAACGAAGCACGATAATTTATTTAATAATGGCAAAACAGAGCATGTACTGCATCACATCCACAAATCCATTTATTTTTCTTGTAAACGTCCACCAAAAAATGTCTTGTATAATTGCAGGTTGAAATTTAATACCAGTGCAGGCCGTCCAAGCTTTTTTTATTTTATTTTAACCTTTTCAGCTAACGGTACGATTTAAAATGAATGTGGACACTATTACTCAGTTATGTTATTCTCCGTCATTTTTTGTATAAAATTGCATGAAACAATCGAAATCACATAAGATAAGTAAACACGCTTCAACTGCAAGCGATATGATGTCCAAACACGGCCACAAGGATTCAAGAACGTCATTGCTGCATTGGCATTCATTCAAAGCTTGCACCTTACACTACATTCGCTATCGGCGCAGCTCCGGCGGTTGCATTTACTCTGGAATTGTACTACATTTCAGGAGCACAATATCTGTAAATATGACACGACAAGCCCGCGAGTTTCTAGCGGTCTCGGCTGCAAGATACGTAGCCGTCGCGTCACGTTGAAACTGCTATATCGCCGATTCTGCAGAGACAGAGTTTTATCCCGTAATTCCCATATAAGTTCGGAGCACATTTCAGAGAGCGCCCTTAGCACCGGCCAGATGCTTGATGCATATGATACGAGCGAGTGTGTTGATACATAACTCATGTTATGTTGACATACTTCTTGAATATGGTTTTACATGTTGGATAGCCATCTCCGGATCTAATTGCTTAAGCCTTGTTATATTATAATGGTCGGATATATGATAAAATACCTTTTCAATTATAGAATAGTTACTTTTTTCTAATGAAAGATAGTTTGTTGACAGCTGGGAGGCTCGAGCCCCTGAGCCAGTAAGGAGGAGCGCTGATTTTATTTATAAATTGAGTAGTTTTGATAAACAAACATTGCACTTGAAAATCAAATAAATTGCTTATATAATTGCAGCATTACAAAAGCAAACGTCCAATGAGTACTGTATATATACATATATCTTCTTAATTTTGACACAGATAATACAGCTCCAATAATTTACTCTAAAGACAGAACGTACAGGGTGTCAATTTGCATTGTTGCAACGATGTAAGAATTTTATAAGTACGTTCCTCGAAACGTCCGTTATTTAATATTTTTAATTTGCAGAGTGGTGAAATACCCAAATAAGAATATGAATTATAAATTCACGCCACAAAGAAGTTTGAGAGATTATCTTACGTCCAATAAAGTTTATAAACTTATTATGATTCAAACAGTTCTGGCTTACATACATTTTGTTAAAATTTAGTGGGACGGGAAGTGCATTCTCGATCCAAAAGTCTGCCATCTGTTATGATTAGAAAATGTCCACTTTCAGGTGGACAGGCTGTGGTTAACTAGTCATCTGCGTTACTTGAAAAAAACGTGTAAAGGCACGTTCTTGTTCACTAAAAATCATTTATTTACGATAACATAAATGTCATAGGATTTTTACAATAAGGTGTATTTCGAGCTGGAAGTTATCTTTTAAGTTGGAAATTCACTAATAGTAGTAATAGTAACTTCGCTAATACCGAAAAAATCGCTTCGGTCAACGTAACTCAACGTGATTTGAAGTAATTTAGACATAAACGGTATTTTTTCCACATTTATCAGGCACTTCAATTTATTCAGAATCCTTGGAAGAAAGAGAACATGAATAGAATACCTACCTAAAATATTTATTAAAAGAATTGCATTTTTTCTCTTGTTACTTCAATCGGAGCTTTGAATCAAATAAAAGATAACACCACTATCAGCAACAATAAAAGCAAATTATTTCCTCCAGCCATGTTTACTTGCCAGTAAGCAAAGTGACTTTCACTGGTGATTTTGTCGTGTTAGTGTTTCTCAAAAACTATTACAAATTACAACTTAGCTGTCGAAATACGTATTTAGCGGTTGTTAAATATTTGTATGGTTAGAGGTTTTCAACGAATTCTGTCTGATTGAAAAGACAGGCTCCAGCAGTGCTTTACTCTGATAGTGTAAACGTAAAATTATAAGAAGCTAATTTTAAACGGCGGTTACATTTTAGCGTGCTCAATTAACTGAAAATGGAAAACGCATGTTCGTCGGAATAACAAAACTTTTTCGCCTGCGAGGTATGCAACTGTTGCAATGTATCTGAGTTTTGGAAATGGCTTATAATATAAGCAGCGTGATTTGCAAATTTTAAAACACCTACGTTCTTCTCTTGCTGAAAGATGGTCATGTACTAAGCCAATTCCAATTGTGAGCTTTATCGGCCGTAGAAATGGTTTTTATGTCGTTACGCGTTGATGTGAAGTTTTGGCACCAAGTGGCCACTGCTATTTATTCATGGAGGAGAAAATTATGAGATGTTTTCGAAGATTAACTTCAAAAACGCCATGTGCTGGTAGGCGACGCAAGCTTCGTTGATAACTGATAAAAGGCAGAACCATTTGGTAAGCTCGCTTTAGCTGTTTAATGCAAGTTCCTAGTTCTTTGATTTCGTTTAGCGTTTTATTTTTTGGTAGACTCTACAATATCGACTTCTTAAACGTCTCCCGAGACGCTACCGGAGCCCCATTTGGAAGTCAGTTTGACTGCGTGTCTCAACTCCCAGGATTAGTTTCATCGTAGAGGGATTCTTGGCCCCGTAAACTTCCAAGTGAAGCGTACGGCAAATTCAGGGCAGAAGTTTGTTTCTGCGGAGGATTTTCCGGAACTGTCATTCGAGACCGTGAGATTCTGGGGTATTCATTTGGCGCTCCGCTCTGTTTTTTGAGCTAAGTAAAACTGTTCTCCAGTACTATATCACCGCTATCTGGTTAAATTGTTTAACTGACTTATTTTTAACTTCACCTTCTGGTTTTATCACTAGGTAATGTTCTGTATTATATCAATTACTTGTGGCTTAACATTGTTGCTGGACGATTTTAGAATGGGAACGATTGATTGAATGCACGTCTTAAGCACGTCTTCCCAAGTTATTGTAGCCCGAACATTTTATCCAAGTTGCTGGCTGTATTAGTGTTAGCCAGCAAATCATACTTTAGTACCTTAGATCTTAATAAAAACAAACCTGGTTTTAAAACACCCTCGGTTAATACTGTTTCGTTGTTGGGGGACACTTGTAGGGGTTTTCACACAGTAAATGTAACAATTTATTCAAAATTGACCAGAGTTCCTTTAAAGATTGTATTCAGATTGCTCTTTGCAGAGCGGAAATTATTTGTGATATTTATATGAATTAGTGATGAGCTTTATACTTGTGATATTTAAATTGTTTGTGATATTTACATTGCTTGGATATTTGTCAATTATTTAAGTGAAGTTGCTGATGTCAGTAATTACAAGTTGTTATTCATATTCGATTTATCATTATTCTCATTCGGATCTAGATTACCATTATCTATAGTGAACCTTGCGTTTCACTGGTGTTGCATTTCTTCTTCCTCAAGCTTAAGTTATTTAGTGGTTTTTCAACTCACGAAAACTTTAGGTCACGTGCCAATTGAAACCACTTGCCGCCCGTTAATTTAAATTTCACCTCTTCGAAGATAAGTCAACCTCAATCCTTTTCCAGTGTTAGTCGGCGGTATGTTTCCGAACATTGATGGCAATTATTAATGTAACACGCATGTAAAACTGAAAAGACTATTAGTTTTTGTGCTAATTAGTTGTTTAAAGGTTCTGTAGAATGGAAAAAGGCGAAATTCGTCCAGTGATTAAATATTTGTGCAAAAAGAATATGACGCCTCTTTACAACTAAATTGTGTTTAAACTGGATGAGTCTTTCTCTTCTTACTGTACGGTCAGAAAGTGGTCAGCAGAGTTTAAGCGTGGAAGAAAAAGATGCATCTTCATGTGATGGTCCAATATTGATGTCGACTGAGGAAATTGTTCGTAAAATCAACAACATGATAAAGCTAGACCGACGGTTGACAGTCCGTTTTATAACAGACAGCTTGGACATTTCATATGGAACTACACAACATATAATTACTAAGCTTTTGGAATTCCATAAAATCTCTGTAAGGTGGGTTCCAAGAATACTTACTGAGGATTAAAAAACGAGTCAGATTGGAATATGAAAATGCAACTTGGAGAAGATTCAAGAAGATGGAGAGCAATCTTATGCGAAATCTGTAACAATGGATAAAACTTGGGTCCATCAGTTTGACGCAGAAACTAAAATGCAAAGTATAGAATGGCGTCATTCGGGTTCTCCACCACCAAAGAAGTTTCCGGGACAAGCTTCTGCAAGCAAAGTGATGGCATCTGTATTTTGGGATGCGGAAGGAATATTATTAATCGGTTAGCTGGAAAGGGGCATACAATAACAGAGCAATATTATGCTGAACTTATACCAAAATTGTGAGATGCAATTCGTAAAAGGACCTGAGAAAATAGAGCGCGGTGTAACGTTTCAACAAGACAATGTCCCCGTTCATAAGTCGCACGTTGCTTTTGTGACGATAGCTCCTGTAGAAATTGTATCAATACGTTTTAAAACCGCTATCAATTTGTTAAAAGTAATCTAGCTACAAAAATTCGTGCCAGGCAAACATTTGTTGTAACGCGGAAGATAATAAAAACTGGGAGAATTCCGAAAGGTCCTGTTGATAAGACAGTATCGGGCAGGTGCGAAGCCGACGACATGCGCAAGCTTCGCCGCGTCGCCCGATCTACGCATCCCTAGCATTTAACTAGTATGCTTTAAACTCCACTCTAGAGTCACCAGGACCGCCGTCTCAAAGGAGTATGAAAGGAGAATCCCCAGCGCCCAGAGAAATTCGATTCCCAGCTCCTAACGGAGAAGTCGAACTGCTTGAGCTATCCTTACCGGACCAGAATCCTCCCTTTGCCTATATTAGTAAAACTGCAGAAGCAATCCTAACTCACCCTGTTCCATTAATCCTCCAGCACAAAGGAAGATATTGCCGCTGACAACCTACCCGGTCCTATTAATCCTCCAGCGCAATAGAACATCTTGACGCTGATAACTAACCTACCCTTTCTTATTAGCCCTCAGCGCAACGGAAAATCTTGCCGCTCATAAACCTGACCTGGAAACCTGTCTAAGAGCCCATGAAACCACCTTGTCAATAAATAATTTCTTCCGACAGCCCACCGTAGAAAATCCGCCAGCCCGAGGTGCAAAGCGACCTAAATTCAATTCAATAATTCGCAAAGCGTGAGCTAGTATAGTATTTCAATTGTAAAGCGAGCGGACCCCGAACGCTCCAGTTTCGCCGGCCAAGGATGGACGAGCGCTAGTCCCAGGTCATTCTCGGGGTCTAAAATTAAATTCATTTCGCTAACGCGGCGGAGCGTTCGCGTGTGTTCAGTCTGGGGCCGCTGTTAATTAACTTAGAATCATTTCGGCCTTTGCCTAATCAAGTCCAAAATCTGCAACAACTCGGGGACGACGAAGTCGAAACTGAATTATTTAATGTTGTTCTAATTACAGCAACCTGAATCACAGCCAGTGCCATTCCATCCGGACCGCCCCAGATACCAGAAGAATTTAGAATTTGGATTATTATCATTATTTGTTTTATTTTACTTCTTGTGTAAATAATTTTAGAAAACATTTTTATTTGGTTTTTTGTACGATAGTTAAAGAAAATAAATATCTGTTCTTGATTCAAGCTTATCGCTTAACAATAACGTTACACTTTAGCTGCCCATGAGGATGCTGGTCTAAAGTTATTGAATCATCCTCCTTATTCCCCAGACCTTGCATCTAGCAATTATTTTTTGTTTCACAAATTAAGAAATTATCTTCGAGATAACAAATATTGATGGAAGCTGTTGTAACTGGTGTTGCATGCAGGAAAATTTCTTCTTGCAGGAAATTGCTGCACTTGAGCATCGTTTAGAAAAGTGTATTACTGCTCAGGGTGATTACATTGAAATATAAATTTTGTTTCAAGTGTCTTGTTTATTTCTGCATATGTTAGACTGTAAATACACTGATCATCCCTCGTATCTTGAAATATATATAGATACTCATATGTACTTAAATTCTCAAAGAAAAGCCAAAGTTAAGGATTACATCACTGCCAAAATACTGGAGTTTAAATTTTTGAAGAGATGCAAGTAAGGTTGCTTTTCCTGAGAAGAGTTATGAATTTTCTGATATAAAAATATGTTGATAGCAGTTAAGGTTGCCAGGTCTTACATTTTTCCCGTAAGTTTCATTTTGTTCATTTTACATCTTATTTTTTTACTTCTCCCGTAAAACGCTCTCTTCTGTTTATATATTTTTCAAGAAAAAAAATCAATTTTGAAGTGGTCTACACATTTTTGTTTAGAAATGGTTGGCTAATGTGCTTGTTTCTCTAAATAAACCAAAATGGAAAGATGTGCTAAATCAATGCACCAACGATTAAGGCAGAACTACAGAGGGTTGTGTATCATGCCTTTGCATGCAGAGTTCTTCCAAAATGTAAAAAGTGACGGTAGATTGTTAAGAAAAACCAGATCAGAAAACAAAAGTAAGTCAATAGAATGGTGTACCTTGCTTGCAAGAAAAATACTACTTGAAATCTATACATTCACATGATTTTATGGTAAAGAATATAATAATGAACTTCAAATCACAATTTTTGAAGATTTTCATTAAGTTATTGATATCAATACAAAATCTACCTTTTTTCTGAAGAAAACCTGGTAGTCCTACTAGCAGTACTCCAGTTTATTTGTTTTTTAAAACATACGAGCCTTAGTGAAGTTATGCTGCTTATTTCTGATCAGTAAAAATGGTTTTTCTAATTTTTAAACTTGGCCCTGACCCCAATTACTTTAAAATAAATAAACCAAATACTGTATGTTGTAGAATTCACTACTGTACGATATGTTGAAAGGATAAAAATTATGAAAAGTTTTGCAGCTGTATTTTAAAATAATATATGTATACTGAAAAATATGTTCTTGACACCAATTTCGTGAATAAATTCATTGCTTCTCTATTCTGCAGATAACTTATAAAATTTAAAAAAAAACAAAACAAACTATGAACAATCTTGCTGACAAAGCTACACTATTTTCGTGAACAGATTCAGAAATAAAATTACTGGAATGGCTTTGATTGCGCAAAACCAGTTTTACATGTTACAAATTAAACTCGTGAAATTTCAAAAATTGGTTAATTACAACTAAAATTGAGCTGTCTACAATGAGATTACTCTATTTCAATTTGGTGCTCATTTATGGGAGGGGCTTCTACTGTATCTGTTTGTTTAACACAGTATAATATTATTCTACTACAGTATAATAACATATCTGTAAAACCATTAATAATATATAGTTTTTTTGCAATTCACCATTGACTCTTCTAAGAATGCAAAATGTTGTCAAAAATTCTATTCACATTTTCATTGTTTTTTAGAGGTTTCCCGTCTTCCACGCTGGGTAAGTATGGAAGCAGTATTTCTAAAGGTCATCACAAGTAACATTATGCTGCACTTTGTTGTAGATCGTTTGTTAAAGCGTTCTTCAAATCTGGTAGAAACAATCTGTAAATTAAGTAGCCCACCATTTCGCCCAACAATGTATGAGCGGAAATAGGAGTCAACAATAAAGAATTTTTCTGAAGTATTCAAAACCATAATTGATATAATTATTATACCAGTCATTAGGAGAAATGTGCAGTACTGTTTTGGCATATAAACATATTTAAATTTATTAAGCTATATAGAGTGTCCCAAGATAGGTGAAACGACTCTTGTAAAAAGTAAAAAATCCTCGATTTAAATTTTCATTTTTTGGGGTTCAGCCCTACTTGTTTAAAGGCGAATTTCTAACATAATTTCAGTTTTGAAAAATCAAGTATGCCTTGGAAATTTTCAAAAAATCTATTTTTCTGTAGAGTAACGTGCCTTTTATGTGGTAAATACGGCAAAAAGTTATTAAGAAAAGTTCTGTTTATGTCCCAAATCAAAGAATTTTACTTTTAACAAAGACTGCCATGGAAAAACAAATAGTTTTAACAAATTTTTTTATTCATATTAAAAAATTTTTTTTAAAACTAAATCTGATTTGGGAAATGAACATTAAAGAAAATCAAAGTTGGCCGAGGATTTTGAAATTTCGTGTAGGGGCCTAAATGTTGATTCTAAACTACTTTTCTTAATAACTTTTTGTCGTATTTGCCACATAAAAGGCACTTCTACAAAAATTGGTTTTTTGAAAATTTCCAGGGCATACTTGATTTTTCAAAACTGGAATTATGTTAAAAATTGGCCTTTAACCAAGCAGGGCTGAACCCCAAATAATGTAAATTTAAATTGAAAATTTTTTACCTTTTACAAGAGTTGTTTCACCTATTCAGGGACACACTCTACACGATGTTTCCTCAAATTTTGACAGCTTCTAGCGACTTTATTATTCCAGATAGAAAAAAATTGTTCAGATAAAAATTGTAGGGTATCATCCAAACCGTCCGAATTTGCTACTTAAATAAACAGTTGAGCATCACGGGTGAACTTTTTGACTTATTGTATACTTTTTTTTTAATGGAACACCCTATATATTATGTGTTTATTGGATAGCGCTTAAAATATTCTTTTCAAAAATATATAAGTTGCCTATAATTACTTCATCCATTGTTGAAATATCCGCTATTAAAGAATCAAAATATTACTAATACTGTGATTTATTTCATATAGTAATGTGATTTATTTCATATAGTAAATTAATTAGTAGTAATATTTTGATTCGTTAATAGCGGATATTTCAACAATGGATGAAGTAATTATAGGCAACTTTTTGAAAAGAATATTTTAAGCGCTATCCAATAAACACATCATATATAGGGTGTTCCATTAAAAAAAAGTATACAATAAGTCAAAAAGGCCATCTCTAATCGTTCATTTTCAATAAGTGTCCGAACCATTTAAGGCTTTGTCTGTCAATCCTATCTGTCACGCTGTCTTGGGCATCCATTCTTCTTTGTATCTCCTCATTTGTTATATGTTCTTTTCTTGATACCCCAGCACTTCTACTAAAGTAATCCATCTCGACCGCTTGTAGTTTCCGTTTATATTCGCTGTTAGTGGTCCATTATTTCGTAGCCGTAACGCAGGACAGATTCCAGCACTGAATGTCCTTTATTTTTCTTCGTCTTTGGTGATATGCTTTTATTCCACCATATTGAGTTAAGGCAACCTAACACTTTCCGACTGTTTTCTATACGGGATTTCATTTGATCTTGGTCAATTCCATTTTTGTTAATACTACACCCAGATACTTAAATTTATCAACTTGCTGAATTTCTTCATGGTCATTTATTAGTAGGTACTTGAAACCGAGCATCGCTGTTTATAACTAATTATTGAGATTTGTTAATAGTTATGTTTAGACCCCATTGCTTATAACTTTCCAAGTCTTTTTAACATGAACTCTAGGTTGTACGAGTCCTGTTTGATTAATACCTGATCGTCAGCAAAATTAGTGTGAGAAGATGGTTGTCCCTAATAGGTATGCCCATGTTTTTACCCATTTTTTCCAATCTCGTAACACATATGTTGAAGAAGAGAGGCAATAAATTGCATCCTTCTCTCAGTCCTTTGGTAGGGGCAAATGGTCTGCTAGTTGTCTTCCATTTCTTACAAATGCCTTATTATCATGATATCCTTCCTTTACAATGTTTATTATGGGTTTATTGATATTCATTATCCCCAAGGTTTCCCACAGTTTGCTTCTAAGAATCGAATCGTAAGCTTTTTCAAGATCATTAAAAGTTAAATGAATTTCCTCCCCTAGAGCCACTACTTTCTCAGCTAGCTGCTGTCCACACAAGATCTTCCTGATGTAAAACAGCTTTGTTTATCACTTATTTTACCCTTCAGGTTATTTGGTAATTTTGTTCTTAATATTCTTCCAAATATACTGATGGTGCTATTAACACTTAACCCAGAATAGTTATTAGGGTCATTCTTGGATCCTTTTTTGTGTAGGAACACTAGCTGAAACTCTTTCTACTGAGTAAAAATTTTATTTTGTCGAAGACAGTTATTGAAGTGTGCTACTAATTTTGTTATTAAGTGAGGTCTTCTGTATTTAAGTACCTCAGCTAAAATTTCTCCTCGTCCTGTTGCTCTTCCATTTTTCATCATTTGCAGTGCTATTACGATTTCTTCTTCAGATACTTCCATGCATTTGTCTGTATCCGTGTTTTAAGTGACAACATTGTCTTCAGTGTATTCTGGTCTATTCTCTATCAAGAGTGTCTCGCAGTGTTGAACCCAGTTTGGTGTAGTAATAAAACTCTATTAAAACCGCAATTTTCTTTTTTGATAGTTTTTAAGAACCGCAATACCTCAGTTGATTGTGCTCCACCGATCATACTGTCGTTTACGTTCGCAAGATTCGTTCTTTCGTTCTTTTTTCTTTTATATATATAATATAGCTCTATAGGTCTTGTAGACCCATGGCTTCAAAAGGTTTTATTATTCCTTTCCACTTTAGTCTGTCCTTTGCCTTTTCTTGCCATTCTTCCACTCCCACTGATAACAGGTCTTCGCTGCCAACCATCTCCTTCTTGGCCTTCCTCTTCACTCCGTCACCTGCTTTAAGTATTTTCCTAACGAGTCTATTCACAGGCATCCTTATCATATGACCTAGCCACCTTAACCTCTGTGTTTTTGCCTTATGTCCAATACTTGCTTTCTATAGTTCCATGATTTCCCGGTTGGTTCTTCTTCTCCATCCCATTCCCTCTACTTCAATTCCTCCATATATTTTTCGTAGTATTTTCCTCTCAGATATATTCATCTTCGTTTCTTCTTCTTTGTTGAGGATCAAGGTTTCGCACCCATATAATACAGTCGGTCTTATTATCATCTCGTATATTCTTATTTCTGATCTTCTAGATAAGCTTTTAGACTTTATTAGGCTTGTGAGGGTTCCTACTACTCTACTACCTTTTGCTAATCTTTTGTTTATTTCAATTTCTTTCTGGCACGTGTTTGCTGTTGTCACTCCTGCGTATTCTAATTATGTTACCTTCTCAAAGTTGTATTGTTTGCCGTCTTCTGTCTTCCATTTGACCTGGTTTATATCTTGCGAATGCCCTGCTTTGTCTTATCTTCGTTTATTATTAGTCCATACTCTTTTGCATTTTCTGTAACACCTCAAACATTTGCTCTAACTCCTTTCTCCTTCTCGTCATCATGGATATGTCATCTGCGTAGGCTACACATTGTTTGTTGTATATTAGCCTTCTTTGGATTCCACTTTCTCTAATTCTTATTTCTAAGGTCAGATTGAATAGGGTTGTCGACAGTGGGTCACTCTGTCTCAATCCTCTCTTCACTTCAAATTCCCTGGACAAACTTCCTTCTGTTGTTACTTTGTTGGTACTATTTTGTAGTCATTTTTATCAGCTTCACTAATTTTCCAGGCACTCTTAGTTTTTCCAAGACTTCATATAATTTATTTCTTAGAATGGAGTCATATGCTTTCTTGAAATCGATAAATAGCATATGCAGACCTAGATTTTGTTCGTAAGTGTTATGTAATATATGCTTCATCACAAAAATCTGGTCTGTCGTTGATCGTCCCGTTCTGAATCCACCTTAATATTCGCCTAGTTCTTCTTCTTGTATTTTATGCAGTCTATTCCTAATTATTGTTGCTGCTACTTTGTAGACCCTATCTAAGAGTGCTATCCCTCGATAATTACCGCATACCGTCCTGTCGCCTTTCTTATATATGGGGTATATAACCGCCGCCTTCCATTGGTTGGGCATCTTCCCTTCTTGCTTTTCTTTTAACAATGCTATTTATTTGTTTATACTCTTCATACGTTTTATTTGATCTTTCAGTTAACCACTTGTAAGCTTTGTTCTTTTGTTCGATATAGTATTTCACTACGCCTTCGTTCCACCAGTCAGGTGTTGTTTTGTCTATATTATTCGAATATATATATTTTCAAGTTAACTGTGGTAAAAGGCTTGTTATTTAGGTATGATTTATATTGAGCAATAATGTATTACCTACAGTGTAGAAATAATTTTCAAATAATTATAATACAAGTAGAATATTCTTTCACATTTTTAATATTTCATGTAGGCAATCTATTAAGCAATAAGAAGATTAATAAACAATAGATACTTACAGAAATAATTTCCGTTCAATTTGCATACAGGTGGTGTTATTGGCGTCCAGCACCCCCCAGAAGAACACGTGAGAATATAATTCCCTTGAAGCTCGAACCCCGGAAGACATTGATAGGAAATTTGCGAATTAATAGGATATCTACTTCGCCCGGATTCCGGATTTAAATCGAAAGGGGTTCCATGAGCAACTACTGGTGGGGACTGGCATTCTCTCGCAAGAACTGAAAATTTTAAAGGATGAAAACGATACTACAAAGGGAATAACTCTACAATGACATACCACAATTTGGTAACATCATTCCGATCCATCTTCCAGCCGTGCACCGGAGCCTGGCAGCTTGACATGGGGCGTGTGAATTCCGGTATTTGGAACTACACCGAATTTCCACTTCCGTCCCCGGAAGAGCGGTTTCCAAAGACTGTACTCCTTGCACAACGGAAGTAAGTGCGTGTGTGACC
>CALNHX010002279.1:0-185373 GCA_940337035.1 Agriotes lineatus
CAGATTTCTCGTTTGTTAATTTTACAAGCTGCGATCTATCGGAAAGATAATTATTAAATAACAGAGTTGCATTGTTACTTGTCATAATGTAAAATAGCAAATAACATACTGTGATCTAATGTATCAAAAGCTTTTGTAAAATCTAGTAAACCAAGACTAGTTGATTGACTATTATCAGTGGCGAGCAATATATCATCGACTATTTTCAACAATGCAGTTGTACAACTAAAGCCTTTTCTAAACCCAGACTAAGTAGCGGGGAGTAATGCATGATCATTTAGAAATTTTTTCAACTGTGTATCCATTATTCTTTCTAAAACCTTAGAAAGTGTACGTAAAACACTAATCGGCCTAATATCACTGAAACCACTTCGGTTGTTTACTTTAGGAAGTGGTATAACACAGGCAGTTTCCCAACATTTTAGAAATATACTGTATTTCAGGCAGTAGTTAACAATATGTGTTATTCAACTGATCATCTTGAACGAGCACATCGCGTTGGCCGGAAAAAAGAATCGACACCACGGGCTATCATAGTAAAATTCGTCAGTTACCGCACAAAGGCCCAAATATTGTCAAATAAAAGGTTGCTGAAGGGAACCAACATCTCAGTTGCCGAAGATTTAACGAAAATAAGATATAATCTTATCAAACTGGCAAAGGCGAAGTTAGGAAAGGACAAAGTATGGAGTCATGATGGAAATGTAATTGGAAATTTCAACGATGGGACCAAAAAACGAATAATCGATGCAGCTATGTTACAAAACAATGAAGTTAAAATTTAGAGGTCGTCGTTCCTCAAAACCGGCAATATACATAAATAGCTGGTGCAGGTGATTACTTTATCAAAACGTGGGTACTCACATTTCTTTCAGTTCTGTTCATTTCTTGTAGGATTTTTGGGTTATTTTTGTAACTTAGAATTTATTGCACTGTTATTGTAGTAATTTTTATTTATTTACATTTTTTAAATTGCCTTGGTAGATGATAAATAAATATTTTGATTTGCTCTCACAACATTATCGAAATGCGCATTTAATGTAATTTGAGCTCCTTTTTTATTTCTTGTATTTGTATATAGATCATTTACTTATAACTATAATTAACCATTAATAATTTTTATAAATTTTTGTTTTACTTATAGGTATTCATTCCAAATATTTTTGATAAAGATGCAGGAAGATGTGTTAGAGAGAGATAACAATATGGATACTATAATCTTCAATGACTCGGAGCAGTGTCTGCAGTTTTTCGCAATTTCAAGGAACCTAGCTCAAATAAAGGTTTGCCACATTAATATTCGTAGCATAAATAAAAATTTTGATCAATTTATTTTATTCCTCGAGCATGTAAATATAGACTTTGACATTCTTGTTTTAAGTGAGACTTGGAGAGTTCTTGATGTAAATGATTACAATTTGCCAAATTATATGCTATGTTACAACGAAGGAAATTTCAATCAAAATGATGGAACAATTATATATATTAAATCGGACATATATCAAAATTCAAATTGCATAAAAATCAATGAGGTAAATTTCTTACGTGTCACGTGCAAAATTAATAATATACAAATGGGGCTTATTGCAGCATACAGACCACCATCAGCCAGTACTAAAATATTTATTGATGATCTTAAACCAACACTAAAATATGCTAAGTTACCATTGGAAGTGTTTATCGGTGATATAAATATAGATATCACTAATGAGCTAGATAACAATTCACATGATTATTTAAATGTATTACAGGAGTTTGGTTTTGCAACTTATTTAAACGCACCTACTCGCGTAACAGAAACATGTAGTACATGCATAGATCATATTTTCATAAAATCATCGGACGTAAAAGTCACCAAGATTCAACCAGCGGTTTTAAACAACGCTTTTACAGATCATTTCCCTGTTCTGCTACAGGTTCTCATTGACACCCCACCACTTATTTATAAAACAGATTGCGAACAAAAACATGTGCTAAACCATATTAAATTAGTTGATAACATTAAAAATGAAAATTGGGATACTGTATTAAACACGCATGATGCAAACTTAGCTACATCTATATTTATGAAATCTCTTTCGGATTACATTTCTAAAGCTACCAGGACCATACATACTACATCTCGAAAAGCTAAACTTAAACCCTGGATAACTTCTGGTCTAGTAAATAGTATAAGGCACAGAGATAAGCTTAGTAGGTTAACATTACGAAATACACAAAATGCTCAACTAAAAATTGAATTCAGAAATTACATACAGAAATTTGTTAAATAAACTTATCCGCGTGGCAAAAAGTAATTATTATTTAAATAAACTTAAATCGGCAAAAAATAACAGTAGAAAAGTTTGGGAAACAGTATTAGAATCCATAAATTCCAGAAGAAATGTGTCGCATATTGGTAGTATAAAAATAGAAAATGATGTAGAAACTGACGATAATAATAAGAAAAGTAACTATTTTAATCAGTACTTCATAAATGTTGGTAAAACCCTAGCAATGCAAGTTAAACAAAACCCGTCAACATCTGAAAACCTAAATTCCGAACATTTTACACAAAATTCTATGTTTCTTGTACCGGTAACGGATTCGGAAATACTTAGACATATCAACTGCTTAAAACCATACTCAGCCCCCGGGCCAGATGGAATAAATAACAAAACAATTAAAAGCATAGGTAACTATATCTTAACACCTCTGAAACACATTTTTAATTTAGCTTTTGCAAGCGGAACATTTCCAAATGAATTTAAACAGTCACTAACTAAACCACTTTTCAAATCTGGAGATAAAACTAAGGTTAATAATTATCGTCCAATTACTTTAATAAATAATATAGCGAAGATATTAGAAAAATGTTTAAAAGAAAGGTTGATGTTCTTCTTAAATAAATATAATTTATTATCAAATGCACAATATGGATTTCGTGAGAATAGGAGTACAGAAGATGCAATATTTGAAGTCACAAAAATTTTATACAACAATCTAGATAAAAACCTGAAAACCATTGTTGTCTTTATGGATCTTGCCAAAGCCTTTGACACGGTATGTCACAATATTCTTGCTTGTAAGCTTGAAAAATATGGAATACGCGGAATAGCACATAAATTATTCAAAGACTATCTCACCAATAGAACACAAAAAGTACTAATTAACGAAGCTGTCAGTGATGAACTTGTGGTAGAATATGGGGTACCACAAGGTACCGTACTCGGGCCAATTCTCTTTTTGCTATACATAAACGATCTTCTAAATATAAAAACGGGTGGTACATTGATTTCGTATGCCGATGACACAACATTAATTATCTCCGCCGACACCTGGACAAATGCCACCGAGAAAGTGGAATACGCTATGTCACTTGTAAAACAACAACTTGAAATAGACTTACTTACAATAAACTATACCAAAACAAATTTCATATGTTTCAGCATTCAAAAAAGTGAACATCCTGATATTGCAAATATTCAAATACATTCAAATTCTTGCTTAAAAGAACACAAACTGAACTGTTCGTGCGACGTATCAATACAATCCACAAAGCACATTAAATACCTCGGAATCTATATTGACTGTAATTTAAAATGGGACAAACACATAAACAACCTGTGTAACAAAATCAGAAAAACACTGCACAAATTTAAAACACTAAGCTCCATATTTCCAATGCAAATTAGCAAAATGTGCTATAGAGCCTTAGTAGAGTCACAATTACAGTATTGCATAACTGGTTGGGGTGGTGTGTATGACGTAACGCTGAAACCGTTAGAAGTTTTGCAAAACTATGTCTTGAAAATTATTTACAAAAAAGATTATTTATACTCCACAGTGTCGCTATACAACATTAGTAACTTTTTAAATGTACGTCAACTATATACTTTAAGAACAGCTGTTTATTTGTATAAAAATCCAAGTGAACTAACTATCAGTGAACATAATTATTCAACTAGAAGCACTGTAGCAAGAAGTAATGCCTTCATTCCTAAGTGTGTTAAAAAAATTAGACAACGCCACATTACATATACAGGGGTAATAATTTTTAATCAAATGCCTTCTACATTAAAATCCATCAATAGCTTGTACTTATTTACCAAAAAAACGAATAAATGGATACGTGAGGCAAAACCTAATCCTTTTAACTTGTTTGAATAAAAATCGTCTCTCTACCGCAATCTGACTGCTCTTTTTCTTAATTTTACATTATTATTGTTATTGCATTATTTTGTTTTTTTTTGTATTTTTATTATTACAGGGTCGTGCCACGCACAAGCATTTTGTTGCTTATGTGGCAGTAGATTTTTTCATATGTAGAAAATTATAATTTTTTATATTTATGCTAATAAACTTACTTACTTACTTACTTATATTCTCTGATATTACGACTATGTTTTTATTTGATGCATTGAGAGCTGTTGTAACTATTAACCGATCAGCATCACTTTCAGCTTGAGAGCAGGGATATTATTTGCAGCTAAAGTTTCTTTTAAACAATCAATAAAACGATATGAAAGACATTTGCCAGAATTTTTTCTTGATGCAAATTTCAAACCTGTCTCTTTCAAATCGAATATCTGGTGCAGTTTTCGTGTTTAGAGGTCGGTCTCTTTCAGCAGATTTTATTCTATGTTTCTGATAATCAACAAAAACACTTGTTTTTTTCGATAATTACGTATAATAAAATTAATATATCTAATATTGCACCATACTGTTGAGCAAGTTGCCATTTGTTTTTTGTAATAACATTCCTCCGTCGGTCACGAACAGAATTTTTTTTTAATTCGGTAATATCTTTTGGAAATTGTACAAAGAGGTCGTAGAAACATTTTTAGGCGTTGGAATTTATATGTAATCGTATGTTATATTTAAATGTATTTAATCTATTTAAATTTGAGTTAATTTAGCAATTTAAAATTTTATTTGTATATAATCTTTATTAAATAATAATAATAATAATCGTACAGAATAAAAATTAACCTTTCACTGCTATATTTATAATTACTGTGTCCAAAAGCTCTAGATATGAGGCAACGTGCGGAATTCAGAAATGAAACTATTTGCCGCTTTAAAGACGTTATTTTTAATTTTTGATAAATTTTATCATAAAAATTTGATATCAGCAATCCAAAAAATCCTATATAGATCAAAAATAAAGTCTGAATAAAAAAAAAAATACACTTTTTCGCCATCTTGGATCCGCCATTTTGTATTTTAGTTGAGTTTCAATGTCAAATTCGTAATCAGCGACCCCAAAAACCCCTAGACATCTAATAAAAATAAAAGAAAAAAAAAAGAAAAAATTAGACCTTCGACGCCATTTTGTAGACGCCATTTTGTAGACACCATTTTTGTTTTTAGACCAATTTTGACGCCACATTCGTAATCTGTGAACCCAAAAACTTTATGTTAGCAAATGTCAGGCAATGGTTTAAATAAATAACAACTTATAAATTTTTTTAGTTAAGAATATATTAAAAAACACTTATTTGTTAATAACAATTGAAAAAATAAAAATCGGGAGTGTGCTCCCCTAGACTTTCTCGCATTCGCCTTGGTACTGATAACTATTGGTGTTTAACAGTTGTATATGTATCTATCTATGTTTACATTAAAAACGTTCTGCGTAAATACAATTTTATTTTAAGTTTTGTGCCCCAAAACAACTTACTTATCTGCCTTTTCGCTACGCGCCTGTACAAACATATGAAAGTACCACTACCTGTTTAGGTAAAGTGCCGCTTTAGGTTAACCTATCATACTGAAATTTTATATCTGGGAGTTTTTCTCCATAATAAATGTATGTGCAAAATTTCGTGTAAATACCTTGAAGCAAACTGGTACTTTACTTGAATGGATACCGCTACCTGTTTAGGTAAAATGCCACTTCCGGTTAACCGATCATGCTGAAATGTAATATCTGGTAGTTTTTCTACATAAGAAATGTATGTACAAAATTTTGTTCAAATATCTCGAAGCAAACTGGCACTTTACTTGAATAGGTACCGCTACCTGTTTAGGTAAAGTGCCACTTCCGGTTAACCGATTTCGCTCAAAATTTGATAGGAATCTACAAATTTTGAATAATGACTATGTACATAATTTCAAGGGTCTAACTTATTTCGTTTTTAAATGTTCACACACACACACACATACACACACACAGACATAATTCGAAAAATGGTTTTTTTCGGACTCTAGGAAGTCTAAAACGTCAATATTCGTCAAAATCTCGAAGTCGATTTTTTTGACGATTACAATACTTTCTCTATACTACCGTATGCGAGAAAGTAAAAAGCACACTTCTCACCTATGGGGAACTTTTCTAAGTTTTGTCCGAAATAATAAAAAAAAATGTTCAAAATCAGTTTTGAGTCAACGAAGTTAGAACTTTTTTCTTTTAGTAAATGGACTAAATATCTTTGTCATATACGAAAATATTTTACTTAGATGAGTAGTATCTGACTGATCAGTTGTTTGAAGGTTATATATGCACTAATTTAATTTTAGTGGTAAATATGTGTTCCAATATCGAAACCGAAAAATTAATAATGAAAATCCAGGCAAGACCGGCCAAATGGGACATGCAGCATGCTGATTATGCAAATAAAATAAAACGAAAAGGAATCCATCGTCTTCAATAGGAATACTGGGATGCCATCGTTATGTTTATCGCGGCGACTTTTTAGCGGACTCGTGTTTTATATCGCAGGCGGCTGCCTACTCGGCCGCCGACTCAGCGTGAACCGCTTCGTGTGTTTTCAGCCTAACAGGAAATAAACAATAATTTTAAGGAATTGGATTTAGATTAATATTGGAGTGAAGTTAAACCAATTTCAAATTATTTAACAATTTGCATTGGAACTATTGTCTTATGCTCACTGCAAAACAACTTGCGAAAGAATTTTTCTAAAATAAATTTGTTGGAAACAAAGGTTAGAAACAGACTGTGTACAGAGTCAGTAAATTCTCTTTTATTGTCTTATCAAGGAATAAAAAATAATAAGAGCTGTGCTCAGTTTGAACCAACTCATAATATGTTACAAAATGTAAATTCAAGAATCTATGAAAATGTGATTAAGGAAGAGATCGAGGTGTTTCTTGAAATTGATAACCAATAATTTATGTATTTCTAGTTAAAACAGTAGGTATCCGTGTTTTTGTTTTAAAAGGAATTTTGAAGACTGTTTTTTACCTAAGATTGATATAATACGGCAGTTTTATTTGCTTGCAGAATATGTACTAAGAAGAACAGAAATAAAGATATTTGTGCTGTAATTTTATTGTAGTGTACAGTAACTTTCTTTTTCTATGTGATTTATAGCATGTGCAGTAGCAGATAATACGTACTGCTTTTCATTAGTCGGGTGTTACAATCCGTTTTAGAACTCCTGCAGCAGTACAACAGTTTAAATATTGTTATGATATTGGTACAGGGGTCTAAAAATAAGATTAATAAGATTAAAAGAATACAGTAATTTGGAAATAATGGGGATGAAAGATGTGAATTGGATATTAAAAATGATTAAGATGCATTTATAATAGAAAGGAAATAGAATTTATAGTTTAATTAAATGAATATACTATTGAACATAGTAGGTATTAATCAAATAATAAAGCTTTTATAGTATGTTGGACTAAAAAAACAAACTAGATCGCTAAAGAGATGTTATTATTAATATAGAAAATTTGAAACGAAACGCATGTAACCGAATTTTGTAATTAGAAATTAATAAATACACCCTTTTAAAAGTTTTAAAAACATGTTTGGCGTATAGAAGGGTAAAAAGTTAAATGGAAATTTGCGTGGTGTAAACAAAAATAAAATATAACGTGTTAAAAGGATGGAATGTATGCAGACTATATGGAGGAAGATAAAGAATGTTGTGAGGATAGGATAGGAAAGAACTACTAAATTACATTTATTGTAAGATTACATTTGACATTTTGCATCGATTGAATTGGATAACAAGCAACAATTTACAACGCGTTGACTTGACATTAAAATTTTCATACAAAAACTTGAGAAGACAAAAACATTGTGAGCGTACTAATTATTATTGAAAAATCAAGTAAAAAGTGACTTGTTAAACATAAAAAAGATCAACCTAACCTCGAAATTGCCTCCTTTAAATCAAAATATCTTTAAAGAAATTAAGAATCGCCCGTATTTTTATAGAGTGTAAACATCGTAAATACATCTAAATTAATTATTAAAGTTATTTATTTTACTGTAACTGGGTGGCTGTATAGAGTACTGGAAAAACCAGATTTGCTTATACTTACAGAAATGATAAATGACATCTGTAGCTCTATTGAAAAGCTTTCCATATGGACTGTATGTACCAGACAATTTCGTATGTTTCAGCGTAGATGCTACATGCATCTTTTTTCGCAGCTCATTGCATTGCTATCTCAAAAGGAAGAGGTATCAAATCAATAAAATCTCATAGAGTGCCATGAACAATTGAATAAAAAACAATTGCTATCTTCACCATGGTAACAAGGGACAGCTGTTACATGTTTATTTGTTTCTCTGGATACATTTGCATTAGTGATTGTTTAGTGACTTTCTAGATCCTGTTGATAATAATACAGGTTGTAACTTACAGAGTGTGGTAAGAGAGCAGCGGAAAATGGCAAGTGTGAACAATTCAAGCTTCAACTCTGTTGAAGAGATGAACAACACAGCATGTCCATCCAGTAACTTTGCTGCAGACAGTTTTTTGAGCAAAAGCGTCATCATAGAAAACAATGCAAAGACATACATTTTGAAGACTATTTCTCTCAGATCAAATACACCAATCGTTTGATATCAGATTTTCAAATTTCGACCAATCCTGTTAAGAATTAAAGCGGCAGAGACAAGAAAAAGTCCCTTGGGACTATTTAACTGATTATTTTTTTCGTATCGATATCAACCAATCAGAAGGCTGGATTTAGTTAAGCGATCTTGTATAATTTCGATAATACAAAATCGATTATACTAGAGTAACTTCATTAGGCAACGCAATACATAAGTCTTGTCAACTTGATGTTTTCATGGAGATGACTTTCAGCTAGGTTAATATAAAGAAATCTAGCAGACAATACAATATTTATTTGTTCCTAAATATACTCAAAAAATAATCAAATATAATACAATGCGTACTTTGAATATTTTCGGGTTATACGTCTCAAACTTCTTCTGTAATAACAAATTGTGTCAGTTTGTCAGAATAATCCTTTTGCTTCATATTTCATATTCTTATATGGGTATTTCGCCACAAAGAAGTTTCAGAGATTAATCCTTTTGCTTCGCGGTCGGAGTATTTAACCTGTCAAACTGACACTCTTTTATTATTGTGTAGCAAGTTATCGATATATAACCCGATAATATCGAAGTACTTATAGTATTACTACTGATTATACCACTCCCTATAACATCAACCAATGAAAAACGGTAAAAATGCATAGTTACGCATGTACTAACTTTTGATAATGTACATAGCAACGGTGATAATCATATACCTTCTTGACTAATAACTGATAGTCAAATACCTTCACAAACATCGCGTTATCTGCTGAAAGTACAATCGTCATAGCAACCACACTAACTGTACTTTTAATTTTTTTAAATACACTGTTCAAACATTGACTAGTCGACTAGCCGAATGCAACTCATGTCTTCTTGATTATCAAATCATTTCTGTTTCCACTCGATAAATTATTTGACAGTTTACATTTTTTTAAGTGTCGTCAAAACGAGTCGTCTTATTTTCTGTGTGATCGTATTTGGGAAATAGTCTGAACGAATATATTATATATCGGTCTCGTTACTTTGCTAGTAAAATTTGAACTCAAGGTTTTTTGCATATAGGTAACCTTCCTCGGCAAATGTAATTACAAAATCTCTCACTATAGCTCGGGATTTTGATAATGTCATATGCCTTGGAAGGTTACCAAACCAAGAATCTTTCGGTCTGGTTGAAATGTGTTCCCCTCCCTGGCGTTTTTGGGTAGATATTGACTCCTCCTCCTCTGTCCATCATCCTTCGTAAGGACGTGGTGGCATCATGATGTTTGCGCTATCTTTTCGGACCATGTTGTTCTGTCTTGCGCTTGGTGGGTTGCTTCTTCAAATGTGTATCCCGTGGCTGATTTGATCTGGTCCGTCCATCGCGTGGGAGACCGTCCTCTCGCTCTTTTGCCTTCGACATTGCCTTCCACAATTAGTCGTTCCATGGTGTCCCCACCTCTTACTACGTGGCCAAAGTATCGAAGAATATTTCTGCTTATTGTTGTTATGAGTCTTTTTGTCGTATTTAGTTCCTCTAGGACTGAGGCATTCGTACGGTATGCAGTCCAAGGTATTCGTAAAATTCTTCGATATACCCACATTTCGAAAGCACTTATTCTCTTGGCGTCTGTTTTCTTGACGGTCCAAGTCTCTGACGCATAAGTGGCAATGGGGAATATGAGACATTTAACGAGTCGCAGTTTGGTGTTTCTTGTGATACTGGTGTTTTTCCATATTTTGGTCAATTTGACTGTTGCTGTTCTACCCATCGCAAGGCGTCTGCGGATTTCCTCTTCGCAACTCCCGTTGTTGGTTATTATTGAGCCTAGATAATTGAATTGGCTAACTGTTTTGTATCCTGCGATCATTCCAGTTTCGGGTTGGTTGTTTCTCGCCCTGTCGATGATCATGACTTTTGTTTTATCTGGATTCAGCTTAAGGCCGTATCTTTCACTTGTTTCTTTGAGCCTGCTCATAATGTGTTGTAGTTCTTCTTTTGAGGTCGCTAGTACTACTGTGTCGTTTGCGTAGCGCAGGTTGTTGATTCTGTAGCCCCCTATCGTTACTCCGCCTTGCCATTCGTCAAAGGTTTCACGCATTATATGTTCACTGTATATGTTAAAAAGTAGTGGGGAAATGATGCACCCTTGGCGTACCCCGGCCCTAAGGTTAAAGTCTTTTGAGTATTTGTTACCGATATCGGTAACAGATATTGACTATGGGTTATCATTTATGAGTAAGAGAGAAATGTAGTGTGTGAAGATGATCAAAATCGTTAGTCATTTTGAGAAAAAAATTGTCGTTTGGGGTATTTGGGCCTCCTCACACCGAACGGTGCATTGCAACGTAACCAAAGTTTGGTACCATCGTTCTAAAGCTTCATAAAACGCATCCGTAAATTTTCATACATATTCGTTCGTATGAAATCTGCCCCTCCCCCGCCTTTTTTGGCCTTTGGGTTATTAGAGGAATTTGATTGATTATTACATATTAGGTGCTGCCATTATGTGAAACCAATTCAATTGTTTCCTTTTTAGATGCCACAAATCATGAAGTGCTTCAGCATTCGAAGCAAGCTCTTCCAGAGGCGAAGACTTTGGTTGTATTAGCTCCAGTCGTTAGGATGCGGTCTGCAGGTCAGGAGAAAATGAAGAACCCTTTCCACCGTAATTATCCTTTCCCTTTCATTTCTCCGAAATTAGTGACCAAAAAAGCTGCTAGAAAACCAACCACTCAGTTTAAGCTCAAGACGTTGGAAGAAGAGGGTTATTCGTATTATGGCAATAAACCTGACATGAGCGGAATCGAAAATCTCAAAGCGACTTCCAGGTTTAAGGAATTCTTGTTACCAGTGAACGTAAAGCTTGTAGATATTAAATATAAGACAGCTTTAACAGCATTATAACTTGGCTTTTTATCGTTGTCTATGAGCATGAATAATAGTAAGGATTGTAAAGACTAGAGAAGATTACCACATCTATTCATGTGTTCAATACTTTACAACACCAATTTCATTAATACAGAAAAAATAGTTTAGAATATAAATTAGCATAAGCATAATCGTTAGTCTAAGAAGTCTCGATGTATTATATGAGCCTTTTTCCAAAAGTCTAAATTTTTAAAGAATATTTACGCTTTTTTCATAGTTACTCGCTACACATT
This sequence comes from Agriotes lineatus, assembly GCA_940337035.1. NCBI lineage: Eukaryota > Metazoa > Arthropoda > Insecta > Coleoptera > Elateridae > Agriotes > Agriotes lineatus. The sequence goes on from CALNHX010002279.1 coordinate 11,933, forward strand.
AATAGTTTTAAGTAACTTCAGTAAGGTTTATTGCTGCCTTACCTTTAAGTATATTTGTATTTGTACTAAATAGTGTTATGATTAAGATAATCAGTAGTTACTGTAAATTTGTAGTTCTTCCTATGTTAAACACGTTTCTACCTAGAAATTCTTGATGCAATAAATCTGTCTAGTTATTTTTTACTGTTAATAGATAATCTTGGCTTACTAGCAGGTGGTTTGTACTGCTTTTAATGTTTTACTATCTCATCAAGACAAAGAAAGGCCGCGATGGCTTGTATCCAGGAATAAATAAGAAAAAGCTGCTAAAGAAAACATTCAAGATAAGCTGAGTAACAAACTTAATATAAAACAAAACTACTCAAATCAATACACTTATTTGTTGAAAGAAATCTGCAGATTAAGTATTTTGAGTACCTGTGAACCAGTTCAATTTCGCTTGGAAAAACTTGAAGTTGACATTCAGAAATTGAAAATGTTTATTAAAAAAAAAGAAGCAAATCCCGGCAGCATCACATTCTTAGGTATGAAAATGTAGAGCTATTAACTTAATTTAATACACGGCGCAGAAACAATGAATATTCCACGTATCAACGTGAATAGTATTTAATTTTAGCGAAATAGTATATTACATACCGAGGTGGAAAGTGTTTCATTCCTGTCTCGAGATAAAGTTAACCTCGGCGCTACGCGTCTCGGTTAACTACTTAATCTCTCGACAGGAATGAAACTTTTCACCGTGGTATGTATACTATTTCATTCGCAACCACTTTATTCTAAACAATAATTGGAAAAATTATTATATTATGATACGACAGGTTGTGACGCGCATGAATGGATGAACGAGATTCCCAGTGTCCCTACCTACACAGCGGTCGGGAATAGATTCATATTCAACCGCCGCTTCCGACCGGTTGGAAAGTTACAAGTTGGGAATAGCTCATTTTCCAACTTTAAAAGTCAGTAATGATCTTATTACATATATGGTTGCGAATAAAATATTTTTTTTCTAGCCGGTTAGAATAGTAGGCATTGCTCACCTCATCTGAGGTAAGAAAGTTCGTTTTTCTCACCTAGGTAAGAAAGTAAATCATGCAATTTTTATGAAGAAACTGTACTGCACGCGTGCTGATTCTGACAGCTGACATATTGATAGTTGACGGATAATTGACTTTATGACTTGTGTTACGGTCTGTTTATACGAGGAATTAGGAATGCATTCTGTGAGTGTTCACATCCTTTTGATGCAGGTAAGTAACGAACCTTAAGTGGCCCTTCATTCGAAGGAATTAAATTAACATCTCGCGCATGCGTACTCACGACAGGAGAAGCTAAAAATTACCGTGCGCGCCCGCGCTTTATCTTTTAATCCAACCAAAACTGCTTTGACAGTTTGACCTCAATGGACATAACCTCAAAAAGTATAAATAGTAAAGCGATTTTTTAACGACAAAAGTTTTCAAAGTTACTTATAAATAAAACTGTTTAGAAACATTTTGAGAACAGCATAAAATCGGAAAACATGCTGCATTTTTTGCAGGATATTGTCACCTTTAACAACTTTAACAGTGCGCAATTACAAACCTCGCCTTCGGCTCGGTTTATAAACTTTGCGCTCGGTATGCAAGACTGCACTTTCTTACCTTGGTTTGAAATATACTATTTCACACTGGTTTCTTGTTATCTTTCCACGTAAACTCTTTCTTTTCAATTAAAAACATAGCAACATGCAACTTTCGCTTCTTAAATAGTTACTTACGCTTTTGTTCAATTCTGTAAGCATTTTTTTCAGTAATGTGGTATGTAACAAAATTTAGCAGACACGCACACTTTACATTTTATAATCTGCAAGGAAGTCCTAAAAAATTAATAACCAGTTAGGTAAAGAAACCAGCGTATTTTAATAAGACACTTGATTAATAGTATATTATGATACTAGTGTATAAGTACGCCTTTAAAGCACGTGCGGCGAGTTTAAATCACGACGCGCTAGCGGAGTGCTTTTAACGTCGCTAGTGCTTAAATGGCTCTTAAACACGTGTATCATACGCTATTTTGTCTACGATCGTAACAGAAATATAAAAACTTAGTTCGGTGAAACTTTTTCCGTCATATTGTGTTAGACATTCTAGGTTACGTTGACATTCAAACTTACGGCAAAGCGTGTTGTAATAAATAAACACGCCTTTAATGGTAACGTGTTAAAAAGACGTAATTCGAGCTCTAATATTAAGAGTGCTATAAACGTCACTTTTGACACTAGAAACTGTGCAAAAAGTTGTCATTTTGACACGATCGTAGAAAAAAACAATTTCATAAACCGAATCATAGATTCAAGTCAAAGTTGTTGAGATATCCGGTCGCAAAAAAATAGTAAATGTTGGTCAGCGCGGGAGTTGGACCTTATAACCTCATCCTGGCCGAGAAGAAATTTGCTCTATTAAGAATTCAAACTTGTCATATTTACCTGATTTATAGACCAATTTACATGAAATTTTAAATTCAGAGCTTTGACTAAAAACTTTCAGTGCCCATGCCATGCCCATCAATAATTTTAATATCTTACTCTTTTTCATTTTCACCCTCTTCTTACCTATTTAGGAATAAATTTTAAAAACCCTTCAAATGCTTTCTAAAGATTTGAATAAGGCACATATGTGCTAAGAACAATGTTCTAACTCAACAACCACAGAAAATATGAAGGGAATTATAATTCACCTCAATTCCCAGATCATTTGTTAAGCATTTGTATATGTAAGTAAATTCTGCAAGCACAGACCAAGTTGATATCTCGTCAGGCTTAAGATATATCGAGGAATTGATGACAGCACATTTTACCACTTTTCACCCCTTTAGCAATCGAATTTTGAAAAGTCCCTTTTTAGGGGATACTTCTGTGGAAGAAATTAATTCCCCAAAATTCATGTTTTAGGTCCAGGGTTTAAAGGGTTTTGGACTGGGCGTTGAGCCAGTCAGGATATTTGCCAAACTTAAAGAGGTTATAGGGGACGTCCAACATAAAAATTTTGCATAAAAGCTTTTTCTTTTAAATCCCCCTGCCAAGTTACTTTTTAATGGATACGAATTTAATTATACAATATATGTACTGAAAAACCGGATTTACTTGCAAAATTTTCCTAGCTCTTTTAGTTTTTTTAAGCTAATAATTTTTGTGTTAAAAAATAATAGTAGATTATGCAATGAGGGAGAGAAATGCGTTATTTTGCTGAGGTACAATTTCTGACTCGAGGGCGAAGCCCGAGAGTCAGAAATTGCACTGAAGCAAAATAGCATTCTCTCCGAGTTGCATATACTATTTTTTTCACGTTGCAGGAAGATTTAAAACGAAAATCCGTTTTTTTAAACGTCATTTATTGACATTTTAGTTACAATTATTTTAAAATTAGTAGCCTTTGGTAAATTTTAAAGTTGATGGCACTGTAAGTCATTATGACAAGAGCTCACAATTATGTCAAATTCGAGGTTAGTAGCTTAGGTTTTGCGTCAGTTTATGTCAAAACTGACGCGAAACCTAACCTGATAACCCCGAATTTACCATAGATTACCATAGATACGGTAACATTTTTTACTTTAGTCCCTACTCCCTAGGGGCTAAAGTAATTACTTCTGTCCCTAGAGATTAAATGAGCTACTTTAGTCCCTGAAATAAGTGACTAAAGGGCCAACTTTAGTCCCTCAAGTGCAAAAAATACATTATGATGCAAAGCAAAAGCATTCTGCTGTGCCGCGCACAGTGGCGTAACAACAAAAAAATGGACCCGAAGCAAAAAGTTGGTATGGGCCCCCACTAGGGTGACTACCTGTCAGGGTTTCACCCGGAGTCTCAAGGTTTTAACACCAGATCTCCGGGCTCCGGGTTTTGTTATAATTTCTCCGGGTTACGCTAATTTTGTAATGTCACACTTCACGGTAAGTCGGTTACATTAATAAAAATAAAATCGCCGCAAATCTCGCTCACGGCGCGGGCGTATAATCTGCGATTTTGCAAGCGGCAAAACCGAATAGACAATAGCCTGCAGCAGCCGGTAGTCTTAGTCAGTGCAACTATAGTGAAGGGTGACCGTCTGTGTTGAGGTTTTATTTTGAATACACGTAGATCAAGCAGAAACAATCCGTGTTTAATAGTATGCGGTATGATATGAACAAGTATTTTAGTTACACCTTGCATTATACCGGGTGACCATAAATGGTTGTGATTTTTTTTCTTAGGTTGGCACTCTTTATGTTGGTGGCACTGTCAGTCTATGTCAAATTCGAAGTTAGTAGGTTAGGTTTTGGGTCAGTTTGTGTCAAAACTGACGCAAAACCTAACCACAACCATTTATGATCACCCGGTATTTGCTAAGCATTAATAGAAATGAATTAAAACATGGTAATTATTTGCTTGCTTTTTCTTTTCTATAAACATTCTGTATTTCTCATTGAAGAAAACCCTTTTTTTACTTAGGAAGGATCTCAGGTCTCAGGGTTTGTATAAATTGAAAAGTTGTCACCCTAGCCCCCACCCTATAAATGCAAAAAATAGTAAATACCTACCTCTACATGTATGGTAAAAATAATAAAACAGTATAGGTACCCACAGTTTAAAATATAAATTATATTTTAAACATAAATAAAAATAAAAATTTTCATAACACATTAAACATTCTCGTTACATATTACACATTTAAAAAAAATTAAATGGTTTATTTCTACTTTACGCATTCACAAAATCTTCAATTAATTTTGACACTTTCATTTTCCCAGCCTCCTCTACCTCTATGTAAGGCTAGAGCAGATAACCGTTCTTGCTTCATTGTGTTTCTTAAATAGTTTTTTATTAATTTTAGTTTTGAAAATAAACGTTCCGCTGATGCCACAGAAACGGGAATTGACAAAAATAATATTAATAAGGAGCATACTTCAGAAAAACTATCAATCATGTTGCTATCTTTTATATTCAATAGCTCAGCAAAATCCAATATTGTTTTAAGTTCTTTGAAGTCGTTTTTAAGGGTTTTTGCACAGACCAATAATTGTAAAGGAAGCGATTCAGAGAAATCAGATAAAAATGTCTGCTGAACTTTTGTTGATCATTTTATAATCATGTTGTCGTCCATTTCAATTATTTTAACTGTAGTTAGAAATGCGAATAAATTTGCAACTGTCTGTAGCCCTTCAAATCTTTTGTGAAGTTGTACTATAAATATCAACAACATGATAAAAAATATTAATTTTAAATAGCATTTCTTCGTTTTCAAACCGATGATCTTGATCTTGATCAAACTGTTTTTTTGCAGTTTGCTTCTGCCTCTTGGATTACATTTTCAAATAGACTTCTTAAATTCTTAACTTCAGAATATGAAGTTTCTAAGTAACGTGCAGTTTGCTCAATATCCATGTTTTTTCTTTGCAAGATATTTGATCACAATTCGTTACAGTTTCGTAGCTACTAATGATGACAGCTTGGCTGTCGAAATACGTATTTAGCAGTTGTTAAATATTTGTGTGGTGAGGGGTTTTAACGAATTGTGATATTTCAAACCACAGGCTCCAGCAGTGTTACGACAAAATCGAATTGTTCTAAATTAGTTTTAATACAATAGCCTCAGATCGCTTCTTACAGTATCAAACTGACTTATCGACACTCACGACCATGTGAGTACCAAATAACTAGACAAGTCCGGAAAATGTGCATGCTCAACCTGGAAATCGTAAGAAAGAGGCTAAAGGCCTCGGCTCAGATACGCTCAGGGAGGGGACGGGGTCCTAAAACGAGGCACCACAGGGCCAGCGTGTTGAGGTATATATAGGGTGTTACCAAATAAATGGGCGCCACAATATACAAATCCAGGAGACCCACGTTCAACCGGACCTTGAGGGTCAAACGGGCCGAAAGATACTCAAAAGCTACTTCTAAAAGCCACAACGCGGTGACAAACGCAACCACCTACCTGCAGCGCTCATCCAGCACGTCCGGGCCTCACCTTACATCGATCGTGACATAGTGACTCAGTCACCCGGTAAACAAACATGCACACGACACAAAAGAAAAATCATAAGACGGTACAGTTAATACATCTATTGGGCCACTTCACATGAGCAAACAAACAACTTACAGTAGTACCGACGTGGTCGGCACGTATAACAATTTGTAATAATCGACTTACGAGAAACTCCCAGCTGGGAAGCGCTTTACCTAAAAGCTACGACACATAGCTGAGGCGTACAGCAAGACAAATTCAAAAACAAGACTGGCTCGCAGCAAAACAGTGTACGGCACTATTGATAATTTATGTGAGTTTAATTGCAAAAACAAGACTGGCTCGCAGCGAAACAGTGTATACAACATTATTGTTACTTTATGTGAGTTTAATTGCAGAAGCAAGACTGGCTCGCAGCGAAACGGTGTACAACACTATTGCTAATTTATGTGAGTTTAATTGCAAAAACAAGACTGGCTCGCAGCGAAACAGTGTACACTGTACAACACTATTGTTAATTTATGCACATGCTGGCGAAACAGTTAATAACACACTGTTACCTGGGTACTAGATCAGCCTCAAGACGGGAGCAGTGCGCTACGTGTAGGCGTCGTCTGACGCTGCGCTTTCGGTACGTGGCGTGAGCGGAATGCAGTGACGTCCGGAATGTTCCCCCTTGCTTGAAGCGTGGGTGGAATATTCATGCCCCCTTGGCAAAACATAAAAATTGGCTAAGCCATTAATTGGATCACTCGACGATGAATCCCGTCTAACTACTGACGGACAAAATTAGGCGTAACGAGCCCCCATACTAATGAATGACCCAAATCAAGCCCGCGAGCGGACACCACCGACAAACACAGTAGTAACCTCGTAACTTGCCAGTCACTCTCCATGTCAAAACGAGCAACACATATTTCAGGAGTCACACACTCTGCTGTATCAGCACAAACTCTCACACAACTCACAACGTCGTCCTCCAGACAGACGAGTTCTTGCGCGCCAAAAGTGACCAATGCAATGGGAAGACAGGGCCTCGCGTCATGACGCTGCAGCTGTCTCGGTTCGAGAGAAATCGACAGATGCTTTTTCACTTGCTCTCATTGAATAAATTTTAAATGACTTCAAAACAGGCGTTCTTACAATTGAAGGACACGCAGCTGCATGAAACAGCAATGCAGAGATTGGCGAAATGCGTTAAACCTTAAGATGGAGCCAAAAGCCATGTTCGTGTCTGAATTGCTATTTAATGCGAGAAGCTAAATCGTTATAAGATGAAATATTACTGACGCGGACCCGATATACAGGCAGACTCGCCAAATATGTAGCAAAACTGTTCTAAATGGTTATTTAATTATCCGAATTAAGGAAAAATAGAAAATGGCCTGACACGCTCATCGGCTTTTGAAAATTGTAAAATAATCTTAGCCGACGCTTTTAACAAATCAGGAAATCTCACTTTTATTGCTAAAATAGATGAAAGACGACTAGACCACCGTGTTCGATTTAGTTTTTTTAATGTCGTTTGAGATTCACCTGTAATTTGAGATAGCAGATCCCAACGATTTATACTGTGTCCAAATAATAGATATATGCTTTTAACAATTGCAAAATATGTAGTTTGATATTTCTGGCACTCTATGTACTGCATCATTTATCGCAAAATTAATATTATGCGCAGCGCAATGTACATAAAGCGCTATCGGCTGTAATTCTTTCAGACATGTTTGTACTCCTGAATAAACTCCGCTCATTGTATTTGCTCCATCATACCCCTGCCCTGGACATTTTAAATTATCAAAATCATATGCTTCAATAGTATCGCAAATAATTGAAGTTATTCCAGCAGCTGATCCATCTGTTACTTTGGTAAACCCAAGAAAAGTTTCTTTGATATCGATTTGTTTGGGCGTATCGCCATCTAAATCTTTTACAATACGGTTTCTCTGGGTTACTGGGCCATGGTTTTACAACGTCTTATGATTTCGGTGAATTATAATTCAAATATGACAGGGAACGCGTCCGCTCAGTAATTTCGGTTTTTTCAGTGAAGTCCAACATTGCTTCCTCTTTAAAAAGTATGTACAAGGACGATGTAACCTCTTTATTATTTCAAAACATTTTTTTTCAAAATTTTGCCAAGGGTCCAGTTGCCCCAAGTACAAGGGGTAACTGGACTATGCACCTATTTTTATGTATGTTATTTCTTTATTTTAAAACGGGGCATCTTTTTTTCTTTGTATAGCTTCTTATCTGTCCTTGTCTTCCTGTTCTCGTTTTTTTAGATATTAATTCGAAGTAATTATTTCGCAGTTAGTAACTATTCTTCGCCTCTTGGCCTGGGGTTGTGGCTTTGATTCTTTTTTTAAGACGTCAAATAGGATATCTTCAAATGTTTTGCGCGTTGTAATTTCCTGGAATGCGTTTTTAGATGTACTTGCCACTGCTGTCTGGTCCATTATGAAATTTGATGCTGTACTTGTACTAGCCACTGCTGGGTCTGGTTGGACATTTTCCACTGCTGGAACCGACTGGACTTTTCAGAACTGGATATGGCGATTTCTTTTACAGGATCTGCTGCATTGCTACAATTGTGATCAACATCCACACTTTGCAAATCTATTGCAGAATTGGGATCTGGAAGATTGTCTTTATAACGCCTCAGGTCTTCAGGTTTAAAAACACTCGGCGAAATTGCATTTTTGTTCGGTCCTTTAAGATTTGGCTTGTATATACCGGTGGTGGCAAAGCCATTAATAACGTTTTGGGCCGGCATCTCTTGTGTAGCTTTAGTAAAGATTGTTACAAATTCTGCTTTAGGGATTTTTTCTAGGGTTCTGTCGTTGCCACTTACATAGTTCTTTGTCCCATCTAGATTTAAGGATTTTGAAAAGTGCGACATCAAGCGGTTAGAGTAGATGTGTGGTATGAGGTGGCAATTTTATAATCGTTACCTCACTTTCTTGTGCTAGTTTAATTAATTTTGTTGACACGTGTGTAACGTGACGATCATAAATTAAAAGGACCCGTCTTTCAGGACCAATGTGTTAAAAAATTTTTTTTAATATATATTTTTTAGCGCTACAGGCCGTTTAGGCCCTTGGCTTGGTTGACGATTCTTCTCCACTCCTTCCTGCCTTTCACCCTGTTCCTCCAATCGTCCACTCCTAGTTTTGTCAAGTCCCGCTCCACACACTATCCATTTTCTTCGCGGTCTTCCTCTCATCTTTGGTTCCCATGCTTCTTCGAATAATATTTCCTTTGTTACTCTTTCGTTTGCCATTCTTGCAATGTTGCCGACCCATCTCATTCTTTGTTTTGATGGTCGTTACTATTCCTGGTTCTGCGTATAAATCTGTTAGCTCCTGGTTAGTCCTTCTTCTCCACCCTATTTCTTCGTTTTTTCCTCCATATATTCTTCTTAATATATTTCTTTCCCATATTTCGAGTTTTTGTTGTGATTTCTGATTTAACACCCACGTTTCACTTGCATAAACCACTGCTGATCTTATTATGGTCTTATAGATTTTTATTTTCACTTTCCTCGACACATTTTTTGCACCGAACACTTTTTGCATAGCGCCTGCGCTTTTGTTTCCAGCTGTTATTCTCTTCTCCACTTCCTTGTTTTGATGGTTGTCACTTATAATTTCGGTCCCTAGGAACTTGAAATGCTCCACCTTTTCAAATTTGTGCTCTTTGCCCTAATCGTCTTATTTTTAGTGGGTCATTTGTTGTTTGTTCTCTTCTCTTCATTATCATATACTTTGGTTTTGTTTCATTAATTTTTAGTCCAAAAGTCTCCACTGTTCTTACGATTTTCTTAATTAGGTTCTTTAGCTCTTCTTTTGCCCTAGCGAATATGGTTACGTCGTCTGCGTACGCTATGCACTGATGTGATTTCTTGATTATTGTTCCCTGTCTGTTTTTTCACAAAAAAAAGAGCCAACCTACGTCAAATAGCTAAGGTAGTAAATCGGTAGCCGCCAGAACGCAGATGGACTGATCTTTTGCGATAACCACACTTACCGTGTGGGCCGAACTAGCACTATTCGGCGCTTTTTAGGTCGTGGATTTTGGAGCTCAGCTGTGCACCCTGCAAGTAGCTTCAAAACACAATTTTGGCACCAGGAATCAAAGTGATCCGAAAAGAATAACCCAACAACAATTAAATAGGGTTTATTAACTGTGGAAAATTTGTTAATCATTAAAACAGTGGAGGTAAGTGGTTTGTCAAATTGTTTAAATTACAGAATAATGTAGTAAAGTTTCACGGAAGGTTTCCACACGCATAATTCTAAGGAACCCCTTCGTGGGTTTTTATCGGTTGAACTTGTTGATTTAATCGAGAGATGTGCACATCGCTGTCAGTAAAAACCTTAATTCCAGGTCACAGCCTAAGCGTGAGTACGCCTTTTACAACAAATTTGAAATTACAAATTCTGTGATAATTAGGAAATTATGGAAACATGAATATATTAATATCGCGCGTAACTCGTCATGTACTGACATGGCGTCGCAATTAGGTTAAATTCCTCACACTAACCTCCGGTAATCAGCAAACACCTGGAAGGTGGCGTCGGCCGTGAATTGCCACACATGGAATTTTCCGAAATCGACAGGATATTTGCACGTGGTGCTATCGATTTAGCTGTTAGATTCTGGACGTGGAAAGAGGTTTGCGTCCATCGCCCGCCGCCGGAGCAAAGGAAAACTGGTTTACGGACGTTTTGCCCCGGCCGTTTCGCCCCCTACCGTTTTGCCATCGCCGTTTCGCCCCCTAACTGTTTCGCCCCCGAAGTTTTACCTCTAACTTTAGCTAGCTTCAGCTCTTTCCAGTTGCACCACGTGGGGGTAACTGGTAGGATTTCTGCAACCGTTTTTAAATTTTTTAATTCAAGAAATAAAAAGTATGTAGCAATGTAGCAATATCAGCTCGTGTGAAAAGAATCTTTGAAGATTTTGAAAATCGTCAAGTTATTGATTACTAGCGTGGGATTGCGTACAACTTTCAATTTTGAATTTATTCCGGTTGCACGTCGGAATATAAATGTTAAACGATTTCTCTTTTTTTATATGAATCTACTAAAAAACTTTAAATTTAAAACACAAACAAAAAACAATAAAAATAAAAAAACAAAATTAAAACACAAACTACAACTACCTCCTCGTGGTGCAACTAGAAACAGCTGAAGCTGGCTAAAGCTAGAAGTAAAACTTCGGGGGCGAAACGGCTGGGGCAAAACTGTCGGGGGGCGAAACGCCGGGGGCGAAATGTCCTACCCCGAAAAATTGTGGGGAAATATTCTCTTGTAAGATAATTACTTGGACAAAACGCCTGTTCCCAATGACTGCAATAAAAGAGCTAAAAGCGGCCAATTAATATGGGAAAAACAAAATTTGGTCCATCATACCTGATTTATTTTCAGCTTTTGAAACAAAATGCTTAATTAAGCACAAGGTGAATCTCTCGTAATTTAGCGAGCAGCTAGGCCGATTCGCCGAAGGAGAATGCGCGCAAGCCAAGTCGCCGAAGGAGAAGAGATAACAACAGCGCTACGCTACAAAGATAGCGAGCGGGAACTGATACAGGTACAAAATGAACGAAACTGGGAAATTGAATCATTCGAAATGCAAACTGATTACAATGCAAATTAAAATATACAGGTTAAGCCTGAAATTTCAATTTTGCTGTCCTTATTATTTTTTCGAGTACCAAATTAAAAAGGATTGTTGACAACCGGTCCCCCTGTCTTAGCCCGCCGTTTATCTTGAAACTCCTTGATGTACATCCGTGCACTCGTACCTGGTTCTTGGTGCCTTGTAGTGTCATTTTGACAAGTTCTATAATTTTACCTGGTATCCCTAGGTCTTCCAGTGCCTTAAAAAGTTCCGGTCTCCTTGCGCTATCGTAAGGCTGCTTGTAGTCTATGAAAACTGCGTGTAGCTGGATGTTGCGTTCGTGAAATTTTTCTTGTATCTGCCTTACTGTGAAAATTTGGTCCATGACCGATCTGCTATGCCCGAAACCTCACTGACACTCTCCTAAAATTCGTTCTATGTACGGATTTAATCTTTTTACAATTACTTTGGCTAGATTCTTGTATAACACACCCGGTAGAGCAATTCCTCTATAGTTTTCGCATTGAAATCTGTTTCCCTTTTTGTGTATTGGGCACAATAATGATATCATCCATTCATTGGGCATTCTCTGCGTCTTTCATATCTCCTTCATTAGCACGTGTATTTGTTTACATAGTTCTGTCCCCCCATATTGTGTTAGTTCTGCCTGTATTCCGTCTTTGCCAGGGCTTTTGTTGTTTTTGAGTGTTTTTGTGATCTCTGTTATTTCTTCCAGGATTGGTGGTTGTATTTGCTCTTCGTATTGGGTTTCCATTTCTGTGTATTTTTCTGTCGCCACATCCTCTGTGTTAAGCATCTCTGTGAAGTAGTTTGCCCATCTTTCTGTTGTCTGCTTTTGCCGTCCAATTAGGTTTCCATACTTGTCCAGGCAGAAGGTCGTGGTTGGTTGGTACTTTTTTTTAACTTCTCCAGCTTCCTTGTAAAAGTTTCTTATCTCTTTGTTAGTATGATAATCTTCAAGTTTTTCTATTTTCTCTATTTCTTGCTTTCTTTTCTTTTCTCTGTATGTTCTTTTGGTTTCTCTTCTTGTCTTCTCGTATTCCTGTCTAGCCTCTATGGTTCCTTCTACCAGCATCAGTAACCTTGCTTTTGCCCTTGCTTCTACTGATTTTTTGCAATCATTGTCGAACCAGTCATTTTTTCCTATTTTTTCTTTATGTCCTAGTACTTTATCTGCTGATTGTGTTACTATGTGTTTAATGCTGCTCCATATTTATTCTATGTCGCTGGTCTTCTCTCTTCGGTCTATTCTTTGTTCTATCTCTTCTTCGTATTTGTTTGTCTTTTCTTTTTCTTAATATTCTGGTATCTTCTCTTCTCTTTTGTCGTGTTATTTTCTTTGTGCATTTCTTGTCTAATTTATATTATTACCATAAGATGGTCCGAGTCTACGTCGGCTCCTCTGCACGTTCGTATGTCCTTTATGCTCTTGACATGTTTGTCCTCTATTACAACGTGGTTGATTTGGTTCAGATTTCTGCCGACTGGCGTTCTCCATGTGCCTTTGTGTATTTATTTGTGCATGTAGTGAGTGCTCCTTATTTGCATCTTCCTACCTGCTGCCAGGTCTGTTCGCTTTTTTCCATTTTTGTAGCTTTTAATGTGTTTACTATGACTTCCAGTTATTGGCTTGTATATTTCTTTTCTTTCTATCTGCGCATTGAAGTCGCCTATTATCATTTTTAAGTCGTACTAGGCGATTTTTCATATTCTGCTTCCAATAGCATAAAATTCCTCCTTTATCTTTGTTTCCTTTTCCTCTGTATGTGCATGCACGTTCAAGATACTTATTTTCCTGTATTTCCTTTTCAGTCGTATGTAGCACATTCGGTCATTTATTGGTGTGAACTTTGTTATCGTGTTTCAGATCGATTCTGGGTTTGTTTTTGTTTTGTCTCCTGTATGACTGCTATGTCGATTTTGTATTTTTTTAATTCTGCGATGAGGTTCTTTAGCGCTCCTTCCACGTATGTTCCCCTTACATTTCATGTTACGATTTGGAGCATTTCTTTCTTTATTTTATTTGCTTTTCGTTGTTTTCTTTGTTGTTCCTGGTTCGTTTCAGTTTTCTTTGTCATGTCCTTCGTCCTGTATCCGTCCGGCTCCTTCACTGCTACTTTTTGGTACATAGGTCCTTATTAGGCTGCCCCCTTCCTCGTTTGACCACTCATATTTCACGCCGTTTATTTCTAACTGTCGGTATCCCACTCTTGTCTTTCCTTTAGTTTTCTCTTCTCGTGCTATATTTCTTATTGCCAGCTGTACTTTACGCTCTTCCATTGTGAGATCACTGTCGACATATATGTTATTAGGTAATTTTGTTTTTAGTTTTAGGATGTCCCTCTTTTGTTCAAAATTTGTACACTTCACTATTGTAGTCTTGGATTCGGGTTTTCCTATCTTGCGGGCTTCTTCTATTTCGATTTCTATCCCCATTTCTTTTTGTGTGAAATTGGCCACCCTCTGCTTTATGTTTTGGTTTCCCATCCGTTCGTCTCCAAAATCCATTCCTTTAATCACCATGTTTTTCTTTTTTTTCTCCTTCTCTTGTCTTTCCAGTCGACTTTCTAGGTTATTGATTCTCGTTTATAGTTCTCCTCTCTCCTTCTGCCATGTTTTTGCTTTTGCTTCCCATTCGGTTTTCACCTTCTGTAGCTCTTCTTTCACCCCATTGAATTCTGTTTTCATCTCTACTAGCTGTTTGCTAAATTCCGTTTTTAATTTTTCCTTCACTTCGTCCAGCTTTCTCAATATTTCTTCCATCATTCAATTGTTTTTATGTTACAATTGCTCACAATTTTCAACCCTATCGACATACCGAATTGCATATTTCTATCTCAAGCCGTTTCGAAATGCCGCCGTAGGTAGTAGTTTCATTGTCACCCGGTATATTTGAGTTTGAAAGAGCCCTGTCTTCGATTTGAGTTTTTCGAGGTATAGACCCAGAACGCCCTTTGCAGGGGCTTTTTAAACGTTATAAAGAAGCCTCACCGGCGGGGTAGAGAGGGCTGAAGCCCAGTAAGCTTTGCCAGAGAAGCCTCCCGCCAGCGAAGAATTGGAGCCGCACTTGCTCCTCGTCGAAGCAGCGAGGTAACTTGCGAGTCCTGTCTCACCTAGCCGAAACCTTCTTCTCTTCCATAACCCTACCCTAGAAGGAACCCATTCCAAACACTGTATCACTGGTCAGTGCATGCACTAACTTTCCCAAACTTCCCTGACGCTGCTGCGATTTCGATTGTGCGAACGCAATAAACTTTCCATAAACTCTATAAACAAGTCCCGGCACCGCTGAGTCACCGATCATGCAAATGTGATAAACTTTCCCAAGAGCCCCTGTAAATATACTGCTCTACTTGGAACCCGGCCTCAAATGAATTCAAGAATCCAGCCCGCCGTTGCAAGCAACGAATTCGCGCAAAACCGCGCACTCGCGGGTCTAAGAACCAGAACAAGCGTTTCAAAGTGACGTAAGGGTGCGTGTACATTTGGCGAGTCGCGCTTTTTGACCAACGAGCCTGCCGCGAGCCTCCTGCGAATTTTATCTGATCCGCATAGCAAGTTGAGCACCACGCGAGCTTCCCACGAACTTAAAGGTTTGGTACTTGTCCAGGCGAGCGAAGAAGGTAGACCTGCCAACATGTCAGACGAGGAAGAACAAACGGCAGCTTTGTTAGTTTTGTGTAGTGGTGCTTTATTACTATCAAGTTTATTAAATAAACCTGTTCGTGTTCCCATAGACGACGTTATTTTGCTTTTTTCCTTTCTGTAGGTCGCCAATAAACTCGAGATTTTCGTATTGCAGGCCTCTACAGATTTCCCGACGACTAACGCAATTTCATTCCAAGCGCCAGCCTTCTTTTCTTTTTTAAAGTAATCTTTGTCTTTGGTACCACACACATTTTTATATAATTTGTAGGTCTCCACTAAATTTAACATACTTTCTTCGGACCACTCCATATTCATATAATAATATACTACTATCACGGTCGAAGTCTCGCTGAAAACTACATTTCTCCACGAGTCTGCCACAAACCCGTTTCACTACACACGCAAAAACCTTTTGAGCTCGCCACAAAAACCGACAGAAAATGGATCGACCGCGAGCCTCCGTCGTGCGTCTCGCCAAATGTATACGCACCCTAAGACAGTCAGCCTGCTGAACCTAAACCAGATCACAAGCGTAACCAACCCTTGTAACTCTGTATTACCCTAGAATTTAGTATAACCCGCTATTCTGATTTGCTTACAGAATGGCAACAACCAGTCATCTTGCTTTTAAAGTTTCTAGGCTACGTGGATTGCTGCAACGTCTGGTGTCGAAGAACCTAGAGGATAACCAATTTTATTTTGTTATTTATTACTCAGAAAATACATTTAAGTTACTATTTTAAGACATTGTAAAATTAGTAGTTAATTGACGATTTCGTTTTAACTTCCTTTCCTGTCTGCGGTCTTCAAAAGGGCTGGTAGGTATTGATCAGCTCAGCTCATCGTATAGATTCTGAAAATATAGTGGTTGACATGCGTTTGGAGTCTCGAAAAACTGTACTTTTACCAAGAAAACTATGGTATAGATTCTGTAAAATGAAGAGGTTGAATAAAGGAATAGAGAATGATGAAGATGAAACAAAGCGAAATGAAATGAAAGAGGGATTGCAACATTTACTTAGAGAGGTTCAATATGGAAAGATGAAAGGGCAAGTCTCTCTTATTGAAATAACGAGAATATAGAACAACAGAATAAGATGAAATGATGTTTTTGATAGTTTTTTTATTCTGTTACTTAATATTCTTCACTTAGTTGTGTCTAATAATTCCATGCTATAACTTCCTCCTTGTACTATATCTATTTTCTGTGTATGCAATTATGTTAAATCAACAAGCACACAGTGAAGGAACAAGTGTATCAAGTTACCCGTGCAAGACAAAGTTAATCAGCGAAAGTGACATTTTTCCTAAACCATTTTCTAACTTAATTTAAAAAATGTCCGATGATGAAGATGAAGAAAAGGGTGGAGAAGGTGGTGAAGGAGTCGAAATATACCCATATGGGGTAAGATAACTAATAGTTTACAACAACACGTCATAATTTTTTTAATAAGGAATACGAAGGCGCTCGAGATGAAAACTTAGACAGGCACGGTTGGGGCAGTGCGTTACTGCCAAACGGAGACATCTATGAAGGCAACTATCGCCATGGACTACGAATGGGCACAGGCTTATATTGTTTTCGTAATGGGGCGAGATATGATGGCGAATGGAGGAAAGGTAATCATGCTAACACATTCAAAGTTGCGGAACTTGAAGTGCAATTACAGGTAAAAAGCATGGGCGAGGGCAAATGCTCTATCCAGATGGGTCCAGATATTTAGGAGACTGGCGAAAAGACTTAAAGCATGGGCAAGGAACATATTTTTATATAAATGGAGACACTTATGAAGGCGCTTGGTTTAAAAACTTTCGGCACGGGTTGGGCACATATACCTATAAAAAGGACAATATTACCCATTGTGGTAAATATTGATATCTACTATTTGGATTTCTTTAATAATTGCAAATTAATAATAAATATTAACTAGGTATTTGGAAAGATGGTCGAATGGAAGGCCCTGGCATTATTAACTACCCAGGATACCGGTACCACGGAAGATTTGACAAAAATCTACCTAAAGGGCCGGGATGTTTTAGCTTTGAAAACAAGTGGCTCCAGCATGGGTTCTATTTGAATGTTCGTGATCCTGCCTTTGATTACGTTGGTGCAGAAGAGTTAGCGCTTGATGAAACTAGGGAACCTACTGGTATTTCCATAGCTGATATTCTAATTTATAAATGTAGCACAATAAAAATAGCAAGTAAAATAAATTGTAGATATAGAATATCGCGGAAATCCTCGAGGAATTGTACCAATATGGCGCGCAAGGTTAGTAACGGCCTACCAGCCCGATTTATTGCCGTTAGAGCCAAGCCCTCTACCTGTAAAAGATTCCATGGATTCTTTGATTGATATCATGGAGTATCTTCAGCAACAGTACGGGGAAAATATGGGTGGAGAAGAGGAAGAAGGATCGACAGGTCCGAGGCAACCTCAACCTTCAGCTCCACCTGCTGAAGAAGCACAGCCTCCTCAATAAGCATCTAATGTCGAGCCTTATTTATACGTTTATTTACATTTTGTTACAATAAAATATTCATTACATCGTGGAGTAATTCACTGACGCAAATAGGAGCACTTGTGACATTTTTCATACCGTAAACACAAACTAGAAAATTCCCACTATTATCAGAATGTTAAGAATGTGGCCGGGCGCCAGAGGAAACGCTCTGGTATGAGATGTTACTGATTGGACCCGGAAGTCAGCATGTTGATCAGGGCGACCTTCTCTTTTTCTTTCTTTCGCACCACGTCGACGCACCTGTTCTTCCAGCAGCTCTTGCGCAGTTTTATTGGCCTGCTGCCAACATACCGACCTGGAAGAGAAAACCTTTATAGTTTGTTAGACATTGCTTTGAGTGGGGGGAAGTGCAGGTGGCGTTGCAGCGCAACACTTGGTTGCAATCGCGTGGAGTTGCAAAATTAAAAAAAATATATAGCACGTGTGTCGTTTTTGGACATAAAAAAACCATAAATGTTACGTCTAACACATCAGTGAGACATAAAAGAAAAAGCGCGTCAAAAGTCGCCAGTTAATCAATTAAAGTGGCGATAATCGCGTTATTCTTAGTAGGCATAGTGATATTTTTAGTATCAAATCACATGAACCTCGAATAATTACACCCATAATTAAATATAGATATGAAAAATATGTTAACAACATCGTATTTGCAATGCAAAATTATGATATAATAACATGTACTTCACTGGCAGCCTTTTTATAGTCGTATTTGTTTCTGATAAGCTGGTTTAAATTAAGAAATCGTCTTAATGCGTTTGTATAGTAAACAACACTAACAGGATTTGCCCCGCGTGTTATTTTATAAACAGAAGATAAAAACTCAATTAACTATTCCCGTCTACTCCCAAAGTCCAAAAAACGCTGACTTCATAGAAAAAATGTTAGGTGCAATGAACGCCCAATTACAAGCATAAAAATTTATGACAAAATTCGGTAATAATTACATATTCTCGCGCCTTATGTTGCAATTTGACAAATTGGCTACCAGTAAACAAATAATACAATAAAAGAATGGGCGTGGTGTTTTTTTAAATGCACCTATAAATGAGAGGTTATACGATTAATGCGGATATTGAACTCGATTTTGTAAATAAAAATAGCCTACAATACATAATTAGAACAGAGAATTTTACATACAACACCATCGAAGTTCACGACTTTTGCAATATTTGTTCTAAATACCAAAGACAAATGGAATTATTTCTTTTGCGTAATTTGAGTAATAAATTATTGGGCAATTTAAGAGACCAGAGACTAGTTATCTACATTTTATCAAAATTAATTTCAGATTCTCGTACGAATATCATCTTCTAACTAGCTAAATAGTTGAACCGATAAGCATTAGGATTGTGATTTTCAGTTTTTAAGCCCATTAAACCATCATTTTAAATGCAATCAATGAACGTTTTGGCATGAATAAAGTAACGCTATTTGAAATCGGCAGTGAAGTAACCCGTTGTTTGACGACTTTTTGTAGGTGACGGGGTGACAGATGGCTGACAGAAAACGTCAACATAACCTACAAGAGTTGGTTAATAGTAATTTACCATACAAGTGCGTAAAGCTAGTCTTTATTCACGAATGTGGCAGAGTTAAAATGCGAGTGAGGGACAGTGTTGCCAACAGCCGAAAATCAGTTTCCACCAGAAGGTCAAATAAAATCTACCAGAATTCCACTAATAATAATAATATTTTTTGCCAGATTAATCTTTTATTCACAACAGCACATATAAACAAAAGTAAAAAAAAATAACATTAACATTTAAAGTATTTATTTCCTAGTTTTATTAAAAATAGGAAACAAACATTGCAACACAAACATACACTTCTACAGTTGCTGTTAAAGATGTAGATTCCCAATGATGCTGCTTTAATTCATTTTTTAAAACAAATATAAAAATTTTTATTCGTTAAAAGTCTCATCAACAAAATGCAAAGCGCAAGTGACGTAAGATTCGTGAGAGAACCCTTTTATAAGCTAGTTTTATATGTTTCCCCTAATTACGAGCAGATAATTTTAAAAAAATCCCCCATTATGTATTTGAACCACATTTTTTTCCCGCAAAATGCTATTCTACTAATCAAAACCAGCTTTATCAGTTTCCGCTAAGCGTCAGCGTGTATGAATGAAGCTGGCCCTGCTTCAATAGTGTTAACATTGCTTTTTAGTAGAGGGCAGCACAAAAAACGTGATTATCAGATACAACGTTTACTGTAATAAAATTAAGTAGAGTGCTATATGTATTACTATTATACGCACCACCACCTTAAAATGGAAAAAATTTAAGAAAAATACCAGGAATTCGCTAAAAAATTTGTGTAATCTACCAGATTTTCTACTGTATACCAGATTGAAAATTAGTCCACTAAATACGTGATTCATTCTACCAGATTTAGTAGAAAATCTACTAAGTTGGCAACACTGGTGAGGGAGCGTTTTAAGCCCCGCGCGTGACTAAAGAGGCTTTACGCATGTGTATCGTACAATAGTTCTATCTACGATTAGGGTTTCCAGTCCCGGGATTCTACCACAAAAACCGAGTCCCGGGACCACAGCCAGAACAGGCGAAGTCCCGGGACCACGTCAACATGCGTGCGTATACTCGATATCAAAGAATTAGGACGGGTATTCACCGGCGTCCGGCGTACTACTCATGCCTCTTGCACATTTTGCATTATTTGCGTTTTGCGTAGGCAGGAGAGGTATTATTTTCGGTAGGTTAAAATTAAACCTGTGTCTTGTTTCAGCCACATTTGCATATATTCTTCGATTTATGTATTTGTCTGTTTTTTTTTGTTGGATTTAGATATGTGCGAAGAAGCTGAATAATTTATATTTTTGAGTTTTAAGTGTGTTCGTTATTTGTCTGCTAAAGCGTTACGATTAGAATGAATTCCGATTCGCAACCTACCTTCCTTCTACACTAAAAAAACGATTTGAAGTCAATATGGCGACAATTTTATATATTATTTTGTATTAGTATTATTAAAGAATAAAAGGGTAAGCGGCAAAGCCGATAATGGCCCTTACAAATTATACAAGTATGCAGAACATTGTAAATTTCGATTTAACTAAGGTTTACTCTACAGAAAGCTGGAAACAAATAACAATGAGATAATAGGACTACTATAGTTGAGCTACACGTACTTTAACTAACATATGGAGCTGCATTCAAGTGCTCATCAAGCATATTTTTGAAAACACTTAAATTCCTTGCATTTACAACACCACTAGGTAATGCATTCCAGTGTTCCACAACCCTGTTTGAGAAAAAGAATTTGCGGGCGTTCCCATGGAAGCGATCGCGGCTCAGTTTTAGATTGTGACCTCGGAGATGGACATTGGAGTTGCGTTTGAAAAAATCTAAATTGCACTCGTAAGAATTATTTAATATTTTAAAGACTTCAATAAACTGCTCAACTACAGGTCTAAAGAGTAGCTTCAGAATGTGTAGTTCAAAACGTGACCACCGAACTTCTGTAGATGGCGCCAAGTGGACAAGCCGCCACTGTGCTACAATGCTTGGAAATTTTGCAAAGTGGAAAATCGCCACCTTTCGCCAAAACCAAATAGCGCATGAAGGTGCTCGGGACCTTAGCAACAACTTTGCCCCCTTTCAAAATTTCGATATCTGTAGCCGTTCGAAAGTTACAGGCGATCCGGACGGACGGACGGACAAAACGTTCGCATAAGTACGCTGAAGCTACTAATAAGATCGCCTCGCAAACGTCTGACTCTAAGGCTAGTTAAGTGTAAACGCGACAATCTTTCGGGACGAAGCCGGACAAGTCGGCGCCGCCACTTCGGCGCCGCCATATCGGTGCGGGGCCAGCTCGGCGCCGGGACAACTCGGCGCGGAGCCATCTCGGCGCCAGCCAACTCGGCGCGAGGCCATCTCGGCGCCGAATTAAAATTTGCAAACTACATTGTGCACTACGTAAGAAAATTATTATAAACAAATAATAAATAAAGTGATCGCCAAAAAGCTGTCATCAAATAAAAAAAAAATTATTGAGAAAATCAAACACTGACGACCAGAGGTGGTTGCAAAGTGAATACAAATGAGCCAAACAAAAGTTGTCACATGACTTCCGTTATCAGTAAAATTTTACGTTTTTTTTTTTAAATAATTACGAAGCATGCATTTACTAGTCAAGATAGAGACACATTTTACGAAAAAAAGTTTTCTGGCCTTGAGATTGTTCAGTCAGCTAAAACTACCACACAATAAAAAATCTCATTGAAATCTTGCTTAAATTCCGAAAAATAGCACTTTTTGGATTTACACAATTTTGAAAAACGCCATTTTCTAAGTAAAGTTTTTATTATGAAACAAAAAACTTTTTGAAAAATGTTTGTTTTTCCATAGCCGTCTTTGTAAGTAAAATTCTTTGATATGGGACCTAAACATAAAAGATAATGTGAGAGATCAAAGTTGGCAGGGGATTTTGAAATTTGGTATAGGAACCTAGATGTTGATTCTAAACAACGTCTCTTAATAACTTTTTGTCGTATTTGCTACATAAAAGACACGCTACTCTACAGTAATAGTTATTTACCTAACAAGTTCGTAATTTTCCCGAATGAACACTTTGTCTGCAGCACGACCGAAGGGAGTGCTGCATGTAGTGCGAATTCGGGAAAATTCTTCCCGAAGGAGTTACAATGCTTTTTGTAACGAATAACTGAAAATATTTTAAAAAATAAAAAAGTTATTATTTAGTGTTTTACTAATTTACTGAGTTGACAACACAAATCACTAAACTTTTATATAGTATTCCAACCAGAAATTGGAAAGCTATTTAAAATCTGGCCAGCATTGAGAACAGTAAGTCACTTCGTAATTTAATTCAGAAAATTACTGTTTGATTGTCATTCAGTGACACTTCGATAATAACCTTCAAATTTGACAGATGCATTGAGAAGTTTGGAAGACATATACTCTTTTAAAGGTTTTCTATGCTACTATACGGTTTTAAAAACTCAACTAGTACCTACTTAAACCATGCACAATGTTGCAATGCCTTAACAAAACAGTTACATGTACAATTTGCAGATGAACTGTCATTACTTGAAAGCTGATTGACATTAGAATATTATTTACTGATTGTATGAAACCAACTTAGACATGACTTACACTTTTCATGGTGTACTAGATTTTAAATAGCTTTCCAATTTTTGGTTGGAATACTATACCTATCCTACGCACCTGTTAGTTTTTGTCGACGTTTACAGCGCCTCTGGTGTTTGCAGGCGCAATTAAACCAACGAGGGACAATCCTCTATATAATAAAGGAGAACGATTCAGACGTGTGTCCCGAGGGCCCCCTTGGAGAGGGGCAGAACCCCGAGGGCCCCCTTGAGATGGGCGGAGCCCCGACGGCCGCCTTGGAGAGGGGCGAAGCCCAAGGGCCCCCTTGAAGAGGGGCGGATTCCCGAGGGCTCCCTTGGAGAAGAGCGGAGCCCCGAGGGCCCGCTTGGAAATCAGCGGAGCCCCGAGGTCCCCTTGGAGAGGGACGGAGCCCCAGAGGCCCCTTTGGAGATGGGCGGAACCCCAAGGGCCCCCTTGGAGATGGGCGGAGCCCCGAGGGTCCGCTTGGAAATGAGCGGAGCCCCGAGGGCCCCCTTGGAGAGGGGCGGAGCCCCAAGGGCCGCTTGGAGAGGGGAGAAGCCCCAAGGGCCCCTTTGGAGATGGGCGGAGCCCCGAGGTCCCTTGGAGACGGGCGGAGCCCCAGAGGCCCCTTTGGAGATGGGCGGAACCCCAAGGGCCCCCTTGGAGATGGGCCAACGTAATAGGCCTAAAAATGGTGGTAAATTGAATAGAATAGACCGCGCAATAGCGCGCGCAGCCCCGTTTATTATAAAAATTTACAAAAAACACAATTCCCTTAGTTTTTATTGAAAAGTAAAAAACACCGCAGTGCGAGAAAAGTAACTTTCGGCGTATCAGGAATGACCGGGAAATATGCATTTTGAAGTCATGAGTACAAAAGATAGTTTTTTGAAAACTTTCAAGGCATACTTGATTTTTCAAAACTGAGATGCTGTTAGAAATTCGCCTTTAACCATTTACCTTTTACAAAAGTCGTTTCACCTATCCGGGGACACACTGTATATACAGGGTGATTTTTAAGTTGATTCTTTCCTTTTGCCAGGATATAAAGCTAAAAAAAGTAAGCCATTTACCACTTTTGCGAAATATTAAAACTAACGGAGGTACATGGTGTTAAGTTTCAAAGTATGAACTAAAATTACTTAACGAAAATTAAACTAAACTTAATCTAACTTAAATGATCAAAATTATCAGCATTCGCTTCTACACACACATTCCGCGTATAAGAGCGATGCGGCAGCGGCATTTTGACGACACTCCCAGTAAATAATAAACGTATTCACTCATTCATTATTTTCGTAAACATGATCCATTATTGCAGCAATAACATTAAGAAAATTACAATGGAAAACTAGTTGACAGATCATTGCTTGACAACAGAGATAAACAAAAATAAAATTGTCCAGCCGCCTTTGCGCCAAAGATTAGTTTTTAATTTGAAACTTTAACACGCTGTACCTCCGTTAGTTTTGATATTTCGGAAAAGTGGTAAATAAAAAAAATACTTATTTTTTTAGCTTTATTTCGTGGTAAATGGAAAGAATCAACTTAAAAATCACCCTGTATATAAATATATATATAAAAAATATTGGTAATGTTTGCATTTCAGTTTATACAGGATGACAGCTTGTCCGAAAACCTATTTAGCCCGTATTAGATATATTGAGTGATTTTTACTTAGTTAAAAGTGGCGTTTTTCGAAGTTGTGTAAATCCAAAAAGAACAATTTTTCGGAAATTAAGCAAGATTTCCATACGATTTTTATTATGTGTTCGTTTTAGCTAACTCAACAATGTCAAGGCCAGAAAACAACTTTGTTTCGTAAATGTTGTCCCTATCTTGGGTAGTAAATGCATTTTTCGTAATTATTTTTAAAAAATGTTGAATTTTACTGATAACGGAAGTCACGTGACAACTTTTGTTTGGCCCATTTGTAATCACTTTGAAATTAACTCTGGTCGTTAGTGTTTGATTTTCCAAGAAATTCTAAATATTTTTTGTCATTTGATGCCAGCTTTTTGGCGATCACTTTATTTATTATTTGTTTATAATAATTTTCTTACGTAGTGCACACTGTAGTTTGCGAATTTATATTCGGCGCCGAGATGGCCTCGCGCCGAGTTGGCTGGCGCCGAGATGGCTCCGCGCCGAGTTGTCCCGGCGCCGAGCTGGCCCCGCGCCGAGATGGCGGCGCCGAAGTGGCGGCGCCGAAATGGCGGCGCCGAGTTGTCCTAGACCCCTTTCGGGATAACTAAGATTTCGCAAACTAAACGGAATTTTAGTCAGTCGCCTTTGTACCTTCTCTAATAGTTCAATGTCTTTTACAAGATACGGGCACCACACCGGAGCAGCATATTCTAACAGGGGGCGAATGTAAGTTTTATATATATTGAAGATAAAACAACTGGCGAAATGATAAGTTGGTTCCTACAAAATTATCATAATCAGAGGCAGCTCGACGAAAGGATTACGCAAACACTTTGCAGTTCAAACAAAAGCAAAAGATGAACAGCGACAGACATTTTTAGTACCAGAAGAAAGCAATGAAGTTGTAGACGAGCACCAATGCAAATTATCAGCACAGAAATACTTTATTTAACTTAAAACACTAGTTTTTCTTTGGATATTGCATTCGGAAATTTCACCTGAACACTATTACCCTTTCGGCACCATTTTCGGGATTTTCGGGACTAGTCCCGGGACTTGAAATTTAGCTCGTAAGTCCCGAAAACACTTTTGGTCCCGGGACTTGGAAACCCTATCTACGATAGAATCTAGACAACACGGCAAATAAAAAAATACAGTAATGTAAATTAGAATTGCAAACAAACGGTTGTAATTTTACGTGGTTAAAAATTTTAAAACACGTTGCTACTGACGACGTGAACTAATGAAAATATGTTATTAAACTTTCGTTTTACAAACTTAAAACTGCCAATTAAAAGTCAATTTTACACACTGTCGTAGATAAAAATTGTAAATTTTGCCGATTTCTCGATTTATAAAAAAATCTAATGTGCCCCTCGGCACTAAAGTTCCTTTTTATCCCTCGTGGCGTATTTATATTCCACATCTGTGATAAAAAGTTAAACTTCAGTGCCTTATTATTGTTACGATTTGCGTTCTTTAATGAAATGAACTATGTAGGAATATACTGTACTTTAGTTAGCTGTAAGCCATCTGTATAATATTTTAAGGTAAAATTCGTAGGAAAAATGTCATATTTAAATTACAACAAGCGGATGTTTAGAAACGTGCCTTTCGTTTGGGAAGCTGGAGATATTACAATCTCACGAATAGATTAGAGTAAGTTTATGCAGGGTTTACTTCATAAACCGAAATATTGAGTGATGTATATGACCGGTACGTGATCAGAAGAAGCAACGGTTGCAACTCGATTATAAAAATTATTTGCAGCTGGGACCAAATGCTTTTAGTAGAATTTTAATCCTTTATAGCGGTAATTTCCAAAGGGTCCTAAGGTCACTATATCAATAAGGTACCGCCATTAGTGATTTTTTATATCTATCCTTGTCGCACAATTTTCTCCAACTGGGGATAAAAACACAATCGAAAGATCACGGCCTGCTGAAACGTTTGACAAACGTCACTGGCGTTTGTCACACAATTCAGCGTGGCGTTTGTCAAATAATCGATATAAATAAAGACCACCCTAGTACTTACATATGGAATGCATTTGAGTAACGACAGCTTTAAAATCAATGCTAAAAAATATTTTCTCTACAATTGCGGATAGTCTACCTCAGGTGATATCGGGTAACTCATCAGCTCTAAAATCAGTTTTCTTTTAATAATATGACTTTTTTGTGTTACATATCTTTACCTATCTACAAGTAAAAGAGCAGCAAGTATGTACTTGCATTTTTCACCTCTTCCCGACTTGCACGTACACACGCAATTCCGCAACCTGTACTCTAACTCACAACAGAAAATAGTTTATAAAAACTAGGATTATTACTAGAATACGAAATAAATATTTACCTTCATTAAAAATTAGCTTGATTTCATGTGGATAATCGCGTATTTTCGAAATTTGAAGACAGTCCTACGATACTATTCTCGGCTCTCATTTTACCACATTTAATAACCATTTCGGCCACTAACACCTCCCCGCCTTCTTTTAGAGGTCGTTTACTATCTTCAAGATAGTTTAAAAATGTCTATCAAAACCACCTTGTAACTCATTTCAGCTTAAAACAATTCACAAAACCCTTGCTGCACTGGTTTATTCAGCAGAATTGACAGAACTGATTCCGAATCAGGTCGATATTATTAAAAAGAACAGCGTTCTCTATACTAGCCAAATTTGCCCAATTTACGTTTCTGGAACCAATAAAACATATTTTCAATTGCAATTTTTTTGTTGATAATAAGTGACATAACCTAACAGATTCCTGACTTTACAAGTGCCATTCGATTATATTTCCTATGGTGCCATTACACCAAAAAGAAAATCCCCAAAAACTAGTGTCTTCTCTATTGCACTTGGGAAATTTGTATTTGTTATCCTTATCTCACAATTTTCTCACATTCTCACGCAAGGAATGGAATGGCGGTACCTTATTGATATAGTGACCTTAAAGGGTCCGAGCAAACCACATTTCACCGTGGGAAAGCCTCAAACTTTTAAAATTCATAGAACTATTATGAACTATCTAGTCCGTGTGTACGTGCCAAAATTCCAAAATTTAGACCAGCTCTGATAGGTTATTGGGAACTTTGTAAACGCCCACCGAGCTTTCTTGGTCAGAATGGACTTAGAATTAAGTTAGTTAATAAGAAGATGTAAATACGTAAAGTTAAGAAACAACGCTATTAAACTTAAGTGTTCTGTAAACGGCAGAAAAATAAATGCAAGTGTTTGTACTTAAGTGTTCTTATTAATCTCGCAACAGTAGCTTTGGTCTTCGTGTCCGAGTGTGTTTCA
This sequence comes from Agriotes lineatus, assembly GCA_940337035.1. Classification (NCBI taxonomy): domain Eukaryota; kingdom Metazoa; phylum Arthropoda; class Insecta; order Coleoptera; family Elateridae; genus Agriotes; species Agriotes lineatus. The sequence goes on from CALNHX010002279.1 coordinate 39,795, forward strand.
ACTAAAAGGATTGCCAGTTACCCCGACTTTAGGTGTCTCGCAATATTATACAAATAACTATTGTCGTAGGCCATACATACTTTCAGGGGCAATATAATAAGTAGTACGCTTATTATCGATGATTTTTGAAACGAATAATCCCAAAGCTTAAAAACGAGTCCGTAGAACGAGTTGTATTTTCTTGCATCGAAGAATCCTCGAAATGGAGACTTCAATTGGCTGCCGAGATCGTGCGATTTAACATCATTAGATTTTTTTCTTTGGGGCTACGTTAAAGATAAAGTCCACGCCAATGCTCCAGCAACGATTCAAACACTCATTACTAACCTCAGAGTTTATACTTTGGATTAAAATAAAAATATCACCACTTTTCACAAAAATAGGTATTGTGTTTTTCTGTTAATTTAAAATGACACCTCTTGTTGAAAGACCTGACTAAGCGCCACGGTGTCAACCCCGAATTTACATCTTTTCAGCCTATTAGGCAAGAATTTAACTTACCTAAACTTGAATATAGAAGGAGTGTACATTATATATTATTTTTACATAAAGAATTTGGCTTTGGCTATCGAGAGTTGAACTACATATTCCCTCACGTAGAATTCGGCAAGTGGAATTACGTCCTGCAGACAGAATTCTTCACTTGTAAGAACATGGTAGCTATGCAACGAATATTTTTCTGTTCTGACTTTCAACCTTATTTATGTCACTATCACTGTTGTTAAATCTACATTAGTAAAAATTAATGATGTAAAAAATGCGTTTTTTTAAATCAAATAAAAAGCCTAAAAAAACCTTAGAAACAGCTTTTTTTGTTTTTTATTTATTTTTGTAATTGGCGGCATGTTTTGGTAGGTATAGTTGACGGCAGGTAAGCAAACGCCAAAATTGAAACTTATTTTGATTTTACATGCTCTTTTAAGTTCAAGAAGACTACAGCACAGACTAGACAAATGTTTAATACACAAAAGTAACATTTTATACCTACTGCCTACTCATATTACGTATTACTCTATGATCGAAGAATCAAGTTACGATAGCGATTCATCAGCCATCAGACAGTGACATGGGTAAACTGCATGGATACTGACTCCGAGTCAATTGAGGAGTCAGCCATGTCTGTTAGCGAGTAATTTCTGCGTTATTATAATTTCTATGCCCACTTTGCCTATGAAATGTAATGCATTATTTTTCTTTAGAAATATTTGTTTTTTTTGTTATTATAAATTTTATAATTCACTTTCCTATGCAATGTATTATTTGTACTTAGAAATATCTGTTTTTTGTTTTTCCAAGGAATATTACTTCTTATTCACTACACTTTAACTCTGAAAAAAAAAACGTATTTAAAAAACACGCATTTAAAAAAAAACCACACCACTTCTTTTGGTTGCATCCATGGTAAAAAAGTACAACTTATAACCCTCACACGTTTTGATATTGGTTTGTTTGAGATTCTAATTTTAATTTTTAATCTGACTTTAATTTGACCTGATAGGAGTCAAATTTAATTTTAGTTCTCTTTTTAATAGGTACATTAAGAAAACTATACTTAGGTTTCATACCTGTTGTTTTCTTTTGGTTAATAAATAAAATATATGACGAAAAAATTGAATCAACTTCCAAAAATACAGCCAGCACTCAAACGACTGCACTTGCTGACTCGCAGAGGAAGTGCACGCGGATCCAAAATTCCGCCGTGTGCCGCTTTCGAAAACCAACCAATAAAGTTAGCTCTACCCTCAAAAGTCCCTGGAGCTAGTACTAAGAGGGAGTAGACATGCATTCAAAAGAAGGTTCTAATCCGCAAGCAGCAAAATTAAAAAGGGTCGTTACGAGAGGAATTGAAAGTCGCATATACCACATCAATATTAAACAAAAGATCTTGATAAATATCGCGGAATTGCACTGTTGACTACCTCACGTAAACTATTCAACTACACATTCGATACTACCGAAGAACAACACGGCTTTCGACGGAGTAGATGCGATTTTCATGCTTCGCCAAATAACTGAATAGTCAATAGGGTATAATGATGCCTTGTAGATCTAGAAAAGGCATTTGGCCGAGCTGGAAGAGCGATATAATCAAGATATTAACAGAAAATACTGCAATTCAAAAAATAATGAACATTAAACATCAGTACGGAAAACATCACCAAGGATACGAAAGTGCTCCTAAATCTTGTATCATTCGATCTTGTAATGAATAGGATAATTGAATGCGTAAGAAAACTAAAGGAATACCGTATCGGAACAGATTAATTCATCATCATCTATTATGGTTTCGGACGCTTTCACGGCCATTGTCAATAAGTAACAAACGAATTCTAAGATTGGACCGTGCCATTATTGGGGCTTCATCAGGAGGAAAAGCAAAAGAGCACGGAAACTCAACGTGTAAACCACGCCAGAGGGGAAGCGGTAGAAGAGCACGGTAACTCAACGTGTGCTTTTTTGTTTTTGTTTTTCCTCCTGGTGAAACCCCTTACGAAAGTGGGCGAAACGTTGCGTTCTTCGGGCTCAATAATGACACGGTCCAATCCCGGAAGTCGCTTGTTACCGTCTGTTATGTAGACAATGCTCTACTGATAGTAGGCACAGAAGGTTACTTGCAAAAACACTGTATGAACCCAGGGCAAAATAATTCGACGTGAAAATCGCAGCAACAGGGATAGCAAAGGAATTCATCCGCTGGAAATTTAGAAGTTGCAATGATCGATTATGCTGTGAATATTTAAATATTCAAAGCAGGAATTTCCAGCTGCCGAGACCTGAACTCGGAAGTAGATAACGAAGTTATAAAAATCACTTAATAGCCGCTTGGTTATCACACAGTGCGTGGAGCAATAAATACACGAGGCGAAAGAGTATATGCAATAGTGACAAATATTTAACATAAGGTACGCGGGGAAAACAGGAAAACACAAGCTAAATAATAATGACAGAAACAAAAATGTTGAGATCTATGTTGGGAATAATATGGATGAACAACTAATGTACAAGACGTGTAGTGAATCAAAATTAGACGAAAAGAATAGAACGACCATGCAGAGCGACTGTGGCATTTTGCAAAAATGGCGATTGCCTAAATGATCGTTGGTTATTTAAAAGCCGGCGTTAACAGGAAATATTCTTGATCAAAAGAAGAGAAATAAGATACAGAGTGTTACCATAATCTATTGGAAATGCGTACTGTACAAGAACCGATCCCTTTGATCCACTCCTGCCCTACTGATAATAATCAAATTGAATATATTTTACTTTTTCGTTTCAGTATAGTCCCCATTAAGATTTATACGAGGGTAATTTATTTTGTTCTCAAACGTAATACGCAATGTCCTTGTACTTGGTACACCGTTCCGTCATCTTGTAAAACTTTATAAAAAATATATTTTGGTTGCTTGTTCAAGCGCTCATGCATCGCTAAGATGGTTTGGGCGCCCATCTTGCAGCCATGGTGGATCACGGAATATGCAAAATAATAGTTAACATTCGAGGATTCGGCTACCCCAATTATCGTAATCCTCCTATTTTCTTGAGTCATCTAATTGAGGAGATCAATAGTGTCTGCTGTGCGCGACGAGGTTAGTCTTCATCAACCACACTATTTCGACCACCTCGAATCGTTCTATCCGGTGTTGCGTTATGCGTACTTCGCCGTATTGTGCCAACATTCGTTTAAGAATGGTTTTACACATCGGTAAAAGTTCCAGCATTTCTGAAGCTTCGTGGAAAAGAAATTGTTCCACCTCTGGAAACCATGAATTACCGCACATATCTCCTCATTGCCCGTAGAAACTTTTTTCCCAAGCAAGATTCTTATAATTTTGGAAACAGTCGGTAATCACACGGAGAATAGGCGGATGCTTAACCATTTCAGAGCCTGCTTTAGCAATTTCAGCTGTTACAATGGAAGATGTGTGACTGGGCGCGTTATCGTGATGCAAGAAGACACCTTTTGTGTAAATTTCCATGTCTTTTCTCTTTAATCGACTCATGCAACTTGGAAATTGAATAAGCACCTGAGATTGTAGTTTTTTTAAATCAACTAAAATTACGTTAAAAAAATGTTGTTAATGAAACTGATAAAACAGTGTAACAATACTCCGAAAGAAAGCACGCAAGTTCAGGTAGCCGCAACATAAACAAGACGGTGTAATAATATCAGCGAATAATATCATAGATAATAAATTTCATACAAAACCAGCAGAGCGTACAGATGATTATTTTATAAATATACACAAAGATCAGGTCCATCTCAAAACACACCAATTCGACTAATATTGCGAGTAATTTAACATATATTTTAAAATGTACAAATACATATTACGTTAAGTATAACCAATAACAAATTAAACGTGATGCCGAGACGTAATAGACTGCGTGGATGAAAATCATTAACTATAATAATTTAACCGTTCAAATGGGCCTTGAAGGGTACCCATGGAGATCGTTAAGCAAGCTACAATTTGCTGCAAGAGTTCGACAGCCAATGTAAAACCCACGGGGTTCTGAAGAAACCCAGGCAGGATTTGCTCGCCAGCCAGTGCAGCAAGTTACGAAAGTACTAAAGAGGCACAGGAGCACTGTACACCGTATTCAAATAGAGGGGCTAGCAGGCTGTAGAAATTCCACATCCGAATATGAGAGACTCGACGTCGTTGCTTTAATTATGGGTCAAGGACGCCATGTGAACGTCAAATTAATGAATTTTGGGGCCTCACACTAGCAGCTAGAATAGCGGTCAACATATACTATAAAGCGTCTAAACACGCGGTACCACAGAGGTTTACATAAATTTACCCAAAACCTGGACCACGTGCAAAACCAATTCCGACAGCTCGCTAACCAGGATCCGCCTTAGAAGGCCGTCCAGAGTAGCATAATCCGTCAAATATAGCGAGGGCTAACCCAATACTTCAAAGCGTAACTTCACCAACAACCGCCAACCTCTGGATGACCCAAAAATGGAAGCTGGCTGCTCGAAACCGTAGCACAAAACGAAAGAAGGAATGAATACGTCACCCGGCCATTTTCAAGAAAAGCCTATTTTTCACAGTCCATGCATAGATACTGTTGATATCTAGTTGCAATAGTTGTATGTCGCCGACGCTCACGAACATGATGTATTACTCGTTAAACAATTTGGTAAGTTATTGATTAATAGTTTAAAAATAGAGGTCCGAGATTCGACCCCTGTGGTACACCCGATGTAGCACAATACGGAGAAGACGTCGCATTTAAATAATGTACAACCGTTGATCCAAGTATGACCGAAAAAAATTAATTAAATCCGTACTAAATCCAAATGTACTTAGTTTATGCACTAAGACATCATATGATTTACTTTATCAAATGCCTTGGAGAAATCGGTGTAGACCACATCAACAAGCCCGTCCTGCTCAAGAACTTTGGTCACATCATTGTAAAATAGGGTTAAATTAGTAGCGACTGATCGTTTTTTAACAAACCTATGTTGTTCAAGGCATATATAATTTCTAACATGTTCATAATTTTTTTCAAATAATACGTATTCAAATAGGCTATCAATAATTGGAGAAATTATTTTTTTCGCCCAGGAATTACTTTAGTTTCTTTCCATTTAGTAGGAACAAATGTGCTTTAGACACTCATTGAAAATAGTAAGAAGAGGGTACATAAAAAAGGCTCTATAAGCTTTGAAGAAATAGAGAGGCAAATTATAGGGTCCATCGGAATTTTTGGTTTGAGCTGTTCTCTCGTTGGATTGGATTGTCAGTGGTATACGTACTACAACACATTTGTTTGAAGCCCTCAACAATATCGGTATTACTAGATAACATATCTTTACGTTCTCTTTAAATTCCGCATTACCACCATTAACAACCCTCTCGCTCTTCACATACAATCAGAATTTATTGGGATTTTGGGATATGCTGCGCTCAACCAAATCAATGTTCTCATCATATGCTTTAGTAGTGCAGCGTAGCGGCGATGAATGGCCTGACAACGTCTGTCGTGCAAGAGAAAGTCATAAACTAAAATGTAATTGTACAGTGCGTGACTAAACGAGCTAGTAAAGGTGAAATTTGCGATGTGACAGATCTAGTGAAAGAGTTAATTGTACGCCTGCAGTAAGAAAGATCTGCAATGTCAAATGTGATTTGTATGGTCGAATTGATTAATCAAAACTAACTTGTCTAAACGTCACGATGCAATTTCTAGCACAGCCGGGTCTATGTCGTAAATGCAGGGATATCGGATAACAAACCCTTTTGCCCCAACTAACAATAGACCAGGCGAAAAAGGAAAGTCAAGTCGGGTCAACAATACAGTCGTAAACGTTCAAAAAGGGAAAGTCATTTTCGAGGGAAGTTATTTCAACCTCTTGTGCTACAATAGAGCAAAGAGAGCTTAGCTGGATAATCCTATTGTATTCAAACGAATAAGGAATATCCCTTCCATTCAGGCGCACCCTATATAAACGCAAGCAGCTTAGTTTTCGAGATCACTTTTTACTTTTAAGTAACGATCAGATCACTTCATCTTTTCGCGTAATATCACATGACTTAATACCACCATTTTGGAGCAAAGTCGAGGACCGAGGTCAGTTTCCAAGGTCTGTTATTAATAAATAATTCAGTATAGAAAACCAGGCTACTCACAATTCGTATGTGTATTTTAAATTAATATTAACGAATTTTTAAATGTTGTACTTTGCTAGTGTGTTCTAAAGTAAAAAAAGCAATGTTACTGTTTTCCACAAACGGTTGTATTTTACTGAACTTAATCCCACAGTAATAAACAACATAACAGTTCCAATGGTGTAAACCTGTAAACCACTAAAGTAGATTGATTTTTTAATTCTGCTCGCAAGCGCTTATATTCAGGGGAGTGAAATGGCGATTTATTTTTATTTTTGTAGTAATGAATATAAATGACCACTAGGTTTTTCTTAATTATTACAACGCCTGTGCGTTTTTCTTAGCTTCTGCTGATTTAAAACAACAGCCTTTGCAGTTTTTGTAAACCCAGGGGCAACGCGTTGACCTGTTTGTTACAAATTATTCCAAGAAATCACTGGCGATAAGTTTGTTCCACCACGCCTGTCTATTTTTATTCACCTCTAAGCTATCACTTGAATCTACTATGTCAGTCGAGCCTGAATTGGGGGAAACCCTCATTCTTGAGGCCAGGTTTATCAGCGAAATGTACTTGTATTATATTTTTACACTGCTTTACCGAAATTGTGAGCGAGTTTCCCCATTGACGTGCTTAAATAAGGGGCACTTCCTTGAACAGCAGCCAACTTGACTTAACGTCATTGTTTCTTGTTGGCTTGAGCCTTGGGGCGCTTTTTTGGTTTCTTCTTATTATTTTTTTAGATATAAATTCATTTTCAGCCATAGAATTTCCCGCTAATTTTCCACGCCCCTTTTCTCCTAGCTGTGTGCCTCTATTTGTCTCCTACTATCTGTGCGATGTCGTCGCTCTATCTAACAGGTGAGCGGTCTACACTACGTTTGTGCATTCTTGCTCGCCAGTCGAGTCATTTTCCGGACCATCTTTATCTTAAATTAATTAATTCACTATTAAACTATGGCGGGAAGAAGGCAGTTTTTGGTCGCGCTTTTATTATTTAAGTGTAGAATTGGAATAAGGGCTGTGTGATGCAAATCAATTTTTACATGAGGGTCTGGAGTCTCCCCAATTGCCAAATCAACAGAACTGAGGATTAGATCTAACGTTTCGTTATTTATATTGGATATATTATAATAAGAATTTAGATTCATTAAATTTATGAAATCATACAACTTGCGCGAAATTCGATTACCCTTGGATAGATCATAATAACTGTCCGTGATTCCTGGAATATTAAAGTCGCCAGAAATAATTATGTTGTTTTTTAGTATACACTGAGTTTTGTGTTCAAGCATGCCTAAATATTGTTCATACTTGCAACACGATAAATTCGCCTCAATGTAAACAACATTTATAAAAAAGGATTACCTGCTATTGAAAACTCCACTGCAAGGCTCTGCAGTAGTCTGCACCCATTGAATTTGAAACACAGATGTTACAACTACATATTTATTTCGCAGTGCAACCAATACTCCGCCACCCTTTTTTTAGCCAAAACAATTTTATCCCTGTCGCACCTGAAAATTGAGTAACTGCCATCAAAGAGTTCACTACTGTTTGTAGTATCATCTAGTCCTGTTTCTGTAAGCAAAATTGCATCATAATTCTCCAAAACTAAGTTTCAGAAACTTTGTTTTTAATCCTCTCACATTTTGTTAGTTGAATCTAAATCTAGTATGCATTAAGTCTTACACTAATTTGAAAAAGCTTATAAGGCTTTATCAAAAAACAATTTAAAAAAAATACTTAGATAAATTTAGTACATTTAGTTGTCAATAACAACGTTGTTCCCAGTTATATTTACAAACATAATACATAGTTGCAGAAAAAACGAGTCGAACAAAAATAAAATTAGAAACAAAAACACTGCACACCTAGCCACATAGCTTATCTAGCTCTTGCGACGAATTTAAAACATGTTTTTTGCCATTGTGAATTACATAGATTGAACCAGCTCCAGTCTATATATTTTTTACTCCAAACTTATCTGCAGCACAATTCAACAAATCCACTCGGCATTTTTTTACGGCTACTCGCTGCGACAGCTAGTCATCGCATGCTAGGACGTTTTTCCAGCTGTTTGAAACGGTGGTGCAGTTAATTTCAACTGCACGTGTTCCTGCGCCGCTCTCCACCTCAGGTAGGCTTATATTCCCTTTAAGTTAGTATTGCTTATTAGGCGATTCGCGTCATACGCCCTAGAAAGTGCTTGGAATCGCCAAGCCCGTTTCACTACTTTCGCTGGGCGCAGGCATGCAGATATTTTGCTCTCGAACCTTTATTTGCCACCTGGACCGCTCCTGCTTGTAGTAGCTGGAATTGTATCGCAGAGGCCTAAGGCTTTTTGCTCGATCCTTGCCCACGATAACAAATCGCCGAAAGTTCTGAGGTAGTTCGGGTTGTAAACACATTTTGTTAAATATATCGTATTTTCCCACCTTCTAATATTTTCTTGAAAAGTGTATAGTTGTATGCGCAATAGTACATATCCACAGTACTTTAACAATTACGAATTTCAGCAAGGCCTAATAATTTTCAAGGTTTGAAGACTCTTATATTGTTAGGTCTAGATTTAGGTTACCATTAAGATGTTCGATATCAGTATTTATTTCTTCGTAACTACTCTTATTATATACTTCCTTTTTATTGATGTTTGTCGATATTGTCGACTTATGTACTCCTTATTGTTTCTTTGTTTCTTATAAACATTCTTTTGGGTGACCATACGTATCACAGTCTATGTCATTTGTACATTTTTCCCAACATACATGTCGTGCTTTCCTTCGTAACTGAGTTTTACATATTTTCCATGTCTTCTTTCAGTTTGATCTGTTCTGTATTTTTAAAATGCATTTTTTTCTATGCATGCTCATCATAACAAGGCTTAACGATACAGTTAGCTACAGTCCAGTGCGATTTACAAAGCATCTCAATACTTTCATCATGGTAAGCAGTCGAAAAATGTAATGAAGCGTATTTGTATGGGCGATTGCCTGATGTGCATACAACACATTTACGACCGGTCTTATAAAGACCACTAAAATCTGAGGTTCACTTTAATTCGTTGTTAAAATAAACAAAAGCGAACTAAAAACTAATCTATTATCGTGAAATTGATAATTTAAATTAGAGAAACAATGACAATACTTAATCCTGTACGAGTATATGCACCGATAATCATATAATGTACGAGTTTCAAGAACTAAGTTTGGACAACCGTCTATTTTATATTACAAACGGACCATAATTGATATTTTGTTTTAAAAAGTTAGTGTTTCCGTAACGACTTAATGATTGGAGCAAAGCGTTTTTTGCATTTTTTAGTCTTGGTAGTTCAGAGGTTAAGCTTGCCGAATGCTGAATCAAAGATCGCGAGTTTTATTCCCGACCCTGGCGAGGTCTTCAATAATAAAAATGCGATAATCTCTGAAACCTTTTTGTAGCGTTTTATAATTCATGCTGTTTCTAGGGTACTTCGTCACCTTACAAAATTAAAAATATTAAAAGATGAACGTTTCGGGGAACATTCTGTCCCAGTTATCGACGAATAATTTTTAATTCAATGCAACTTCTCATTCATCATGAAACAGTAATCGCTGGAAACTTAAAAGTCAGAGTTCCTACTAGTTCTAACACGCAATCGAAATTTATAAACAACTACCTGACAGTAAAACAAGGATCAGATGTCGAAGTAAAGGAAGATGAGACAGCGTATAGAGATTCGGGGATAAACGGAGAATGAGAGGGCAAATCGCGCACATTAAAATTTGCAAGCGAACCTGTGATCTTTGTCTACGGTGAGAGAAAACTTGAATATGGTTTGCCATTTTTTAAATTCAAGTTTCTACATTGCAAAAGCTGAAAGATTTACACAGAACGGGATAATATCGACAGTTCTACGAAAGGGGTGCAAAAAAATTTGAATTTACCGATGAGAAATCAGTAAATTTCTTAACACCCTTTGTATTGATCCAATATGAAAGAGACGTTTCAATTGGGATAAATCAGAAGTCGACATCGGGCAATAACTACTAATAGGAATAGCGGGGTTTGCTCTGAAATACGTGTTGTCTGAAGAAAACATTTCCAATAGTTCGTTGCTGTCGATCGGTCGACATAACCCCAAAAATGCGAGACTGAGAGACAAGGAAATGTTCAGAAAGGGACACCACGCCTGTGAAAGTAGCAAAATTATCTGTCAGCGTTCGTCATGGATTAGAATGCAATTATTTGTTACGTTTCGATTGTGCCTCTATATTTCGCGATTATATAGTACAGGTTTTGTATTTTCGCGCGCTCCCTGCCTTGCTCCATTCCGGCCGAACAGCGACTTTCGAATTGTTTGTCTTCAACGCGGCTGTTTCCTATCAGACGCCGTGACGGTGACTTTGATTTAGCGTCTTTAAAAATTGTCCAGTGGTTTTTGCGGGCGTGCAAGTTATGGTTCTTGGCCCTCGTCGAATGTGCGGACGATGCAGCCCTGGCAATTGTATTGAGAGCTATTTTCTCACGCTGAATTGGCGGATCTAAAAGCGCTTCACCAATCGTTATCTACACGTGGCCCAAATTGATCTGGGCAAGTCTTTCGAAAGTGTTCGCGCCATGTTTTAGCGAAAGCATCCATGATTCTATCTTAACTTTTGAGGGTTTGACCGGTTTGAGTTTGGCTCCTGGACTTTTGAATGCTTGGCGGTTTATCGCTCCCATCATCTGGGCCAGTTGCGTGAACACCCGTAGCGGGCAGGAGCTCAACAAGAAAACTAGAATCAGGTTTTATGTTCCTTTTTAAGTTAAAATATTGAATGCAGCGAACAGTGAATCGGTGCACAGATTTCGCCCGTATTACTACCGAATTCGGTCCCGAATTTGCGACTCCGGCTGTTATTTACAATTCGCTTCACGAACTGCGTACCTGAATGATGATTTTCCAAACACGAAACAAACCGTATTTATTTTTAAACAGTTGTAGTTTATATTTGTACCTTTGTTTAATCTGTTTTGTAAGATATTGTACTCGCAAGCCGAGTTTGTTGAGGTGCACCTTAAATTGCCCAATAATTACTTGAAATTTTTACTAATAATTACCAGAAATTTGTACTAAATGCCATTTTAATTTATGATTATACAGAGTGTTTCAAAATTGCACGGATCAAAGGGAAAAAGGGCGTTATTTATGTCCTAAAACCATTCATTTCAAAGATATCCTTGATTAAAGAATTAAAGATAGCAATTCGTTTTTAAAACGTTTAGATTTAGTAGACTGGTATTTGGTTTTCATTATCTGTGTGTTTTACTTACAACTGTCAACATTATTATGAGTGACTCAGAAGAAATATTTTACTTCGCACAGTTACTATAAATTTTACTAAAAAAAAACTTGAAATAATTTATTTTGGAAGCCATGCTTAGTATTATTTTTCTACTTTTTACTATAGAACAGCGACCAAACAAAACACCAGCCTACTTTTGAAAAAACGGATTGCTATCTTTAATTCTGTGATAAAGGATATCTTTGAAATGAACGATTTGAAACATATGTTTATTAGAGTTTTTCTCTTATTTTCTTAAGCAGAATAACGCCCTTATATTTGTTCCGTGCAATTTTGAAACACTCCGTATACTGTGATATTAGCATTTTGGTATTATTATTTGATACTGCTATCTGTGCATGATTTGAGCTTTTCTTTCAGGAAATTATGAGCTACTTGATTTTACGAATTCTCAGTTGAATGCTTGGATACACTTGTCGTTAATTGATAAAGATACGTTGCCGCCCTTTTGGATTTTAATAATTTGTTAGTACTTACAGAACTGCACGCCGTCTTTCTGACATAGCCGGCCGGCAATTATACCCAAGTAGTCACAAAGTTTGTTTTGTTTTGAGAGAATTAGCAGACGAATCGATTTGGACGCTAACATATTTCTAAAAAGTATTTGAATCAATGTCCATTAGCAGGGATTAAATCGTAAGACACCTACCCCTTTTAAAATCTCCCTCTCTTCCGTTCCTATGCATTCTATGTATTTCCAACTTTTGACAACGGATCTAACAGTTCAATCCATAAAATGTCTATGACGTATATATATTTTTTGTAATAATCAGCTTTGAATAGTAAAAAACCATTATAATGTGGAGAAGAGCACATAATTGATATTTATCTATTTTCGTGGGAAAAAAGTTGAATCATTGCTATTAAATTTAGTATTGTGCAAAATTAAATTTGTAAGTGACCTGTAGTCCACATTAGCTTAGCGTAATTAAAAAACTGTGTTCCTTCAAATTCCGTAATAAAAAAAGGGGGTTGCCATTTAAAAAAAACATGGATAAACTCATACCTCCTAGGCGGGTCACCCTGTATGTATAGATTCTATTAGAAAAATCTGTAAAAGGCTTTACCCAGAACTTCCCTCGTCAACATTGTGACACTAAATAATTTAAAAAATCAAATTAAGTTAGGAGTACAAATATCTTCACGTTTCTAATAAATTAATAGTTATTTAACCAACAAGTGTGTTAATGAAGGCGATTAATAATCGAAACTGTTTGTAGTTGAGATTATTAATCGCCCATTAACGAACGAGTTGATTACATTTTTTCGTTGACCGTAAAATCTTTTTTTTGTGGCGAACAATTTGATTAATACAACTAACCTCCATGCAAAATATCATCAAAACGTCAAAATCACAAAAACAGTCAATTAATGAAAAAGTGTATTAATCAAAAACAGTGTATTAATGACGTCTATTAATCCATCCTTTTTTAAAAAAACATTTAATTAATGAAAAAGAGTGTATTAATCAAAAACAATGTATTAATGACGTCTATTAATCCATCCTTTTTTAGGAAAACTAATTCATTAATATCGAAATTAACAAGAGGACAACGAAAAATACATTTTCAAATAAAAAAAAATGTATCCCGCTGGGGTTTGAACCCACCGCATCTGCAGCTCTGCAGAATGCTCGATCCTAACCGAATCTCCGCAACGGATATCACTGTCTCTTCCACATAAGTCCGGCGCGCGCCTGTCTTGAACAGCACGGTGTTATGTTTGAAACATTTTTACTCTTTTGTGACATTATCCTTTATCAGTTGAGTCTTATTTTCGGCAAATGCAAAACCTGACCTATGTAAAAGTTACTACTTCCTTTTATTTCAAAATTAACCCAAAAATAAACAAAATTTTATTTTTTTAAGGTGTTCACCTAGTATATATTTGTATGAAACTGTACCGGTTTCATGCGAGGTAGATATATAATATATATGCAAAATATCGTCTTCCTCGGACAAATAGTTTTGAGCTATACTGCCAACAGACAGACAGACGGAGGACGGACATACAGACAGAATTGAGAAAACCTCGTTTTCGTTATCTAGGGATCTTGAAACGTGAAGATCTGAAAAAATCTCGGAAGGCGATTTTTTCGTCATTACAATACTTCCTTCGTTTTTCAGACGAGGGAAGTAAAAAAATGCGCAAATAAAAACAAAAATCGATGGATCTCAGCGTTTTTTCCAAAAGTTATTCCTTGATTTTTTAACGAATTTATTCACTACTTTACGAAATCAGTGTATAATTTTGGCCCCATCGGTTTTAAAGCCTAGTTATTTCTCTTCTTTATGACATGATCCTTCCATCGATGCTTGGTGTCTAAAGTCCATATTCTTAGTATGTGCAAATAACTGTACGATATAAGCAGATACAACTTTAAAAGTCTACAAAACAACCGTATGCCATATTTAAATTTTAAAATATTGGAACAAATAATTAGAATGCTAGAGAACATACAAAACTAGGTAAATAACTATGGAAAGAATAATACTACCTTAAACAATTTCAAATTTAAGATCATATTTTTTTTATATTTTGTCCCAAAGGTTTATGGCCCATCTAAATACTACAACATAAATATGGGTTTCTTTAAAATAAATTGAAATCCGGTCCCTTTACCTACATAAATTTAAGCCAGAATAACAAGAAGTGCGAATTTAATATTACTAATTGTATAAGCGTAGCCAAGCGACCTGTTAATGATTTGATGTAGCGGGAGCGAAGGTTTTAGAAGAACATAAACGGAATAAATATGTTCATTGCTTTGTTTGATTATAATGTGGTCGAACACTGAACCTAAATCCCTTCTCAGACTGTGCCGCGTTGTTCGCTATTGCGCCTCGTAGCTCAATTATCCGCTGTTTGACCCGAAAATTATATTGTAAATGTTAACAAGTCCCTTTGTAATGAGATATGTATTTCTAAACTCCTTACTAAAACACGGCCTCTAAGTAACAATTTATATTTGCAGGAAATGTCAAAAGTTATTATTAGGATTATGTATGTTATGGACAAGCAATTTTCGTAACTATCATTTAGTTTCATAGACTTTAAATGCAGAGTATATTCCCAAAGTGTTTCAAAAATCGATAGGTACTATCCCAACCAAAAAAAATCGCACTATACTTAATCTAGTTCCATGGTTTTATCCACAATGGCTTAGTGGCTTAGTTCGTTTTTCATACTTTGGAGTTATTGTCGTATTACTAGCTTACAGTAAAAGATATGACGGATGATATAAGTACACAAAAAAAAACAGAAACTGCGATAGTAAAGCTTTTTTCGGCATTGTTTACAACATGATTTGGAATTTTAAGTTTTGAAGGCAGAATGCCAATTGTAATAAACCATACATATAGTACGTTTTCCAATATTTATTTATTAAAGATTTTCGTAAATTATTACACACGCCACTGGTATGTAAAATAAAGTGGGATAATCACGCAACTTTCAAGGATGAATTTATTCAAATCCCAGTTTTTATCTCAAGGAAAAATGCCATAGGTGTTTTACGATTAAGTGCACTATTGTAAAATTGGATTTATGAGTCTCGTGGTGTCTATGACCGACAAGGTTGCTCTGATTTTGTGTAACCCTGAAATCTCGTTCAAGGTTTGCAAATGTTAAATCTTCAATGCAAAGGCAAACCCAGGCTTGTGTTGATCAAGGGAATCATTTCAAACATTTTTTTTTTGTAGGACTGGACATTAATGTGTGTAGGTAGATGAGCGATTTAATAAGAAAAATAATTCTGCCGGACCGGTGAGTACGTAACTTTATCAGTAATTTCATGAGGCACAAATATGGATTATATTAGCTTGCATGGTATGCTGGGTATTTTTTCTATCATGAATTTTGGGACACCCTGTATATTTACTGGGCGTTGCTCTTTATCGTAGATCCGTAGGTCCGTAAATATAAGAAGCTTGAAAATACATGTCATCCCATGTTCTTCCACTAAAGTGGGCACGAAAATGGCGCGAAATTTAAAACTTGCAGCGTATTAATAAATGACCGCAATCGTGAACCCACATTTCTCGCCTTTTTGGCCAGCAGGAAAACCAAATAAATGAAAATTACGTCTTGAATGGCTAGTGCAATTATTCAAAGATGCACATTTTGATATTTTGAAACCATCTTCAACTTCAAGTTTTAGCTAACAAGCTATGCCGTTTCTCGGTCTAATCGCGACGGCTTTGCTACAAATTCATTGTCAGTGGGCACGAAAATGGCGGTTATTGAGATGACCTATTTATCTGAAGATAAAGGCATCTACCAATATACATGGGGAACGACGGAACCAAAGATTCATCGACTATGTTATCTCCAGAAAACTCACTCCTTAAGGCAGACGAGAGTCAAAAAAGGGACTAATGGAAGTTCGGATAATTATTTCTCTATAACTAGAGCAACAAAGAAAACTGCTTAAACGAGAAATACATATACCGAAACAAGAACATATCCAGGGCTTGTACCAAAGAAGTAACTCAGAACCAAACAATAATATCAAAACCGAACACAAATACAAGGTGGTCCACGGGAACGGGAAGTTTTGAAAACGACATAACCCTGAAAGTTGTTGTATTTAATTAAAACAAAGTGTAACAGTTCGAAGGTAGTTGTATGCTATTTTTATTTCTTAAAAAATATTAAGGGTAAATGGTCTCTCCTTCTCTATATTTACTTTTGACGTCGGTCGGTGAAATTTTATATAACACGACGCAACATATTTAACTGGATGTTTGCAATAAGAGTTCATTTTAGATTCTGAATATTTCTTGGTTTATCAATAAAATGCTTGCTCTCCAAGTACGCCTCACTAGAAATCGCATGCCGCAAGATTTGGCGGTCTTGAGGGCCATTCGATGCACCCATGTTTTTGGAGATGATGCGACTCGAAAATGATCTTTCCAGGACATTCAATGACTCTCGCAGTATGTGAAGTAGCACCATCTTGCTAGAACCATGGAATGTGTTTTGATTGTTCTGTTTGTTTCTGTTGAAACATGTTCAATCGTTGGATCAGAAAGTGATTGACCATTACTAAACGGAATACAATGGCATATCGTTATAATATAATAATATAATTTGACAAAAAGATCTACACAGCCAACTGTACAGTTACGAAATAAAATTTTCAAAATTTCCCGCTCCCGTGGACCACCTTGTATTTGTCAACGGCTGTTCAGCAAAGGAGGCATTAGGTAACTTCCAGGAAGAAACCAAAGCAGTTGTGGTGGAAAGAAGAAATTCAAGCTGAAGTAGAAGTTAAAAAACAAGCACGTAACAAAAGGCTCACAAATCAAACTTATAAGCCCCTGCGCCACTTTAATTTTTTTGATAGTGCGACAGCTCACAGTTTCACGAAAATGACGCCATCGAATTATTTATTTAGGGTGTGTGTATTTTAATGACGTCACGTAATAGTTCTTTACGAGCAAGCTCAGTAATAGTTATGTAAGTAGCAAGCTTATTAAATTAGCCTTTATGGGCGATCCGGTAATCCAGTAATCCAGTGAGCTCCAATAAAGGCTAATTGTAAGCAAGAAGTAACGCCACGTACAACGTTTTATTTCCTCTTTCTGAAAATCCTTAGTGATTAATCAAGGATGTGTTTATTAGAAAACAAGGTGCTTGTCAAGTCGCATTATCGATATATCGTTATTTTCGCCCAGCCCTAGCCATGACAACATTTTACAGGCACCGTGCCTGTAAAGACTGGTTTACCGAGTCAGTTCAGACGACAGTAACACTTTACAGGCACCGTGCTTGTAAAGACTCATTTACCGAGTCAGTTCAGACGACAGTAAACGACTTTTAACAAGTCAAGAGGGTCAGCTGGAAAGTTTGTGTCCATATCCAGGGAGCCCAGTAAAGATTAATTACAAAGCCGGCCCCGTACAAACTTTCATTTCCACCTTTACACAAAATTCCGGATAGAAGGACTCACAGACCATTTAACATTCTACCTGATCGAAATGGTTTCAATCCTGTCGAGCTACTTCTTCATTCCATGAAATTGCGACCAAGTCATATTAAAAATGATCGCCTTTTTTGTCTTATCAAAAAGGAAAGTGCACTGTACAGCCAAAAGGAACATTTTCATTAATGATCTTTTCTATGAGCCTGTAAAATTGTGCACCCTATGCCATTGTATACCGAAAAAGAGATATATTATAAGGCTGGCAAAAGAGGAGGCAACCGCAAACCAAAACACTGCAATCCAACCTTACTTTTCAGTTTTGCATCGAACAGCTAATCAAGTTTTTATATAAACTTTGGACAACATTTTGATAGTGGGACATGCTTTCAAATTTTTTTGGTAAAGCGCGACGTCACCTTAAAAACAATCCTAAGAACTTTTTATAAAAAAAATGCAATGGGATAGGGGCTTTAGAGTTGTGGCAAAAATTTAAGATACAGGGTCCGGGAGAATGACGTATCCATTTTCAAAGTTAATTCAATTCATAATATAATGCGATATAAATTCAAATCAAGTCGCCATGCTTTCGCGATAAATCCGTTTGGAACATAGGAAATTAATGAGTGCGACAAGGAAGACATAAACAAAATGAGTAGCAAGACAAAGATAGAATGTAATCATGGCTAGGTAAATTTTTAAACTAAAATTAAGTCAATGAAACAAACAAACGCTTCTGCAAATATTTTATCCTCCAGTTGCGGAACACCCTGCATATGAGTTACGTCGCTGATTGGTGGATTACGCATTACGCCATTTAAGGATTTATTCGATGTGAATTTGCTCCGGTCTCATACTATCCGCCTATGATGTAGGCAAACAAAGATCTAAACATGCGGGCGTGTACTGCACTTTCTGACATATTCTAGTCGTCGATAATAGTTATTTACGTAACAAGTACTGAAAGTGAGACTTTACAGGAGGAGTAGGCAATTTCCAGTATGAGCCGTGGACGAATCCTCCGCGTCCAGTAAAGACGCTTTTAGTACGAGCTGCGTACAATATCTTCTGTTCAATTGTGGGAATAGTTTACAAGCTCATTCTGATACAATAATAATAGCTATTTGTATTATTAGGGAGGAAAGTGTATCATTCCCTCCCGCGGATGTAGTTTAACACTTTACGCAAGAGTTATACATATAATTTTTTTGACACTTTTACATTTTATGTACTCAGCTGCATTTAAAAATATCTAAATATAAAAAAGTAGCATGCTAGTTGGTTTGCTTTTAATCACATTCCCTCTTTCTGCCATTGGAAACCAACAATGGAGCGAAACGTGTATTTTCGCTAACAAATACGTGTTTTCTGTTAATGTCTTGGTTACCTAAAATTAATATTATTGTGCGATTTGAACACACTTCAAAGTGTTCAACATACAGTTTAAAAATTTCTAGTTCGCAATGTGTCCTGATAATGTATATGGGAGAAGAAAAATTGCCTTATTTGTTTCAGGTGTAACAACATATTTTTTTAACTAAATTTTATGATATCATTCAAAAGTAGCTTCTCCTACTTCGACAGATTTTTAAATTAGTTTTATACAATTTAGCATCCACTTATAGGTGTTCCAAGCGTATTTGAATAGCAAATTAGTTCAGTTCAGACTTTGTTTATTACATTGCAATGCATACTAGCCAAAAGTTGTGTTCTGTACATTTCCCAGCGGAGCTCTCTGTAAATAAACAAAATGCTAAAAATGGATAAACATAATCTTGCTTAATACATTCTTCAATGGAAAGACGTATGACGTAAAATAGAAATTCTTCAGAGTAATTACACAATATTATTTTACAATATACTATATGCAAATCATCCGTTTAGTTGGCAAAATTATTGAAGAAGTAAATTTTCAAGCAACAATAAGTACTGTAATTATAATGGGCACAACTTTTTTTTCTAATGAAAATTTGCTATGGATGTGTTCTCATCCTACAACTGGATGGGAATATCCTGATGCAGCAATCAAAGTTCTAATGTTGTCTTTTATCAAAATTTAGCAATTATTTTGAAGCTATTTTAAGCTTGGCAAAACCAGATTTTTCCAAATTCCCGAAGAACATGTCGCAAATTCCTGACATGGAGTCGCAGAAGAATAAAAACGCGTCACGCACAACCAGCGCGATTTGCGGACGATAAGGCCCTTTTTTTAACCCAATTGTCGTCATGCAGTGAGTGAGCACGACAAGTCCAACGTGAACAAGAATCCCGGATACAAATATCATAGTGACAGCCACGAAGCGTCACTTTCCTCCAGTTCTCTGTTAGTGCTACAGCGTCCCGACGCTCCATTCCGCTTGCATTCGCGTCCTTCGGCCGACAGGCTCCGTATCGGGATTACTTTTGTTTGGACAGCAACAGGTGAGTAGTTTGGGAACTTTTACTGCATTCGCCCGATGCACATTCGCCGTGGTTTAACGCATTTTTCGAAATTCGACGTTAAAGTTATTGTTATTAGTTGCCAGTTTAAATAAATTAAGGGATTAGCAAACCAATCTTGGAACGCATCTAAGTAAAGACCGCTCCAGACATTTTTCTATAGCCCGTTCCAATTTTTGTTGCAAAAATTCTTATTAAATTTCGGCTTAGGTATTTAATAGTTTTGTATACGGAAGTTTGAGTAATTTTTAATTTCTTGCAAGATGAGGTATTTTAAAAAATGACAGTCAGCCTAATTTTTTAAATATTTTGTTTCCTCCAATTTTTTAGCGCAATACAAAACTGTCAAACTCACGTACTTGATGTTATTGTTATTGGTTGCCAGTCTGAGTATGCGAATAAATGAAAACATTTGGGAACGAAGCCTGGAAAGTGAATTAAAGACAACTTTAGACATTTTTCTGTTACTTGTTTAAATTTTTGTTCTAGAAATGCTATTAAATGCATAAAAGTTTGAGAAACTTTTTATTTGTTGCAAGCTGCCGTAGTTTTTAAAAAATTGACACAATCTGCCTATTTTTTTAAAATATTTTATTTTCTTAATTTTTTAGCAGAATTACAAAACTGTCAAATTAACGTTATTTTATGAGTTGTCAGTTTGAACATGTGAATAAATGCAGAAATCTGCAAACAAAGCCTGGAAAGTGTCTAAATACAGATTTGGACATTATTCTGCTACTTGTTCCAATTTTCGTTGTAGGAATTCTTATTAAAATTGGACTTATTCGCATAGTTTTACATATAAAGTTTGAGAAACTTGTTGTATTTGTATTTGTTGCAAGGTGCCGTGGTTTAAAAAAATGACACCATCAGTCTAACTTTTTAAAATAATGTATTTCCTTTAATTTTTTTTATCAAAATCGACCTATTTCATGTTATTGTTATTATAGTTGCCAGTCTGAGCATCTCAATAAATTAAGAAATCTGCAAACGATGCCGGGAAAGCAGCTAATTAAAGACAGCTCGAGACATTTGCCGGTCGTTCGTTTCAATTTTTGTTTTGACAATTTTTATTAAAATGCAACGTAGGTAGTCGGATAGTTAATACGAAAGTTTAAGAAATATTTATTTCTTGCAAACTGCGGTGGTTTTAAAAACACTGACACAATCAGTCAATTTTTATATATATATTTTGGTTCCTTCAATCTTCCACTATCAAATAGGCCTATTTAATGTTATTGTTATTAGTTACCAATTTGAGCAGGTCAATATATTAAGAAATTGCCAAATGAAGCCTGGAAAGAGCCTAATTAAATACAGCTTTAACATGTGTTCCAATTTTTGTTGTAGACATTCTTATTGAAATTAGCCGAATAGTTATATATGAAATTTTGAGACATTTTTTATTTGTTGCAAGCAGGAGTTGTTTAAAAAAATTACACAATCAGTCTATTTTTTAAAAATTTTTTTCCTTCTATGTTTTTCTAGAATTTGTAATCCCTTTTTCTATATTTTTGTTCTACGCCTTAATTATAGTGGTATCTTAACACTTTCAGGTTACATAATCGAGCACACAACCTGTAAAAAATTACTATTTTGAATATAAAAAATATATACATATTTCGTCGTTTCAACAGCTTACTGGCATATTCTGCTATAAATAAAATTATAATCACTAGAAGTTTCAAAAATATAGTGTGACCAAATAGATTAGCTTGCAAAACCTATTTACTTAGTTAAATCTAAAAAACAATAAACCTACATTGCTTAAGTGTAGGGTCACCTTGGAATAATTGTAACATTTACTTATTATCAACATTAAAATTATAACAATTAATCAAGTACGTACTTAAAAATGTTAAAATATACACATTAAAATTATATCTTACATTCTTCTATTTTTCATGAATTTGTTATGATTTTCTTGCACAATTAACGGTTTTTAAAATTGAAAATTTGTTATACTAATTTTTATTGTAAAGTTTAGATATTTTAAAACTTTACCAATTATTCATATGGCGACGATTGGATAACTAAAACACGTCAGGCGAAGTTTCAGGTTTTGTATCTGCGAAAAATGAACAGTAGATACAGACTCAAAAAACTGAAAATTTTGTGAATACTCACTTTTTCGCAAGAGAGAATGAAATTTTAGACAAATTCAATATCGAGCAACATTTACGTAAAATAAATTATCTCTTTTTTTTCAATTTTAGCTGTTATAATGAATACTAAAACTTAAATAGCTCACTTTAGGGCAGGTGGTAGGCACTTGAAATGTTAACAGTTTGCTGGTTTGGGTTCACAAACTATACCAGCCAGCACTAATACAGCAAACAGAATAACAATAATTACTCAAAAAAAATGGTTAATATACATCTATGCTAGAAATACTTTATATTTTAAAATTCTTTCTGAATTTTTTAGTTTATGGTTCGGAAAACCTCGCTTTCCATTTCACTACAATTTCCGGAAGTTTTCAACTTAGCTGTAACTCACAACAAAATTTTCTTAGCGATCTAGGTAATGACAGAAAAATAAAACAACACTCCAGATGTTATATTTCATAATATAGGTTAAAAAGCTTCAAAGCAATTTTTTAGCACAACTAACTTTCTCGAATCGAAGTGGCTTTCTGGTTTATAAGAACAAACTACTTTTTGTACATCTAAAATCTTAAAAATCGATTCAGATTTTAAAGAAATTTGGATTGAAGACAACACGACATACGGATGGGCATATAATTAAATATAACAGCAGTACATTTTAAAAAATTGTTTTTAATTTTGAGATTGGTTTTTAAGTCTTCGAGGTGATGTGGATATTTAAATTTTTTTAAAAACATTACTTAAAACAAATGGTGATCTTTAATTCAATATACTGGTTATGGTTAATTGTTATTGTTTGATTTGTTGAACTTTTAGAACATTATTTTTATCTACGACAGTGTGTAAAATTGCCTTTTAGTTGGCAGTTTTAAGTTTGTAAAACGACTGTTTAATAACATGTTTTCATTAGTTTACGTCGTCAGTAGTAACGTGTTTAAAAGATTTCATTAGGCACGTTGTCAGTAGCAACGCGTTTTAAAATTTTTAAAACACGCAAAATTTAATTTTTTAAATATTTTCTAGATTCTATCGTAGATAAAATATTGTACTCGCGGGGCTTAAAACGCTTGCTCACTCGCGTTTTAACTTTACCCCACTCGTGACTAAAAAGTAGCTTTA
This sequence comes from Agriotes lineatus, assembly GCA_940337035.1. Lineage (NCBI taxonomy): Eukaryota > Metazoa > Arthropoda > Insecta > Coleoptera > Elateridae > Agriotes > Agriotes lineatus. The sequence goes on from CALNHX010002279.1 coordinate 63,338, forward strand.
CGTACTTATATCGTAAATTACTATTAGGCAATAATTATAAACGTCTTATGCGAATTGTTAATTGACACGATGGTTTACAAAATAATAAAACCCCGAAGAAGCACGAGATTTCCAAAACAAACCTCAAAATTAAAAACAAAACAAAATTGAACAAAACCTTTCAAACATAATTTAATTGCTATAAAAATGTATTTTTGAAGAAATTAGTGAAATATACGTAAAAATAAAAGTACATAATAAATTCTGGCTAAATTTCTTCACGCGAAAGGAAGTTATTTTTCTTCTCATAATAAACAAATAGTTTTGTGCATGTTTGTCTATGTCGTATTAAAACATTTTGATAGTTTGTTCATGTTATCTCATTGCTGTTTTATTTAATCAGGGGTCCATCGGTATTATTGAATAATTAGAAAACAATTTTTCAGCAAAATTGATTAAACTGCTTATAGTACTCACAAGGTAAACAAAAATAAAACCTACAACGCTCCATCTACTAATTGAGAGTTGTCATAGCATCGTTATGAAATCAGGTTGCTTTGGAAATCAACAGCAAAAATGCCCAGGACGAGCTGTATGGCCTTTTATTTTGGTGTACGAGTAAACGGAAAATACATAAATAATGAAGGGACGCTATGGAAATGCCCTCACAAAGAAAAAATTAGCACATAAATGGAAAATATACAAAAATCTCCACTACCAGATCACAATTTCTCTTAAAACACGTTCATAAATGAACAGGTTATCTCAATTATTATATTTTTAAATAGAAGTTACTAGGAAAATACATCTTTTTACACTACGAAATTCCCCCAAAAACGCCATTTCCATAATTTTCAATCGAAATTCTTCTGAACTTCAGTTTGAAAAAAGTTAATTCACTCTTCCACAGCTTTCACAGTGATTAAATTGTTCTTAACAATAACGTCCCATCTCCTCAGCAAAATGTTACAACTTTGCATAAGAAAGCTCGATACCAACAGAAATCATCTTTGTAAAAAGTGAGTTGTTCTGAGATAATTTCAACTCGTCAAGTCAACGCCGAGGTCCCACGGGGGCGAGTCCAGGGGCTGCGTGTAAAATTTACAAAATGTCCATTGAATTGCAAATGCGCCACGGGGCTATCGCGCAACAATTCTTTGAAACCGATATTGCGCTCAAAAACCGCACCAAAACCGCCCTCACGCGAAATCCGCTGGGGATAATTAAGGAATGCCAGTAGTAGGCGTTTTGAAGAAGTCGCGTGTCCATGGAAGGCCACTAATCTCTCTCTGGAATTATTATTTAGAGGTATAAGGAACAAAAACAACACTGTTTTAGGGAATAAAGAAAATCAAAACGCCGAGAATTATGTCAATAAAGAATTCAAAAGGGCGAGGCCAACGCGGCGGGCGAGATTGAAAAACTGACAAATTTTGACCTTTTCTCACAATGGAAGTTCTGCGATTAAATTGTTTAGCAAATTCCAAGATGCGGTATTAAAAACTTCCAAGGATTTTAGCCGATGCTCATATTAAAATGCCAGCTTGATTGTAACCAGCACTAGTAGTAGATAGTATAGTAGTAGTATAGGTATATGATATTAAAATATACAATAACTTCCAGTCCTTAACCTTAATAAATTCCTTATTGGTAAAAAAAAACTTTTCTTTTAGTATAACTGCTGCTCATTCGCGGCAAATTCCGGTAGTACACGTAGACCAGGAAGTATCCTAGCCGTTGATCCTTTTATGCTAAGCTGATTCTACGAGTGACAGTGATTCGATTTAAATCCTACATTTCTTTTCACTTTTGTGCCTGTTTGAAAATGCTGGCGGACCCTTTCTTGCAACTTTCACAATTATATAATGAGCAGGACTAAAATTAAATCTTCGAGGCTCATGGTAAAATTGAATTTTATTATTCCTGGGTTGCACAAATGCGACGAGCTGCAATTTTAAATGCTACCGACCGTGCAGATACAAATTTCACAACAGGTAGCTATGTAAGGAATTGCTCCAAAGACAATATCAACCAAGTATTTGTTTCTTGAAATAGCAGTGAGTGGCTTTCAGATGTTTATCCTTAACAGAAGATTTAGCACATCCCACATTTACTTCGCCACGTGGATCTTATTCTAATTAAAAGAATTTTTGTATTTTTCAAATTCCATTGTAAATAAAAAGGTTACAGAAGAAAATGTGTTTAATCAAGAAACGGTTGATGAGTGTTCATAACTATGTTGAAAACAGGTAACAACATAAGACTGAAAGAGTAAAACGAAACATTATGATATGAGAAAAAAATATCGGAGCCGGTAGGATTCGAACCTGCTATTTTGAGGGAATCCGTATGTATGACGAATAAAAGGGTGACGACATAAGCAAGTAAGCCTGATCGTGAACGAACTTTACATATAAGATCTGACAGCTGCTAATCGCTAATCAATACTATCGCAAGATGACAATATATTCTTTTACATTAGGAAAATCGACCGGGTTTGGCAAAGGCTAATAATATCCTAAACTACTGAATTATTGCCGATTACAATTTGCTCCTTATCTTATAACATAAAATCGTTGCTCTCTTTGTATGTTTGCGTGTAACTATGTTTGTTCGCTATCTCCTCCGAAGATACTGGACCGATTAAGTTGTATGATGGCTTAAAAGTTTGCTAATTTTTAGACTTACATCGTAGGCCGGTTTTTATTTTCAAAAAAAGTGCGAAAAAGTTGTAATTTAATTAACTCCTCTAGGCAGCAGAGCGGAGCGCCTATCGCCGTGTACTATTAGCTCGGGTGCGCGCATTATTCAAACAAGAGAGGCGGGTCCTGCGGTGGCCCGGATTCGATCCCGCCGATGCATCCTTTTTTTTTTTTAATTTATATTAATGAATCTCTCTTAATTTTGCGAACCGAAACGTAGTTCGGGCGACTCACTAGTATAATAATAATAATGTACTTTACTTGCTTGGCATAATTGCTACATTTACATACAATTCTATTTTAATATTTACATCTTCATAATGTAAAACACACAAACATTCAGCAACAGTATCTAACTCATTTCCAATCATATAACATAAAATCGTTGCTCTCTTTCTTTGTATGTTTGTATGTATGTTTGTTCGCTATCTTTTCCGAAGATACTGGACGGATTAAATTGAATGATGGCTTAAAATTTTGCTAACTATTAGATTTAGATCGTAGGCCGGTAAAGTACGAAAAAGTTTTAATTTAAGTGTAAGCAGCGGAGCGAAGCGTCTGTAAGCGTGGGCTGCGGTGGCGGCAGCTGTTGTGGCCGTGGGCTGTTAGCTCGAGTAATTCACTATGTTCATATACCATTCTAGCAGCGCTTTATTCAATCAAGCCATATTGGTCCAGTGGTAGAATGTTCGGCTGCCACGCGGGCGGCCCGGGTTCGATTCCCGGCCGATGCATCCCTTTTTTAATTTATATTAATGAATCTCTTTTAAATTAGAGAACCGAAGCGTACCTCGGGTGATTCACTAGTTCTATATATCTCCGATTTGCGAACGTTATCATACAGGTTATTATGATACCTAACAAATAATTTCACAAACACAGAATTGTAACCCACTCCATTAATTGCAGTTTTGACGTAAAGTTATTTTTTCCTCGGGTTTTATGTCCGTACATGTCCCATGTATCTTATGTATAAAAACTAATGTATGGTATCCTAACAGATGTCTTACATTCATGCAATCCAAACAATAGAACATCGGCAAAATCACATATTGTGCATATCTTGTCAACACATCTTTTAGTCTATATGTCACACATAAGCTCTTCCCTATCTTCCTAGATATATAATCGCTGCATTCTTGTTTAGGAAATATTATTTAGTGTGTCGTCGCTATCCACTAATGATGAAAATAATTATGTCACTAGCTAAAAAAGCGTAACATCACCCTTACCTCAAATATAATGTCAAGAAAAATAATGTTTCTGGTAATGTTGCCAATACAATTTGTTGATTGAACATTGCTTCAGCATATCGGAGCAATAATGTAACCGATACAACTTGTTGGTTTAACCCTGTTTCTCCCACATTTGACTACCATTCATTATTGTTCAGTACAGTGAAAGTCGGATGTAACGTCCTCGAAGGGACCGGTCATATGTGAACGTTATACCCGACCGGACGCTATATCAGGTAGCAACAAAATTATAATCAGAAATCAAGAAAATAACACAAGCACATATGTTTACTATAAATATGCAATGTAGAATAATCAAACGTATTTATATTAACAGAATCACAAGATATAAAAATTTATTAAAGAAAAATATACATTAAGCTTACGTAAACATATGTATTTAGGTGCATTGAAAGCGGCTTTAAGTTTTTCTCGGTTTCTCCATACAGTGGTCACTGATGAATGCGACAAATTAAATTCGGTAGAGATAGTGGCATTAGATTCGCAATTGTCTAGTCTAGCAATAATTGCACCTTTTTCTTCTATTGAGATAACTTTCCGTTTACGTACAAATAAGCTTAATGCAGTGTAAACTTTTGCCTGTCACAGTGACAGATGTTTTCATAAACAAAGTGCAATCTGACATTCACCTACAGACTTAAGTTAAGACATGACTAGATTTTCTATTTCTTTCCAAGGCCTACCCTAAATGAGTTTTTTTTAACACACGATATAAAATTGTCAGCCACGTTTATTTTGATAAAAATTAAATCAAATAGATCGAATGTATGAATTTTAATATATTAGACTAGTCACTTTAAATATCATTTGATCATTTCATTCTAACAAACAGAAATGATGACATTTTATATTTGTTGTCATGATTACATAAAAACATCAGGAAACTGTATCAAATATAATACACATGTAAAAGGTAACTACTATATACTTCGTTTAATGAACCGATGCAGAATTTAAAATAGTGAAAGGGGCATAGATAGCAGAAACCTGTTTTACACGTTACAAATGGAAAACACATGAAAATTCAAAAACTGCCTAATTCCAACTAAATTGAGCTGTGTACAACCGGCTTACCAATAGCAATATTCTATTCAAATATAACGCCCATTGGTGGGAGGCTTCTACTCAATCTGTTCGCTAAACATAGTATAGTAACAAAGTTACATTCGTTTGTTTTGTGACGTGGTGTATTTCCACGACTATAAAATCGGCACTGCCAAGTACTCAAAGATTCGTAAAACATTAATTTTTAACAGATGGTAATTGTAGTCTGGTTATAAAGACCAAATGGTTGCTTTAATTCAAACAAAAATATTATTTTGTGCTTGGAAACTTGGAAATGCATGAACATCAGTAGGAAGAAAAAAATTGACATTTACGTTTTTGAGTTGTATAGCCTCAGCGAAATAATAGTTATTTATGTATTAAGGGTACAATGAATTAATTATAGCATTACGGAATGTTTAAAGTGCGACGCGAAGCGGAGATCTTGAAATTTTCGGAGGGTTAGATCTTGATTATGCATACGTTTTATTTTATTTTGGATCTCGAAATCGACCAAATTTAGAAATTCGTTATTTTGGACGCAGACTATTAGGTCACCGTTGTACTGGCGCTGTGAATTTTTGGAATGCTATGGTTTCTATGTACATTGTTGGTGTTGATGTATTAGATTGTTGGTGTCTGTTATAATGGTTAGCAACTTTATAGGCCCTCGGGCCATAAAAGACATATTATACACGCTATCGAAGGCTAAGAAACAAGCTCATGCTTTCAAAAGAAAATAAAGTTCATTTATGCGCTAGGACGGTTGCTAATATACAGTGCGCACCAAAAGTATGGAACATACCAAATAAAACTGAAATAAATGTTTTTTCGTAAAAATCCGGAAACACGTCAATTTTCTTGTTTAAAAATACACATTGGAATGTCAAAATCATTTTCCGAAATTCATTTGTTTGTAAGTGAGTTTTTGATAGATCATTCAATTGTTTAAATGGCAGTATAAAAATGTTTAATAAACGCCTTTATTGATAACCACAATAAACAATGAATACACAGAAGGTTTTAATGTAAAAGCAACTGCAGGTATCAAAGTAAATGCTCAAATCCATTAATTAAAAGTTCTATGCGTTGTGTAATATTGTTAAATGAGCCATAGCAGATTTATAAAGCTGATATTAGTTATTACGAGTAAACGATGTGTCGACAACTAACATTTCAGAATAATTGACAACTTGTGGGCATTCGTTAGATTATAATATTTTATATAATTATTAATCTCTTTAATCCCTTTGGTGAGCATGCTCATTTTTGACACATTGCATGTTCGACTGCCTTTGCATAATTCTTATTCCTTCGTTATTTGCAACTAGTACAAGCCAAAACAACCACAAATGCAACGAATGCGTGGTGAATGAAAACGTACAAACCCTGTAAGAGCAGCCAGGAAATCCCATAATAATGGAATCTGGGAGTACTACCTACGAACGTGTTTTTGTATCTAACCGATGTAATATTTGTCGTTCATAAAGCTGTGCGATGTTATCTGCGCATTGGATAAAATGAAATTCCCATTTAGGTTTATTTAGTAAAACAATAAGCTCACGGACTTGACTAAATCAACAAGCAGGCACCCTCATTTTAATTGTATGTACAATTGCGTTCAATTGACATTCGGTGAAAATCGAAACTGAAATCAGCGGGCCGTTTACGAAAATACAAAAATCTATTTAACTCGCGCAAGTACAAGTGCTCCACTTAATTCAACTATCTGATCTCCACCAGGTTTATTATTAAACACAAGAACCAGGAAATGGATTTCCAATTAATATTTGCTCAGAGCCGCTTTAATGCTATTGATATTAAAAGGGGATTTGATTAGTTGTGAATGCGCCCACTGATAAACTGACATATCTCACTGAATCCAATTAAAGTTGCCTGAACTCATTACAGATTTTTCTGTAAATTGTAGATGTGTTTGTGTTCGAAAACAGGAACCACGACATCAATTACTGTTGCCTATCTTATTAAATTTGGAGAAGAATGTCACCAGATGCTCAAACCGGCGGTTTATGAGAGTTACAAAGATAATTACTAAAGAAAGGCTCAGATCGCTAGAGGTCGTTCCGGTATTTTTTCGTTTCGACAAGAAGCAACTTTATTAATGAAAGAAAAATACGCCTGTTGCTGTTGAAACCTAAAATTAGTTTTCCTTGAATACTATCTCTGCTGTGCAGAAGTAAGGATTACTTGACAGTAAAATTGAAAACGCTAAGCAGTTTAAAAGCTAAGGAATAAACAAAAATGTGAATGAAACACTCATTGTTCCTAAGACAATCATGCATAGAAAGAAATATGGGGATATTATTATATATAAATGATTATAGCTGTTTAACAACAGTTTCCAACAGATACTTCAATCGGTAGAGCTATAGCGTAACCGAGCGACTTCTCAACTTGACTTTACCAATTGGAAACCGAACCTTTTATGGTCGTAGATAACTAATAAAGTTGTCTAAGGTCAAATGAATTACTTTACCGAACCACGAGTAGTCTTCAAAAATGCGATTGTTATCTTTAACCAGGCGTCAAAATTTTAAAAACTTTAATTTTGGATATTTGCTATCCAATAAAGTCATCCCAGAAATTTCCAGAGGTAAATCTCGAATGCCACTATAAATAGAACTGTTTGTATTAGAAGTCAAGTGAGATATTTGGTAAGTGGCCTGAATTAGTCAATTTATAACCTATTTTTGAATGTGTAATGTATCGCTTTACGGCCCTAGGGCCGTAAAGTACTTTTTACAGTCTCACCTTTAAAGTTGACACTTAACACATAGTAACCTATGCCACAAGTTGGCATTTATTGAATTTTAATAAAAGCTGACGCACCGACCGGTATCGCGAGCGTATGAAGAACCGCATCCAAGGCATACTGATCGTATAGAACGCATAAATAAATTTCATGATAAACACCTTCAGTCATATAGTGTTGCGAACCTTTAACTCAAACTATGTGTTTTATATTGTTTGTAGTGGTCTTGCAAAAATATTGTAAGTACGTGTGTAGTAGCTATTTATGTTACAAGTACGAAATTAAGGACTTTTTTTGACGAGCCGCAGTTTATGGCCAAGCGAGCGAGGCACATAAATAAGGCGAGCCTAAAAGTCCGCTTTCGTACCAGTTACATAGAAAATTGTTTGTTCAACTGCTTTGGAAGCGTTTTTTTATTATTATTATTCTTAAACGAGGAGGTCGGGAAATGCCGAGGAGGTCATGATCATATTACAAAATGACAATGTATATTTTTATTTCGACAAATGGAAACATGGCGTTAGCTTTTGTTGATGCTGAAAAGTAAGTTATACTAGTATAAAAAAGTGGGCGTTTTCAGCCGCTAAACAGTACCGAAATTTACAGCTTTTCTATGCAGTAGAACATAAACACGTTTTATGACTTTCGATCGTTTTTTTTCCGGACTCCGCTACGCGTCAGTCCGAAACAAGCCACTCAAGCCATAAAGACACTGAATTCATAAATACGTATTATTACTCGATTAGTGTTGTGCTGTTGTCAGTTTGACAAGCAATGGTATTGTAAGTTGTCAAAACTTACACAAATTATAAATATGCTTTTATGCTGTACATACAATTTATGTTTATGGCCCTTCCCATGGTAGAGCCCTCGGCTACGCCTCGAGATTTAACTTTCACACCAATAGCTTTTCACTTCGCTGTTCACTTCCTCATTTGACTGAAATTTCTTACCGGGTAGGAGTTTCTTCAAGTTTTAGAATAAAAGTAGTCGTTGGGGGCAGATCCGGCGAACACGGCGGACGGGAGAACAATTGAAAATATAATTTAGCAAGTTTTTCGATGGTCAACTTAACGGTGTAGCACGTGGCGTGATTACGATGAAACAAAAATTTTGGGGCCTTTTTTGCGATCGTCGTTCTAAAATTTTTCGGTAATGTGCAATAATATTGAGCATTTATCGTAGTACTCTTCCAAATACTCAATCAAGATCACACCCTTGGCATTCTATAATATAGACGCCATCACTTTTCCGGTCGATGGAACGTTCATCATCTTCTTTGGTATCGGTGAATTAGGATGTTGCATCGACTACTATTTCGTTCCAGGTGTGTAGTTTCTTCCACTGTTACAAATCGGCGTTGGAATCCTTCGGAAACAGGCCAAAGCATTGAACTAAAATGTCCATACGGCCACGTTTTTGCTCCTCCTATCTACGTTTGCACAACCTACATAGTAATATATTTTATTCGCAACCATATATGTAATAAGATCATTACTGACTTTTAAAAAGTTGGAAAATTAGCTATAACCAACTTAACTTTCCAACCGGTCGGAAAAGTGATTGCCGGTTGGAAATGAATCCATTCCCGATCGCTGTGTAGGTAGGGACAATGGAAATCTCGTTGATCCATTCATGCGCGACCCATTCCCGACCGCTGAGTAGGTAGGGACACTGGGAATCTCGTTGATCCATTCATGCGCGACACAACCTGTCGTATCATAATATAATAATTTTTCCAATTATTGTTTAGAATAAAGTGGTTGCGAATAAAATAGTATACATACCACTGTGAAAAGTGTCATTCCTGTCTCGAGATAAAGTTCACCTCGACGCTACGCGTCTCGGTTAACTACTTAATCCCTCGACAGGAATGAAAGAAACACTTTCCACCTCGGTATGTAATATACTATTTCTGCTCATATTCTGCTTATAGGTATTATACAGGGAATTTATTTTAATAGTTAACATAAGCGTTTCGTTTCTATGCCACCATTTAATCACACAGGTCATTTCCATAGTTACAAATGAGACCAATAGATTAGAGCGTGTATTTTATGAGTTAACATAGGAATTATTACTTGTCAAAATGACAATTAAAAGTTATCCTAATCTATACCACTGAAGAAAAGATACAACACACAAGTTGTTCCTAGGTATCTGCATTTTAGTTGCATACCTACATTCCGGTAACAAAAGTTTCTTATTAGCAAGTACCTAATTAAAATTCGTATGTTAACTCGTAAAATAAACGGTCTAATCGATTGATTTCATTGCTAACTATGGAAGTGACCTGTATGATTAAATGCTGGCATAGAAACGAAACTATGTTAACCATTAAAATAAATTCACTGTAGGTACGAAAATTCAGCTTTCGTCACTACAGATGAAGTGCGAGTTGCTATGAAAATGAATAAATAAGTGATTGTACGTACGACCGCAAGAATAATTTCGTTTGCGCCAACAACTAGAACCACGGAAACCTCGAGGAAAACTTTTAGAAACGTTGTTTATAACATCACCCCACTGACATTAACTATTGTTGTGGTCTTAATGTTATTATTTTATTTTATTTAAATTTACTATTATTCTCAGGGTTTTATCAAAAATAGGTTCTAAATCTTACCTTTTTGTCCACAGCTTCAGCATGCACTTGTAACAACTTTAATTGTTAGAGTTACGATTGAATTTAATTAGGAAATACACAATAAAATTTATAATACTTGAAATTGAGGCGATTGTATTTATTAAAAATATATTTCTGTATTTGTCATATTTAATAACCTTTGTTTATATACTTGTAAACTAATTAATTGCATTCAATTAACTATACTGTATGTTTAGTAATTTAATTACTTAATTATTAATGTTACTTTGAGTGAATTATTCTTTATTTTAATCAATTTATTATATGTAATATATTTCTGTTGTTTAATCGAATTCAATTTCATATGCTTAAGTAGCAGATAAATGCTTGTGATTACTGCTTTCCTTTTCAGATCTGTTTTTATTCTATTTGAAGTTTTTATACACTTACTTGGTAATGTCTTGTTTCTTCGAGCTCTAATTATTTTCAATGTATTCCAATCCAATTGATATCTGCATCAGCTATCCTCGTCGTAGTCAGAAATCCTTTTTGACCACATGCTTTATGTGCTCAATAAGTTTTTCTTGATTTTACACCTATTTCTATATGGCACTACGTATGTGTATGGCATTATATAACTGTACATACCAGTATTGTATCATGTAAAATTGACTATTTAATTCAGTTTAAAATTGAAGTTGTGTTAATTGAATTAATAAATTTTACACCCCATTTGTCCTTGTTTTTTTAAAATACCCACCAAAAACCTTGGTTATACCAATCAATAATACAGATTTCTATTTTTAATCATTATGACTTTTGTATTTATCATTAATAACTTTCTAGGTTAACAGTTCTCAAATATGTCTGTCTCCAATTTTATGATGATATTAACCCTTTTATACAAAAAATTTGTAAGAATTTGTAAGAATTAAACTTTTGTTTTATCTTTTATGCTAATATTTACTTCTTTCAGATAAAGTCTGACTAACAAAATAACCTTCAATTAATTTTAATTACAATTGCCACCACAAATTGACTATTTATTGATAAATATTAATACCATTGTAGGAAATAGAAATTCTAATGATAAAATGAAGTTATTCCAATCAATATCCTTTTATGAACAGTATTATTAATCTGCTTTATTATTATTTCATTTTAAACTACTTTGTCATTTAAAGACCATCATTATACATACTAATTCCGAACAGTTCCAGATTAGTGATTTCCACTAGCTAAGTTGTGTAAATACTAGTAAAGAGGGCTACTACTATGTACTCGTATTATTTTAAAATTGCTCCGTATAAATAGAAATTTGCTGTTTCTTGCAGTCTCTCTTGGCCTCAATTTACCATCCCATTAAGATAATCTAACGCAGTTGTTTTGGATATTTTCAAGATTTCTATATCTTTTAAACTTATTTCACTCTTCCATAACACAAGCTCGACTCTTTCGAGGGCCGCCATATGCGTCACCCACTTTCTTACCCGCGTTTCCCTCATTATCTGCGCATCCATATTTTCGAATTTCGACACTTTCGTGGCACAGTAGTAATTTGACTTATTGTGCTGCTTCAAAGGTAGCAATTTCTGTAGCAAATAGGTCAATCCTCTCGAAACGCTAAGCCCAAAACTCTACACGGCGAATCGGCTGCGAGTTGAACATGTCGACAACGACCGCGGTAATTAAGGCCACTTTTTTCAATTTCCACAAATTTAATAAAGCCAGCTCATATTTCAATCTGAAATTGTAAGTTTTTTACGTAGGAGATATTAATTTTAATTTGAAAGTAACGCAATTAGCGTATAATGCACGATTATGACGTAGTACGTTTTTTGATAATTAAAAAGTTCAAAGTTTGTCGATGGTTATTATGGAGTTCAGTGGAAATATGTGAGTACACTATAGTTCCACACGTATCAGCATTAATTAATGTTCGTGGTTAAAAGCAACCATTTCGAGCGCTATTATTTTCTTCCTTTTGCATTGGAATATGAAAAATTTACAACTATCATTGGGGACTCCAATTTGTCTGATAAAAATACTTGTAATATCCCATTTTAGTATAATATTAAAATTAGTCACACAGATTCAATTTAACATTTGAAACACATTCAATATTAATTAGGGATTAAAATATCAGAAAATCATGTTTTGTAAACTAGAAACCGCCTATAGCTAGTTTTCGACAGTTTCAAATGGCCGCGCAAGAAGCATGTCATATGAATGGGCTCAATGAGGGATGCCATAATGACGCCAAGGTCGCTAGTTAATTGGCCAATAAAATTAGCTTTTTGTGTCCCACTACTAGGTTAGGCGCTTATCAATTCAGTTATTGGCGCAGAAGACATAACAAAATTTGAAATTCTTGTCACGTGCATGGCGGTTGTACAAATAACAATTTTATTGTTTTGCAGAAAGTGGGATTCGTAATAATTACGAGGCTATTAATAGCTCCGTCTGCAAATGAATTCTGTTTATTGTTGATATTTCTGGAATTGTTAATCGCTCGCTGATAAAAAACGCAGCAATTTCATTCTATTAATTAGCGATATCGTGACAAATGACTACGCATAGTATTAACAATTAAGCTTGAATTTTTAATTGTACGATCTAATTGTTTTTGCGAAAGCAATAAATTCAATAACATGTCGTGCTAATTAGTCTGCTGTCATTGTTGATATCTCAACTCGTTCTGGAGGCTTTCTAAAGCACTTCTTTGGCCCTATTATTCGTTTGTATCTGCTATAGCCTTAAGAACAAAACCAAAATGAGTGCATTTTGATATTTAACAGAAACATCCATGGCGTTAATTTTTCTTTTGTTTAATATAGAAAAAGTATGCTCCACCTATAGCATCTGATAAAAGATCATTCACATTATAAGTTTGAATCTAAAAATGCATATCTTATACGAATAGTGTCTTACAAGTACACATAGAGCCATGGTTGAAATAAGTCTTCCGCCTTTGCACCTAGCTCTGGAAGCTGACAGCTAAGAAACAGTGGCGGTGCAAGAGCATCTTGGGCCCCTAAGCAAATATAAAAATGGCCCCCCTTGTAAAAAGATTTATATACTTAATGAATTGTATATTTATAATTATAGTATACAAAGTAAACGTTTAACAAAAAATAAAATAACATCCTGTTATAACCAACAGAAATAGAGTAGTAAATGCCTAACATTTAACACATTTTATAACTAACGTATCTAACAAAATATCAATTAAAAATATAAAACTAAATAAAATCTTCAAGTTGGTATGGGCACAAATACAAAGAAAAGTGATAGATAAATATCTACTTATGTAACACTAGTAAAATAAAATAATAATCAGGTAAAATCATAAAAACCCACGTCAAAATAAGTAACAAATACTTGGTATTTATTTGTATCATTAATATCTGTAAAACGCCGTAAAAATAAATTGATCAGAAATAAAAAATGTATCTTTCTGGCCTTATTGACAGCAAATTGTTCCACAAGATTTTTATGTCCATCGTAGACGATGCTTTTTGCTCAATTGGCAAAACCGAAAGGTCATGTAGCCTATCTTGGCAAGTAGAATTTCTTAAATAATGTTTTGTTATTTAACTTTCTAAATTATCTTTCTATTGTGGCTAATGTTACAGGTAGAGTCAAGAATAAAACCAATGCAATAATAACCTCGTCAATATTGCTTTCTAGAACACTATATTTTTGTAGGAATAAACTTGTCAAATCTGGAACACTCATGCTATCATTTAAATCTCTTTTAGTAAAGTGATAGCGTTCACAAACTGAATGGAGAGATTATTATTGAGGACATCAGAATACTTTTTCTGAAGCAAATCACATCGGACCTTTTCAGTTTCTTGCATTCTTGAAACGTTTTTCGGTTCTAAAAATTCAAAAATGTTTGTTACTCAAATCGAGTCTGATCACTGATGACTGATAACTGAGAGTGGGGACTGAGGTTGCAGTGCTATCAATATATACCCAAATAAAGTATAAGATTTCGAGATATTTAATAAGCGAATACAGAATTTACCGGGCCCGCCAGAGGGCCCTCGAAGGGCCCGGGCCCCTAAGCAACGCTTATTCCCGCTTATGCATATCACCGCCACTGCTAAGAAAGTGTCCTCATAGAGGGTGCGAGCTGACATCTAGAACCATAACCAATACCAGTTCATGAACCAGGTCAAAGCTCTTCGGCGTGACGTCAGCACTGGTAGGTCGAATTAGCCAATTATTGAATGTATCCTCTTATCTCGAGGCTTGTGGCGAAGTAAATTCAATCATTGGCCAATTCGATCTACCTGTGCTGACGTCACGCTAGAGAGCTGATGCCCTCTTCTTCAAGTGGTATTGCCTTAACCCTTAATATCTTGAAAATATCATGTACGAAACTTAGGCGTTTTAGCAACCAGCGCATTGGTTTAAAAATTTAACAGACGAAACATAACTTCGTTAGTCTCTATTATTTTGTACGCCTTATATTGTAGCATCTTTGGTGTGAATCTTAAAAAAATGTGAAAAAACAAGATCCAGGCCTGCACCATGACGCACCTGAGAAACGTAGCACCAGTCCTGAGAGAACATACAATACACAACAGGAAGATAAGACAAAACTTAAAGGTGCAACAGATTCATAGTCCGATAGAAAAGCTACAGTTACGATGGTTCTGACACTTGGTAAAGTTAAGGAAATGCGGGGAACGAAACTGGATTAAAGGCTACCAAAAGGGATACCAAAGAACTCGTGAAACGGAGAGACAGGAAAAATATTGGAAAAAAAGGTAGCATTTGGAGAAGTGCCAAACAAGGAGCAATGGAGCAGAAAAAATCTGGTGTGATACACGCACACAACTTCCTTTTACAGTGATCTTATAATTAGCCAAAAATTTGATTTTAAATGTTTTAAGGATTTGTCAAAAATTTTCAAAAATTACAAATTCTGCAAAAACGGTACAAAATAGAGCGTTAGTTGAAGAGACAAATTTTCTCTAGAATTTTAAGCTGATTTCACAAATGTAATAATATACCGGGTGTTCTATTTAAAATAAGAGTTAATAAAAAAAATAGACAAAAAAACAAAAGAAACCCATTTTAGAAGTATTCAACTGGAAAATCAACTATCTCACATCAATACACATTAAAAATGTAATAAAAATGTAAAGTTTAAAAAAATCGTTCGAGCCGTTTTTGAAAAAATCGAAAAAAACTGAAAAATCACAAGAGTAAACACCTACTTCCGGTTATGCGATTTTCTTCAAAAGCTTGCTGTTGCATCTACATAGTACACAAAACTTATATATGAAGTTTCAACGCCATACCTCTTTCCGTTTTTGAGATATTCTGTTCACAGACAGACAGACACACACACAGACAGACAGACCAATGAAAAAAAATATGTTTTTTGGGATCAGGGGACTCTAAAACGTGAAGATCCGTTGAAAACTCAATTTCGAATTTTTGGGGTGAATCCAATACTTCCTTTATAGTAAAAGGAAGTAATAATGGAAAGTTCTGCAATTAACCCCTCCACTACCTAGATAGTATCGGAATAACTATACAAAACTTTCCACTTTTTATTATTTTCAGTACTTAATGTGCTTAATAGTCTCAATTGTAATACGTAATAAGTACATATACTACAAGCATATTATACACAAAAGCGGTGCGATCACCGAACCTTGGGGCACTCTACAAATTCCTCTTCTCACTCTTAATCTCTCTAAACAAATTTCGAACATCTGTACCTAATGATGATGTGCATGGTATTCTCGGTTGGTCTGGTGATCTGGTTCACCCATTGTGTTGATAAACGACCTCTCTTTTTGGCACCTCCTACTTTGTCTTAGATTATAAGTCATTAGTACATTGTTCATAGTTGTACCTTATTTGTTAGTCGGCGTTTAATACATAATTCTCGTAACATTAATTTTTTTGGTCCATGATATGTTTAGCATCTTTCTCCAGCATCGATCCGTTTCGTATCTTTTTGTTTTATGGACAAAGACTATGAGATGTATGTTAAAATGGGAAACTCTAAGCATTTTACTAGTCTGGTTTTCAGAAATTTCGATATGTTTTTGTCTCTCCATATTTTTGTTATTTTCTTCAAGGCAACTCGGGTCATTTCGTCGCCTTATTTCACGCTTCAAGGTGCCTATATTAAATATTATCAATCTAAGATAGGTTTATTGGTTGACTAGTTCAAAGAGGTTTATTGTTAGCAATTCTGGTCTATTATTGTTTGGTCTATCTATTATTTTTATTTTTGTCTTCGAGATATATAACTCCAGTCTTAATTTCGTACTTTCTACTTCTAGTCTCTCTTTGAATTTCGGTGTCTTCTTTGGTTAGCGCAGCGCGATACCATCTGCATAGCGTATATTGTTTATGATCTGCCTATTAACCGATACTCCGCCGTCCCATGTTTCAAGGGCCTTTCGCATGATGAATTCTCCGTAGATGCTGAAAAGTTGCGGAGACAGAATGTAACCCTGCCTTCCTCCACAAGATGGATAAAAATGGTCGGACTTGATGTTGGTGATTTTTACTTTACCTTTGATATTTCTGTACAGGTTAGCGATTAAGGTTACTAAGTGTTGTGGTACTTCCATATATTGTAAAAATGTCCACAACTCCCATCTAACCTTGTCAAATGCTTTGCGAGAGCCTATTAAGCATATGAGCAGTGGTATATTGCATTCTCGCGCTTTTTCCATTATTTGTCTCATGTTCCATAACTGTTCCCTCGTACCTCTTCTTCCTTGAACGAAACCTGCATGTTCAGGTGGTATCTGATGTTGTACATATTTTCTTAGTCTTTCATTAATTATAACATACGTTTTTTTTCACAGTTGGCTGTTATTCGCGTTATACGTTTGGCAGTATTGAAGTGTATTGTTGTTGACACTGTCTATCTATGTAAAATTCGAGGTCAGCAGGTTCAGTTTTGCGTCAGTCTGTGTTATAGTATTTAACATTACTAGCTTGGTAAAAGGGTTTTTACTGGCGGACAGAAGGATATGACTGGCGAGCCAGTCACCTTCTGGAGCCAGTAAAACCCGTTACCTTGCGTGTATTGTTCAATATTTTATTTGTTCCTCACTTGTAAATAACTATAAATTTATCATTTATTCACAATGTGAAACTGACAAGCAACTAAATTTATCAACATGATACATACTAAAGAGGACAACTCTGACTTTGCACGCTATCATTTATCTATGAGCGCCGGTGTAAAATTTTACGCCAGTAAAATTTTACAGGGTAGCCAGTTAAGAAACATTTTCAAAGTGAAGACGGTGACTTGATAAATTGATGTTTACAGTGAGGAATAATTAAAATAACAAACGAGACTTCTGATTTGAGAATGTCGAGCTTTGGATTTAAAGTTTGAGTTTGTGGAACTACATCTTGATCTTCTGCAGAGTACAGGTGTTGATAATAGTTTCTCCATGTTTCAGCAATGTCTTCTATGTTTGCCTTCAATTGATTGTGTTCATTTTCCACAGCCCATTTTCTAGGTTTGAACTCTCGCACTAGGAATGTGATTTTCTTCTACAGATCTCTTGATTGGTTAGTGGGATCGTGTTCTTCAACTTCTTTACAAATTTGTGCGTCATAGTTGTTCTTATCTTGTCTGCAAGCTCTTCGTATGTCTTTGTAGATCGTTGGCAATATCTTTTCTTCTATTTGTCGTTGGCCCAGTTACTGCTAGTTGTTTTCGTTGTTCTATAAGTTGTAAAATGTCAGATATCTAATTCTACAAATTACCAACTCCTAGAACCATTTTGTGGTTAAAACCCTTTGTATACAAATTATACCAAAATTATTCAACTCAGCATTGGTCCTTGAACCACATCAACCATCCTGGAATATTACTGCCAAAACTCGCTAAAAACACCTGATAAAAACTTTCCCAAGCCGATATGTCGACTTTTTCTACTAAAATGTGGTGATTTGCAGTATCAAAGTTCTGACGACGTCAATAACGTAAACACGGTGTCATTGGCAGATTTATTTTTGACAAAAAAAGTTAACTTTTTATATAATACTTTTACTGTTAATCTTAAAATTATATCCTGTTTACTAAATTTACTATAAAATAAAACAGGTGAAAGTTCGGGAAGCTACACTCAATCGAGCAGTTTGCCCTGAGAGCATCCAATGGTGGTCTCTAAATGTTTGTACTGAAAGAAACCACTTCTACACTAACCCTAAATTTTGCTTCGTAAGCAATTTCATAGTCAAGTCACTTATTGAAGCAACCCATCCATGGAAATACATGAAATTCGGACTTTGCAAACAGGCACCCCTTTCCAGCACGTAGCAGTCTGATTCCGTATCTTAAAGAAATGTCTAGCTATTTACGTCTTTTGAGACTATCAAATTTCGTATCATGTAGGTAGCCCAGTTGTCTTTAAAAACAGCCACTTATCAAAGCAGAACGTAGACGAAGAGGCCACCGGAGGCGAGGTCGCGGTTTTTGGACCCATGTCGTATATTTGGGATCACATTTAGTTGCAAGATGCCAGTGATAACGCCAACGATTAGTAAGTAGGAGTCATATCTAAAAATTTGCAAATCAGACGTGTTTTGCTAAGTATTAGTGATTAGTGTCGTGTTTAGTCTTGATAGGGAAGGATAGTTTACTTTAAGAACGTTTTGGGTTCAATGTTCAACAAAGATTAGGATCGAGGCAGCAATAGACATGGGAGACACGGCCGATATTTAGATTTATTTTTCCAGAATCGAATCCTGAATTAAATGTTATAAATATCTTGCCACCTTAAAAACCGAATACTTCGCAAGTGAAAAAATAAGAATACTCATCAGGCCATTTCCTAAAGAATGCTTCTTCCCGTGTGATACATTTTGTTAATTTTCACATTCATCAACATTCGATAAATTTAGACCAAACTTACTTATAAAATCCGTAACCTAGAATTATTTTCCGCACGTGTAACTACGACTCCGAAGCGCTTTACGAGATTATGAAAATTAACTTACATTTACAACAATTTACTCAATGAAATCAGTATAGTGAAAGCCGCAAACGAACTCGACAAATAAATATATACATAACATTTGTCAGTAGATTCAAAAACCTGTCTGAAAACTGAATTAATAACACAATTATCTACAATAAACTAAAACTGAAAACTCCAGGTTTTATTTTCTGTAGGGAATGAGAAACAAAAATGCTACTACTTTACCGTTTTTACTATTTTACTCTTGTCCCGTACTTAATGCGCTTTCTATCGAGAGATCCAAAAAAAACTGTTCCTCAGCGGGCTGTGGAAATTCAACGTATGAATAATATGTTGGTGACACTGTACGTCAATGTCAAATTCGAGGTTAGCAGGTTAGGATTTGCGTCATTTTGTGTCAAAACTGACGGAAAACCTAAACTGATAACCTCGAATTTGACAATGACGTACAGTGTCACCAACATATTATTCATACGTTGAATTTCCACAGCCCGCTGAGGAACAGTTTTTTTTTGGATCTCTCGATATATAGCCCATACGCCCAACGTTTTTAAATGGGCTAAAACAATTTCAAATTCAACGGAAATAATTAAGGTTTTGATTTATAAGAAGTCAGTTGCATGTTCTCCCATCATCCTTTAAATTGATGCCCGCAGATTATAAACATTTAAAAATAGCAAAAAAGTGTATTTGGTCCTTATGCCAATTGTTAAATTGTTACTTAGAATCAGTAGCGTAGAGACTTGGTTTCCACGAAGGAGGATCAGTAATTATTACAGATAATAAAGCGTTCTAGTGCAACTGCTAAACAATTTAAACTATATTTTTTCGTGCCTGCGTCTCTGCCTCATATTCTCATCGGCACACCGATCGGGGGCACATTAACATTAACGAATAAGGTTTTTAGGCACATATTCTGAAAGTACACGTTTTTGGGAACAAATTCATCTACATGTCATTTACAAAAATAATATCTTTGATAGATTTATGTCGGCTGGAAACACAAGTGCCGCGAAAAACGCGAGAGCCTTAAAAAGGACATATGACAAACTTGGTTCAATTTGGCACAAGATAGTTTAAAAAAAATGCTATACGTAGTTTGGTCTTGTTTGGCTTACTTAATCTTTAGCCCATTTCAGTGACTTGATTAAATGAAGCGTAAATATTGTAAAAATCCATAAAGGTCCACTTTTTATTTAGGTATTACATAAATGATGGTTACACGTCAATAACAAATAGAAAAAAATCACCATCAAGCAACTGTGTATTACAAATATTTCACGCTTTTCATTGACAAACAAAGGAGTTACAGCGGTTTTAGTCAAGAGCCGCTTGAAATTCTACTATTTTCGGGGCAGTTTTTCGAAAAAACTTGGAAAGACCTTTTTTACAGATACTATTGCGCTCTACAATTTTGGTTCGACAATACTATATAGAAATTTTCACTCTGTTCCAAGATATTCGCGAACTTCAAATTTTCCGATTTTCTCCGTGCATTTTCCACCTTTTCCATAGTCGCTCGAGTGCAGAACATTGTTTTTCTTAAAGTACAATAAAAAAACTACTCATGTGCAAAATTTCATCAACTTGGGTTTTTTTGACATGTCAAAATCCCTGGCTCCTGGACTATTTATACTAAAATAAAAGTGAACTACAATATTTAATCAAAAAATAAAGTTATTGGCGTAACTACGAGTACCTCATACTCGTACATATGGAGGTGAAACTAATGACTCGTTCAAAATGGTAAATTACGAAAACTAATATACCTGGCTAGCTATTACAGTGGAAAACTACTGAAATAAGGTTATATCCATGCGCCCATCTACGCACTTTCATGAAAGGGGAGGCATTACTACATATTTCTTCTTGTACTTCATTTCGTTTATCATTAGCTCGTCCTTAATAGAAATTGCTGTCGCTTCCACTATCCATTACATTTCTCAGCAAAGATGATCAGCTCTAACCCAATCCCTAATATAACAAATATTTACGCTATTTCAGTAGTAACTGCAGCAGGTACTAATCTTGCAGGACTAACAGCTTACAAATATTTCTGAATAGCCAATAAGGTAGTCAAAATGTGTGCGCTTGTGGCGAGAATTGGATATGAAGCTACCACAGCGTGATTGCGTTAAAATTGAAAATCCTTTCCACTTTTCTAGGACTCTGAACTTGAGTAAACGCTTACTTAATACTAAGTTGATAAAGGCTTTCAGTATGATCCGATTAGAGCAACGGCGTACAATCTTTGCTTGTTTTATTGTCTATGAAAAATATTTGACAATGTCAAGCATGAGCAATTATTCGATCTGCTGAACTGGAACTTCTAATGGAACAGCACGAGTTAAAATCGTAGAGTCTGGCAAGGATGCATCCTATCGCCACTTCAATTTAACATGCACGGTGAATACATATTTCAAACAGCCCTGAATAGCTGCGAACAAGGAATAAAATTAACTAGAAGACAGTGTAGAACATCTGATATGCGATGACTTCGTCATACTTGCCGACGATGTGGAGGATTTGAAAATTTTCGTAAGGCGAATGGGCAAAATTAATACTGAGTATGGATTCGAGATATGTCAGAAAAGAAAAACAAACACGTGAACGCTAAAGATGTAGCCATAACTGTTAACCGTGAATCAATTAGGAGAGTTTAACGGTTCAAGTACTTGGGGAAATAGGAAAAATGGGATCCAGAGGCTGAAGTAGAAGGATTGAGATAACCAGAAGCACCCATATGAAAATGACAAATGTGCCAATAGACCCGGTGGAGAATTGTTAGACGCTAATGGCTTCCCGGTACTTGTGTATAGTATACAAGGTTGGATACTGATGTCATCATCTATGAACAGATTCAATGTCTGGCGTCCGTGTGACCAGATGACCAAGTTATCGTCTAAAACACCTGAATTCTGTACATCACTACAAACAAATCACAATGAAGAGAAGGAAAATGGCAGTATTCCATTTCTAGACGTTCTGGTAAAACGTAATCAGATGGAAGTTTAGGACATGCAGTCTAAAGAAAAAAAAACACACACGGACAAATATCTAAATGCTAACTCACACCATCATCAAATGCAAAAGCAACAGTTCTTAAGACTTTGGCGACCAGAGCAGTTCGTATTTCAGATCCGGAGAATCTAGAGAGAGAAAAGAAACATCTATTTGACTCTTATAAAAGAACAGATGCACAACTACCGCCATACGAAAAGCGCTAGACAAGACTATGACGAAAAAGGTGAAAGAAGAATCGGCACCTCTGGAAGGCTTGGCATTTCTACCTTACGTTAAAGGCTCGAGTGCTAAGATAGGGTGTGCCCTGAAACGACGGAACATCAAAACTGTGTACACGATGAATGAAACTCGGTTTCATAGCAGAAAACGACAAAATTCCTAGTTCAAAAACCGCCGCGCCGGCGTATATCACATTCCTGGCTCCGGCTCGAGGTACATTGGACAGATTGCAGTTTCACTGATTACAACCACTGTGCGTCAGCCGGCTACGCCCCACGGTTTCAAACTGTGCTGCACTGAACGACCAATCAGCGTTACATCGCTCCGAACGACTGGCACAGAGGACTATAAATAGCACCACACTGAAACTCAGTTCTTAGAGCGACTTTCACTCTGATGATGCACGCAATGTCTTCCGAAATGTTAGTCAACATTGGTGCACAAACAGCTACAAGCTAATCAAACAACACGAGCCATCAAACAGCATGGCCATCGCGTGGATCCTTGCTCGAGTTCGCAAGGTACAAGGCATAACAAGCCAGAGAATGCTGGACGTTCATCTACAAAGACTATGCGGGCTAAGCCGAAATTCCTTTTTAACAAGAATAATTCGAGTAACCGCGACAGCCTCAAATAATATATACAATGCGTTTTTTAAGGAAGCAAGGATAGCAAATCCCGTTTGAAATAATAAAGACTTTTTGGAATAGTTGTATTAGTCTCATCGACGTTGCTAAAAATATTGGAACGAGTACTCTGTGATGATGGGAAAAATCAAACGCTTTATTTGGATTCAGGAAGCCACTGGCTTGCTCTCGATTAATTAATTTCCGATTCCTATACTTCTCATAAACCTCATAAGAGTTAAGTAATTGATAAGAATAGAATTCGTGGACACAAGTCTTATGGCCTATCTTGTTGGACAGAGTGGACGAAGATTTCCACGTTGGTCTTTCCCTTCCAGTTAATTTTCAAGTTGAGAAAATATTGAGAGTGGCTTTGAAGAACTTTTCCCAAATGTAACCATTTCCACAGCAATGTTGAGCATATTTTGACATCTTACTGTCCTGAATAGGAGATATATTTCATACAAATCGAAAACAAGTAGTTGAATTATTACTTTTATCGCGATGTCCGCGAATAGCTATCTAATCCTTGAATTGATAAATATTGGATTCAAGAATGATTTTCAATAATGCTGATCGTATATTTAACATTCCCTGTTTTTTTACTACAGTGATCTGCACTCACTGCATTTTTCCTCTGATTTTGCTTTGATATTTTTGTCCGAATTCAGAATAAACCATATAAAAGTAACCAGTGTTCAGTTGTCTTTGAGTCCTGGGCGACCATTAATTATAAATTGCTTGTCTGTGTCCGTCTTTACACCATCTAACCTTAAATACAACGTTATTCAAAGTGACACCATTCAAAGGAAGTACAGATATGCGCTTTACAATTCATAGCCGCTCAGGACTTAAAAGACTTACTGCACATACTTTATAATTCACAAGCAAAGCATCCATTGTAGGTCCATACCAAAAAATTAGAACTAAAGGATTTTTTAATTGTTGTGGGTTCCAGAAACCCACGAATAAATTATTGTCGATTCTAAAAGTAGCTTGAACCCCCGAAGTCGGCGTCTATGCCCATGGTCTTGACGATATTCCACGGGGCGGGTTCCTTCCATTTTTCCTTGCACGATTATTCTCTCCATATATATATTGGGCCCAAAAGATGCATATGTTCGTCAAGGGTAAACACTTGCGCTATTCCCCAGTTAAAGCAACAGACATTTTATTTTTTTAATGTGCTCACCCTGTATATATTTGACCGAAAGTATATTCTGTTTCGAGCCAGGTAGATATACCGATGGGGCCACAATTATACAGTGAATTTATTAAAACGCGCAATGTGGCATTCCCGTTTCCATAAGGACTTGATTGTTACTATTGGTTTCTAAGGGTACGCCACGCCATGTGTAAATGTGTTTATTTTAAAATGTAATATATGAAGATGAACCGTAATTTTATTGAAAAAGAAGCATCAGAAAGAACAACAGGGCATATAATAACCCACATACTTGCTGTAAACTGAAGTCTTACTATTTGATCATCAGAATTCCTTCTCCCGTACAATATATTATGTTTTTACATACTCAGTAACGTTTCCATATTGCATTTTAAAATAAACGCATTTACACATATTGCGCGTTATAATAAACTCCCTGTATATAACAGCAATGAGATAACATGAACAAGAAAATAACACATATTGCTCGAGTAAGAAAGAGATAAACATAGTAGCAAATATACGAGTAGGCTTGACGCTCACTTTAATTATGACATATGTCAACTAATGGTGCCTACTAAAATAATTTTTTGTATGGTCATCTCTTTCTTACTCAAGCATTCTATTTTGTTGTTTATGTTATCTTATTGCTGTTATATATAATCATGGCCCCATCCGTATGATCTGCATGCAAAATATCGTCTTCCCCCAACAAATAGTTTTTGAGCTATACTGCCAACAGACAGATGAATAAACGGACGAACGGGCAGACAGACAGACAGGCGGAATTGAGAAAACCTGTTTTTCGTCATATAGGTACCCCCAAACGTAAAGATTTGAAGAAACTCGGAAGGTGATTTTTTCATGATTACAATACTTCCTTGGTCTTTTAGAGGAGGGAAGTAATTTTGGAGAGATCGAAAACCGAACATATAGAAAGAGAAAGAATAAAAACAATAGATGTATCAGAATTCACTGCAAAACTGAATGGAAATTTGCAAGACACGTACTCAGAGATGCATATGGAAAATGTCTTTTAGAAGAGAGAAGTAAAAATAAGTAGCAAACTGAATATATTTTATTAATAACTAAATGCTTTTTATTAAAACGTGTTTCTATATCTGTTCAGACAAAAAAGTTTTTGACCAAATCTCTTGAACTCAACTCGTAAAAAATTGGAATTTAACGCTCTTCGTAATTGGACCAAACAAATAAAACAAATAGGAGAATACAAGGCGAATATCTTTTAAAAAAATGGGTCAAACTTGGTAACTAAGGGTCAGCTTCCCGTAAACGGGCAAGAAAAACTATAACTTGACGGAATTTCAAAATTAGCAATCAAACTAAAACTAACAAAACCAAAATAACCGAGTTAGCATCAAGGGCTAAAAATATGGAATTCCGGCCGGCTGCGTTATCAAGAAGTGAATCACTTAACCTTATTCCTCGTTGTGTACGCGAGAGAATTTCGAAATCGAAAAAGCGGCAAGAGGCCAATGCCGCGTGGCGCGAAAAGCACAATAAATATTTTTCTAGTGTGGCTATCTAGCAATTAGCGAAGTAAATAGATTACTGACGCAAATTCGCATGTGGGAGCTGGCTGACCGACTATCTTGTTGATTATTGTATCTTAAACGACTCTTCTGGCGCCCATTTTTCAGTTAGCAAAAAACGTTACAATGTCGCTGCCACTGCAGTCGACGATGATCCTGATCCGGTGTTTACCACGGCTTGAAAGGATGCGGAACTCTGATTTATGTGGATCTTAATTAGCTGTCTGCGTTTTGTCGAACTAAATTTAGTAATAACATTTATCAGAATTACGAAAACAGCAACTGGGATCAACCTATAGTCACTACACCTTAGATTGTTACAAACTCAAGGTGTTTTAACTACCTTGCACAACGTTTTAAAAATGTTGAAAAATACTTGTGCAGCAGAAAATAATGGGTGAATAACTTCACTTCCATAAAGAAAAAATTAAGTTGTTATCTGATCTGATCTGCAGCTACTGACAGATCCATGAAGCTCAACAGCTTTTCGGATTGCCTGCATTAGTAGGAAGCTAATTGTTATATTCTTATTTACAGAATTCGATTTATAAACATACACAACAAACCAAATTAATCAATTTTACGTCAAAGAGATTAAAAACCCCGCTATAGAATAAACAATATTTTGCAGAACTCCAGCTGTTTGTACTTTAACCATGACCTAATGATGTTCCCTTTGTTATATGTTGAACGCTGCAATTTTGAGTAGATTTCCCAACAGTTTAACTATTTTTAGAAATAGTTGACGATATGAAAATTTAAACACTTGCGAAAAAATTTGATCAATCCGCCTGTATGGCATAAAAGTGGCGGTACATAAAGAATTTTGATAGAGCCAACCACCGAACGTAAAATGTTCAAAATTCGGTTTAGTTTTTGTCCTGTTATCATTTTTTTAACGTTGTGTATACAGTTTCACATCTGTGCTGATATTCGTGTATTTTATTATAAACGGCTCATTTATCTCACCTTACATCCTAGATTTGGATTCTTGGGTGGAGGGTGAACTTAAGTTCACGTGCACTTAGGCCTCAAGCGTTGCTAGTTGTGCTCCAAGTCACTTGTGTGTATAATGTTCGTCGATTTCTTGCCAGTTATAAATAGGCCTTTTTGCCTAAATCTGATTTTCGTACAGACATACACAATCCATATCCCTTCCCTATTCAGAGTATAATACAGATCATTTTAAAAAGTTAAATTAAGTATCTAATGGTTGCCAGGTAAATCTGTATTATTTAAAACAAAATTTTAATTATTAAAATTACACCAAGAAAACAATCCCAAAAAAATGCTACAAAAAATTATTCAACGATCGAAAAAACTAACATGTGAAATATTTGCGGTATTAATTAGCCTAAATAATTATTTCCTCTGAGTTTGCAATTTTTTTTAAATTGGGCAATCAACAATCAATATTATTCTAAAACAAGGACAAAACAATTTGAATACTTGAATCAAACACATTTAGACAAAAAATGCAACAATTTATTTGGCAATATCAATTGAAAAGTGAATACTTTACTATAACTAAATTACTGACTGTCGTAAAAGAACATTTAGATTCAAAGTTGAAGGGGGCCCCTTTATGTAAAATTATTAAATCTATGGGTTACAAACACAAATACACAAACGAACACAACATTTTATGTGAAAAGACGCATGTCTTGCATCCAAAATTAACAACTGTTTCTCACTTCCTGTAATATGTCACAGTTACATATACTTTGATGTGTATTTTGTTTGTTTGTAAAAATAATCCATACTTACATTACCATCGAAACAACTCTATAGCCAATCTTATATAAAATAAATCTAATTACAGGACCTCCTCGATTGCGTTGTTAAACTAATCTAAATTAGTGGAGGAGGTCGTGATACCATTTATTAATTACTAAGAAATATAAATTTTGTTCGTTGAATGGTACTTTAAATACCACTTGTAGCCGACGAATTGCATACATTTTTGTTAAAGTATTTATTGATCTTCATTGCTTTGAAATGTATGTCAAAACAATAAACACTCGTATATTTTGACGAACATTTTCGGCAATTCGTCGACCACTCACGGTATTGTATTTGACTATTTCCCTCACACATTTTAAGTCAATCAATTCTTCCGATCAGATCCCAATTATGCGATAATTTTGGACTAGACAATTTGCACTACTGCAAATGTCCTCATCTAATTAGTGGCACGCATGAATAGATTAACGAGATTTCCACTGTCCCTACCTACTATCTAGCGAAACCACTGCCAAAGGAACGGGCTTGGAAAAATTAGCGGGGAAAAAACCCCTGTTAACTTTTGTTCGGGAAAGAGTCTGCAAAATACCCTTCTTACCTACCAAACTGATTCTAATTGTGTCTCATGCACTTCGTGCACTGACAAAATTATCGACAATTTGGCATGCACTAGGGATATTACTATTAACTATTTCCCTGACACTTGAAGCTAATCAAATCTTTTAAATTTCTGAGATTCATCCAATCTGATCCCAACTATGCGATAATTTTGCACTAGTGCAAATTATCGATAATTTGCACTAGTGCAAATTGCCTTGTCATCTAATTAGTGACGCGCATGAATGGATTAACGAGATTCCCACTGTCCCTACTATATAGCGAAGCTACTGCCAAGGGAACGGGCTTGGAAAAATTAGCGGGAAGAAAACCCTGTTAACTTTAGTTCGGGAAATAGTCAACAGTAATGTATTAAGTGCGTAGTGACTTGCCGATAATGATGGTCAGATTTCACGACCAGCTGGATTGTTTAGAAAATACGCCCGACAGCGAAGCTAGAGGGCGTATTTTCTAAACAATTCAGCGGGAGTGCAATCTGGTCAGCATTATCGAAGCAAGGAACTATGCACGCAATATATTTTGCCTGACTATTGCTTGAATCGATAAAAAAACTAACGAATCATCATTTTAATGAGTAAGGTGGAGTATTACCGATAAGTTGTTACATAACAATAATTATCGACGCAAGCCATTTTTGATTGGTTGAAAGTTAAAAAAGCGAGTTCGATCATTGGTCAAATGACATCGTTCGGCAGATGTATGTAATAGTCTGCAAAATACCCTTCTTACATACCAAACTGATTCTAATTGTCTCATGCACTTCGTGCACTGACAAAATTATCGACAATTTGGCATGCACTAGGGATATTACTATTAACTATTTCCCTGGCACACTTTAAGCCAATCAAATCTTTTAAATTTCTAAGATTCATCCAATCTGATCCCAATTATGCGATAATTTTGCACGAGTGCAAATTATCGATAATTTGCACTAGTGCAAATTGCCATGTCAACTAATTAGTGGCGGGCATGAATGGATTAACGAGATTCTCATTGGCCCTACCTACTATATAGCGCAACTACTGCCAAGGGAACGGACTTGGAAAAATTTGCGGGAAAGAAGACCCTGTTAACTTTTGTTCAGGAAATAGTCTGCAAAATATCCCTCTTCCATCCAAATTGATTCTAATTTTGTCTCGTGCACACAATTTGGCATACACTAGGGATATTACTAATGAACATTTTTACAGTTGAAAAATTATAGTGGAAATGTAACACTTCGTCGATGGCTATAGGAATCTGACATAAAAAGTAACCCAACTAAAATTCGCAATGAAGTGAAAATATTTACAATCTTAAATAAAGGGTATAATTTAAAGGAGTGTGACTTTTTACTAGAATAAAAAAAAAACGACCGTGAATATTATAATATAAACGGGGACTTTTTTTAACTTGTGAAAGGATTCGTGTTGAAGAAGTAAAAAATACGTTTACTAAATTGTATACAAAATGTACGAAGATATTCTTTCTTGCCCGTTATTTATATTAATTAGTCTTTCGCTACTATCAAACATTTTCCCAATACTTGTAAAAAACAAAGTTGATTCCTGTACAGAAAAATGGTAATGAAATTGATTTTTCAAATTACATGCCCATCTACGCTTTCAGTCCCAGATAAAGTCTTATTTTATTCGATAGAATTTATAATCACGTGCAGAATTATATTTCTATATTCCAACACGGATTCGTGAAGAATAGATCTATCGTTACTAATCTAACTGTTTTTGTGAAGACATCGGCACTAACCTTGATCACGGGCGAAGGGCGGAGCTAGCGAACAGGGTTTAGTTTGTGGTGTGCCACAAGGATCTAATCTGGGGCCATTTTATTCATAAACGACCTGCCCAATTGTCTGGTGTCCAGTTCCAGTTTATTGTACGCAGAGGATTTAAAACTTTACAAAGATGTAGAATCTTTTCAACGCTAGTATTATTAATAACTTAATAAGTTATACTTCAATATCACAAAATGTTGCAGCATGACAATCTCCTTAAAATCAAATTTACAGTACACTGATTAAACGGATAAATGGAATCGTTTAAAAAAAAGAGCAAGTGGTAAGCTTGAGATATATTTTGAATCGACTTTGAATTTCAGTAAGCACATAGAAAACCTTTGCAATAATAGTCTCAGATCTCTTGGCTCGAAAATGAGTAACTGTCTAAATTTTAAATCCCACAGTGTGGTTCTATTATTGGGTCAATAATTCAACGGAATCACACACAAGGAATCGAAAGAGTTAAAAATAATTTCTCTAAAATACGTATACTACGAAAAGCAGCGGACCAACCCGGATGTTTCATCTTATCGGTCAATTAGATAAGAATTTAATATGCCTAAACTAGAAAATAAAAGAACAATTCAATCTTTACACTTTCTATATAAAATTATTAACGGAATTATTGACTCTCCGCTCTTCTATCTAAAATTCATTTTCATGAACCTTTTCACATTTTCAGAAATTCTGAGCTGCTAGAGGTGGGTCACTGTCACAACTCTGCTGGATTAAAATCTCCTGTGGTTGCCCTGTCACGCACTTATATCAGTCAGTCAGAAAAGTTTACTTTAGATATTTTTGGAGGCACATTTTCTAAGTTAAAAATAGTAGCTAAACCTTATCATACACATAGTTAATTTGTAACTAAGTTAAGTCTCTGACTAAGCATTTTTTGTACATATTAATCTTGATGAATCTTATGAATACAGAAATTAATATATAAATTGGTAACCTTCATCTAAAAACAGGGTAGTAAATTTATGGCTTGAACCTCTTTGAAAGTGAATCGCAGACATATGGCAACATTTTTGTAACTATTGCGAACAATTTATTTCGGCTGACTGGAAGGCTGAAAATATTGCTCCTGTTATTATATCATTGGGGGACTCCGATACAGAAAGGCCAAAAAATGCGATTGCACTCGGTGATGATAAGCGTAGGACGAACTATTATAGTTTTTTTTTAAATAAAATGTTAGAAAAGTTTTGTCAAGTTATTACGTATAGTTATTTATGTATCAAGAATAGTAAGACACAATAATTTTTTGTGCTACACCCATAATCTTCAAAAAATTATTATTTTTAAATTTTGAAAATCAATCTTTGACACTATCAAATTGGTAAAATACTAAATAGATGGCAATGGGCCAATAACTGACACATGACCGGTAGTACAAAAAATAAATTATTGTATATTGTTAAGCTAACTCGTTTAAATGTTTTTTTTAAAAATTTGGTTTGATCAACACATCTGATAAATATGACAAATAGGCCGAACGATTATAAGATGGGCTCGTACGCTACTTGCGTCTTTTCTGCGACTTTTGTCCACTACAGGCCGTAAAAATAACTCGTTTCAGATTAAAATTCTGTAACGACGGACCTTAATCCCCGCGTTTCAACACTGCTCTCCAAACTACTGGCGCACTTATGCCCGTGAGCAAATCCGGAAAATTTACAATAGCTATCGCGCTCTTTGATAAGCCGCCGAAAGCGTTCCGCGTCGGTCATAAAGCGACACTTTACGTAACTTGTTTACTAACACTTTTGAGCCATAAAGTTATTCAGCGCCCATTAGTTAATTTTCCACAGCCAAAACGATGCAGTTATCGGACGGCTTTCTCGGTTTTTAGATTCAGTAAGAAACTGTGTTTGCAACGTGAACTTCCTTACGATAGAAAGTGAGTGTTTCCTGGTTTCAAGTGTTGGTTGATTTTTGTCCGAAGATACTATTGCAAGCCAGCCTAGAACACATTTTTTCATAAATTGGAAAGGATTTTATTCTGTTTTAATTGTTCGTTTCATAAAAAAAACTTAAAATTGTGAAATTGTAAGTTTACAGCGTTTTACAAATTGGATGTGACGCTATGGGGGGGGGGGGGGGGTGATCTTCGTACCTATGTAATTATAGAATTATTTAAAAAAATCCCATCTCGTATGTGAAGTGCGTAAATGGTATCTAAGACAAATTTACAAGTCTACTAATTATTTACTTTTTCAATACTGTCAGTATTGAAATCACTAAAAAAATTAGAACTGGAATTTTCTCATCGTAATTTGAAAAACATTGTTTAAAAATTTTAAGAATATTTATTTTTTGTAACGGTTAAGGGTAATTTCAATATGTATGTAGAATTGGCTATTTCTTGTCAAAATTTTATATTTTAAGGCCGAATTGAAAATTGGTAAAATTAGTTTTAAAGAAATTTAATTTCAGACATTTTGATATTTTTCATTTTCGCATTTTATAAAAACGTCCTATCATAATATAATACCTTCTAAAATTCTAAAATCTTCAATTCAAAAAAGTGTACTCGTCAAAAGCTTTTCGCCGAAGAATTCTCAACTTTTGAACTGCCGCTTATGGAAAAAAATAATTTCATCTGATATGAATAGCATTTGTTTTTCAAATGATGCACTTTGAACGAACTCCATGAAAAAGTGTGCATGGAAACTGTATCTCAAACTTCAATATTTTTACACAGGAAGTAACTTGGAACAACTTTCATTTTAGCCTGAAAACTAACTTCGTTTTATAAATCGGCCATAAATCGAAAGTCGCCGTCGATACATATTTTTTAAATGCCAAAGTTCTCTAAGGCGCCCCCTTTTAGAAGAAACGCTCGTCCAAAATCGGGAAGAACCTAAAATTAGCGCGTGGATCTTGAGATCTGTCATTGTTCTTCATTGATCAAACACGCAATTGTTTTAAAATAATAGTTTGGCTCTTCTTCCATATAACCACCTCCAGGATTGTGAGGGAGC
Organism: Agriotes lineatus; assembly: GCA_940337035.1. NCBI lineage: Eukaryota > Metazoa > Arthropoda > Insecta > Coleoptera > Elateridae > Agriotes > Agriotes lineatus. The sequence continues at coordinate 96,375 of CALNHX010002279.1, forward strand.
GCGTTAGCGTTGACCAAGCAATAGTATAAGAACGATTTCTATCGCCTACACCCTTTGGCCAAACTTTGACATTTTTCACTTATTATGCACTTGTCCATTTATTATTTAAAAAAAACTGCTTGAATTCATATGAAAGTATAATGTACTTTTATCTACAACTGTCAAATAATAAGTACATTATATATCCAACTCTAAATACAAAAAGCGGCTCATATTACACTAGTGGAATATGAAATTTCATATTCCACAGGAATTTTTTTTAAATTAGTGGGCTACATTGTCAATAAATGACATTAACGTCGAGGTTAGCAGGTTAGGCTTGCGTCAGGTTTGACACAGACTGACGCAAAACCTAACCTGCTAACCTCGAATTTGACGTAGACTTACAGTGTCACTAACTATATACATAGATAAAATATTGTACTTGACACGCATATAATGGCTGTATTACACTTGGATGATTACAACACTCGCCGTCGGCTCGTGTATAAACTTGATCCTCGTGTAATATAGCGTACATTATATGCTTGTTAAATAAAATACTATTTTTGTATTCATGTATCGTATTACGGCAATGTTAATTTAAAAAACATCGTCTAATCGTCTACATTTTTTATGTTACCGAGTTATTTTTGATACTTGTTTACACCTGAAACATTCTTCCCGCGTCTATTTTTTAGTTGTTCAGTCCGCACTAGGAGAGAATTTTTTAATTTAAAAATAGAATTTCTGGCATATAAAAAACTTCGACGCAGCGTGAAGGATTAAACATATTGTGTCTTTATTTAATTTACTATCACATTGCCTCCCAAGTCTCTTTCATCAATGTGAAACTTGGCTGCGCTCTTGACAGATCGATTTAAAAATTACTAGCAATTGTTTTTTTTTTCATTTATTCTTAAAACATATTAGCATCGTTGTTCCCTTAACCCTCGAAAACCTTACATAATAGTTATTTACTATACAAGTGGGATAAGAGCATCATTAATATACGTATGTGTAAGCATACAAGTATATTAATGATGCATTATCACACCTGTATTGTACACAATTTTATCGACAACTACCTAAAATTGAGAAAAGTGCATTAAGAGAAATGTCATTTTCAAAAATATTTTAGTCTGCAAATGCCATTATGTCATTCATTTGACACTATTTCAGTTAGGTAATGAAGCCATTACACCACTCAGTTAGGCAATGAAGCCAAAACAATACTGAGTGGTGTAATGAGCTTCATTACCTAACCGAAATAGTGTCAAATGAGTGACGTAATGAGTTACTTATCCCACTCGAGTAGATAAAAGTAATATATACGATTCTTTCAACACTTCTACTTTTCAACCCATATACATCTATTACAAATTTGAGATAATTTGATACACAACTAAAGGATACCTTTAAAAGCTGCTTTAATACAGGGTGAATAGAAAGTAAAAAACATTAACAACTAGTTTAGTTATTGGCCACAATTTCGCGTCTTGGATGGGTTTTTGACCAATTTTTTTGTAATGTAAAAACATTACTCCAAATTGAAAGTTTTACTGCATGGATTTTGATATGTTGTTTGTGATGTAATGATTAAAAAAATATGGCTATATTATATACCACCTGCAAAGAGCACTTTCCACGTACTGAACATATTTATAAAATATTTGAATCACTTTTCCTTGCAAGTTACTAAACATTATTTGAAATACCACGATAATCCCCGTTTTCAATTTTTGTAAAGAGGGTTAAAGTTGGAATTTAATAAAAAAAATATTTAAAAAATTACATTATTATTTTAGTTGTAATTAATATTCGAAAGTAAATGGGAATGGATAGTAAAATGCACTTTTTTCTTGCAATATGGAAGGAAATGAAAAATGGTACACAACAATCAACGAGGGCGGAGCGCTCTTTGTCCACGCAGAACTTTAACCAATCAGCATCTGGATAAAAAATAGAAAATGATACTCCAGTCGTTACTATTTTATCTTCGCCTATTAACTGTTATTATTTTAAAATCATTTGCCCCTCTCATTTGGTGGCGGTACTCTGCGTCTTTTAAATATGTATGGTATAATTTCGGAGGTATAATCCCTCTCAATATAATTTTATTCCATTTATTAGTTTTTAAACTTTAAAGATATTCCCAGTACTCTACTTTTCATTTCATGTTGCGTGGTTCTTAAAACTTTTATGTTTCTTTTGTGTTTAGTCATGGTTCAGTTAGTTGTAGTAAGGTGTTTTATTTTTCAATGATAAACTAAGTTTTCTGAATGCTGCCCCTGATTGTTATGTTCATCTTTTTATTTCAGAAAGCATTTCCGTTACTTTCTTCCTTAAATATTACTTTGGTTTTTGTCGGGTGCGTCTAAACTAAAGTAAAACTTGGTGTTACAGCTGTGCTAGCTAAATCAGTGGGTGTTCAATTTAAAACATGGCGCGATGTAAAACAGAATTACGTCCAAAACTGAGTTATCTGACTCGCGCGTACGTGAGCACGGGTTGACAAATTACTTCCTCAATTTGACCAAATGGCAAACTATTCAAAATATGCATTGCAATAAAACTGCAGTATCTCTAAAACTGCGGGCATTCCGAAGCTTCGCAGGAAGAGCGTGTCCAACCCTTATGAATACAAACGACTCCATGCAGGAAGCGGTAGAGTTACGTCGTCTGCGAGATGCAACACCTCCAGCTCGATATCAAGTAGCTGCACGTAAACCCTTTTAGATAAATAAGGCGAGTTTGAGTTCTGACAAGACGAGCAATGACCACTGACGTAACAGGCCAGGAAGTGCAAATTCAGAGGTCTTAGTTTTCTGGACGCGAAGAAATAGTGCATTGTTCCTCAAGAATGCTTCGGATTTCTTCAGGCAGCCATTAAATCATAAACCCCTTCTACTTGCGTAAACGGGAACTAAATAATGTGAAGGCGGTCTGGCGCCTGGATTATTGTGTATTCAGACAGAGTATTGAAGAACTTGGGTCAGATTCCAGTTCATTTGCCCGCTTACCCATTTGGGTCATTTTGGGCACTCCGCAATTATGCTTCCACGGTTTGCCTTGAGCACTTGTAACTCGTGTTTAGTAAAATGTTGTATACGCGTACTAAACTGCTACATAGTTGTATATTATATTCGTGCATGTTGATTTGTTCTTTTTCTCCAACAAAAATAGGTGTTATTGTTCCCCTAGTGTGTATCATTTTTTATTACCCAGAGTAAAGCAAAGCATCCTCTACATTGGCAACGTCACCCCTTCAATAGTAAAACGCTGTTGCGTTTTCATACTTCATTACCTCTTCGTTAGTTATTCGGTTCCATCCGCTCACGTCGATATATCCACATTTCAAACGCTTGAATTCTTTTATGGTTGTTCATTTTCAGTGCCCAAGCTTCCAACCCATATAAAAACACGCGGACGTTCTATATTTTAGTATTTCAATTACTAGATGTTCTGCATTCTTATTCTGTGGCTTGATGAAAATAATATGTTTAGTCTTCTTCAGATGTATTTCTAGTACATGTCTTCCATGTGTTTCACTCAACACGAAGCTCGCTCATATTCGTTGTCTATCTAAAAAAAAGTAGCTAACAAGTTAACATAAACTTTCCTCATCTACCTCATTACATTACTCGTCTATACGTACAAAGAGCAATGAAGCATTAACCGATTTTCTTTTAAATTTCATTCCTATTAAAACTTTTCGATTCTTGCTTTTTATATGATTTGACTGTTGCAGCGGATCACACTATTTGCCATATTAAAATTAAATCGTAAATGTCATCTAAAGCAGCTTGTATATCCGGAATTTATACCAATACGGTGAGGATCTCCGTGCGATAAAATGACACCTTGATGTCACGCGCAATCCGCAATGACTGACTGGTTAATTATGAAACATACACTTGTATAAGGAAGTAGTGCTTATTGCCATTGTGTGAGCGCTGTAATTCGGCATTATTAAGGGATGCCCTACAAAAGCACTGCAATTCTGTTGAACTGCAGGTTACCCGTCTATCGATTCCGTCAAGAACACCTTCGCCCCGTATTTGTCAAGTGTTGAATAAAAATTTCCAAAAGCTCGGGTAACGTAATCTCCCTGATGTGCTACTCCGTAACTGGGAGAGGGCATACGTAACATAAGAGGAATATATTACACTTTTAATTAATTTAGTCGATAATTAAACCCGCCTACCCGCAGCAATTAAGGCTAAGGCACTGCTGCTTCTCTCCACGCAAAGCAACATTTTTATATACTTTAGTTTGAGAATCGCGACGTTCCCAATTGGCTTATGTAGAAAATGTGTACTTACTGGACTATTATCGACTACCAGTTTAGACTGTTTGGCCCATTCAATCCATTACGTAATAGATTATATAGCACGAAGGAACGTTTAAAGCGCGACGCGAAGCGGAAAGCTTTCAATTTCCCGAGGGCATAATCGTGATTATGCACGTGGTACATACGTTTTATTTTATTTTGGTTCTCAATACAGACAAAATTCAAGGATTCAGTATTTTGCCTACAAACTCCTGCGCCATCGTTCTGCTGACGCGGTGAATTGTTGGTGTGCTGTGGTGTTTTACAAGCAGATAATACGTACTGCTATCATCTGCTTCATAAATAGTACTGTATAACAATCCAATAAAATTAACGCATTAAACAATTGTCTGAAATATGATTTGGTTAAAATTCGATTTTCTGGTTTCTAAACGGTATGCTATTTTTAGCAATAAGCATCTCTGTCGGTTGTTCGTAATCGGCATCTAAGATTAAAGACTGTAAAATACGAATCTCGAATTTCAATTATCGCGTTTTCACAAGGGGGCGACAGCAGATACTTAAAATTGGCTGAAAATCTGCGGGGATTGAACGGTGGAGTACTAAAATGTCGTTCAGTTATTTTATGTGAGAACGTTTAGCACCTATTTTAAGTATTTTCGCGAAAGCCTTTAATTAATTAAATAAATTACTCGTGCAAGGGCATTTTGGCTCTCCTAACAGTATATAGACTAATTAATTGATATTTATCCTGAGGAAAAGACTTGCAGATTATCACCGTTGTAGGAATTGACGAGTTGGCTTTTTATTCTTAACTAGATAAAAAATATGTTGGAAAAACGAGCATGTGGCGTAACACACAGTCATATAATTTATGTTCGTTTACGGCTTTAATTTACTTCCGTCGTATTTGGTGTACTTCGTGTATGCTTTCCATAGTTTTCAACATTTTGAACATCTACATCGGTTACAGCACCGAAGAAAATTGAAAGTTTTGAATTGCGTGATGAAAGAAATACAAAAACCCAACTTTCCAATACGAGCATCATAGTTATAATTCAGCTGGAAAGTATTTTTCATTATTTAACTGAATGTCTCTTAGTGGTGCAGATAACCAATTACCAAGTTTAATTCCATTCGAAAACTCGCAGTCTGAAACAAAGAATCGTAACGTAAATGAAATAAGGGAAATGTAAATGGAAAACGTGAGTAAAATAACTTCCATTGACTGACTACAATTTCATCACAGGTTACCTTCATTTAATATTCCATTATTTACGAATAAATACATCTATTGTTGCGTAAGTAAAAAATATATAAAGATTTCTTTCCCTCACCCAAAGACTTAGCAACGAGGTAATTACAGGAAGTACGCAACATTTCATTTACTTCGTCATTCTGACTTGAAATTCACAACCTGAAAACTTTCTTACTTGAGCTAATTGGTTGGAATTTTATGTTAAATACACGAACTAAATACGTTAGCATTATAAATCCTTTCAAACGCGGGGAAGCGCAATTGAAGTCGCATGCGATCCATTACCCCCGCACTTCTGTGTAGTATGAACAATCCTCGACATCAAAAAGTAAAACGAGATTAAATGAGTATGTAAATACTTGTATTCTGAGATAAAGCAATAGTATATTACAGCCCGAGATGGGAAGTGTTTCATTACTGTCGAGAGATTAGTTAGCTGATTGAGACGCGAAGCGTCGAAATCAGCTATTATCTCGAGACTAAGGAAACTTCCTGTCGAGGTTTGTATACTATTTTATTCGCAACCACTTTATTCTAAACAATTATTGGAAAAATTATTATATTATGATACGACAGGTTGTGACGCGCATGAATGGATCACCGAGATTTCCAGTGTCCCTACCTACTCAGCGGTCGGGAATGTACTTCCCGCACTAGGGCGGAAAGTGAGTGCGGGAAGTAGCGGGCTGAAATGTACGACTTCCCCCACTCAAATGAGGTCAGGAATGTTAACATTACATATATGGTTGCGAATAAAAAATGTTGCCTTAACAATGTTTTCTCATAATTTATTTTTTACTACAAATTACATCAAAATGGCTACAGAGACCATTTCTTACATGTGCAACTGAAACAAACCAGAAGGTTTAATCTTTGACACTGACACGTGACGCACGCGCAGAGTAACGGATTTTGCTGAACAATCTAATGATCATCTTTAATATCATCATAAACGTGTGTTGCGCCTGCTTGAGTGTCTGCGTGAATCACGTTTTCACCATCACCGTGCCCTTCATAATGCAATAATAAACAAGTACCATTAAGTAGCGTTCTTTCGCCGAGCGGTTAAAACGTCTGACTAGCAATTGGAGTCCGCCTAAGAGCGTAAGTTCGAATGCCACCGACTGCGATGTCTTTTTCATTGCAAATTGATGCAATTCGCATTACTGCGTGTTTCCTTTTACTGTTCACTATTTTTTTTTTGCAAACCATTACGATATTTTACCCACTTTGTACATAATTTTGTTTTTATTGCGGTGCGCTTTCTTTATTCAAGACATCAAAACATTTTTTTCTGTAACATTTTGATTTAAAATTCCTTTAAAAAAATATTTTATCAAATTTTAACGATTTAAAGTGCCTTTATCAATCCCTTAGCAGCTACCACAAGTAGTTGTTTATATGGTAGAATGATTTTTTTATATATCCACTAGTGAATTAAAAACTTTGGACACAATATGCTCGGAGAAAAATATGGTCTGACAACTGATTATAAAGGGGAAAATAGCAGGAAAAAGAGGTGTAGGAAGACGACGAATTTCTTGGTTAAAAAACCTGCGTGAATGGTATAGTTGTTCCTCCATAGAGTTGTTTAGAGCAGCAGTGTCAAAGATCAAAATTGCCATGATAACCAACCTCTAAAAGGGGACGGTACTCGAAGATTTCGTTTTTATAATTTTTTGTCAAGAATTACTACAACCACGACTGCCACAGACTGCTAATTGATTAGTTTTTAGTTTGTCAAAATTTATTTACTGCGAGAAGTTAGCCCATAGCAGTTCATATGCTAAACTTTATTATAAATTGTTGACGTTGGGCAGGACTTCGGAACTGGAACAGGAGAGATTGGACATATTTTCTATTTACCAACGAATCAATTTTCAATAAAAATATCACAGCGGAAATTCATATCTCACCTATGATTTCTCACAGAAGAGTTTCCATCAAGGTGTGTTGTCAACTGTATGGTTGCACGTCTGCCAATTGTCTCTGGCATGATGAGTGCCCCTAAATACACCGAAGTTTTGACAGAGAAGGTGTTGCCAAGTTGCAAAGATTTATTTGGTAAGGAGAACTTCCCTTTCCAAGATGACAACGCTCCTTGCGTAATATTAGGCATTAGGGACAAGAGTTGACCAACTAAGTATTACAATGATACATTAGTGAGTAGTATAAGTAAAAATAAACATTTGTTTGTTTTCTGTAGTTTGGCATTATTTCTTAAAGTAGAATATTCGAAAGTTATTTTTAATACAAAGCTTGCAAATTCAAAATCTTTTATCTTTCTTACGACAACACATGTAATTTTTACAATTTTTCAACTTACAATATAAGGGCTTTTGAAAAATACCCTTCGTTAAACAATAATTAACTTTTTCGACATAATACAAGACTTTTAACACCACTACATGCAGTGGGCTCAACAGCTATTCCTTATGTATAAACGTATGTTGTAACATCCACGAAGAGGCTTACTTTCTTATGTCGTCACCTTCCCTTTATAATACAACGATAGGCGTGTGTTACGTAGCATTTCTGGCCGAGCAGTTAAAGCGTCTAACTCGAACAGATACCCTCTGAAAGAGTAGGTTCGAGTCTTACCGACTGAAGGATTTTTTTCTCTTTGCGAATTAATGTAATGCACATTACTAAGTATTTAGCTTGATTGTTTCAGTCTTATTAGCAACATTAAGATGGTTTTACCTATTTTATATATAATTCTCATGCGTTAGCGTCGGGTGCGCGCTTGCGCCCGCCCCGGCGTTTAACGGCACAGAACTAATTTCGAACAATAATCGAATCGGGGGCCAGAGGACGATGGCACGTCCCACGAGGCTTCGGCTCCGCTGTAGCTTTTTGAAGCTTTAAGAAGCTAATTGAATCTATAAGCTATATGTTCGAGTTTTTCAATTTATGAATTTTTTTAGAACGGTTTTAGATTTGTCAAACTCCAAATTGCCATAACCTCAAAATCAAAATACTGTAACCTGTAATTAATGAAGTTAAATAATTATAAATTGTTTCTGGGCCAATAGAAGTCTAACATTTTTAACGGATAGTAAATAGTGCTCTTTATATGAAGTTCCAGTAGCTAATCTGCCATATTCCCTTTGTTCCAGAATGAACTTCCCCAAAAGCAAACTGCCAGCCATAATATTGCTGCAATTAGTATTAGCAACCGAGCTAATGTGCGCGCCCCTGCAGAACACGGACTACTCCTCCAACTCGTTGGACGACTGCTGCGATTACAAAGAAAAACGCCACCAATCTGAAGCCAAGAAGGACATATTCGTGTCGAGAGGCTGGGGAGCAGGCGGCATGCCCTTTAGCGTGCTTTACATGAGCCCCCACTCGTCCAAGGCCCCCATCCAAGCCGAGCCCCTCTACAAGGCGGCCCCCTTATCTGCCCCCAGGCCGAGGGAACAGTCGAAGATGGAATCGGCGCCGAGGTCTTTCGGCAAGAGCAGGAGGCAGTACTCTGTCATTCCGCAGCTGTTTGTGTCGTACGGCTGGGGCCCGATCGGTAAAAAGTGAATGCGGCATACGCGCCTATTTATTTAATTTGGACTATTTATTAATTTAATTTTTAATGAGAAAATGTGATAATGTATGTATACGTACATGAGTATTTGTTCCTCTAAGTTAAGAAAGACTGTATGGTATGTGGCAATGAAATAAACGAAGTGGCAGTGATGTATTTCTTTATGATGTAGAAGATAAAAATATGGAGGATGTAACTAAAAGAAGGGGACAAATTGCGGGGATTCATCCCATTCGCTGAAATAAGACTAACGATCAGGAAATGTTTCATTATTCATTAGCAATATATACATACTCCTTGAATTTGGTAAGGGATAAACCGTTTTTTTATTTTCCATTTTTCGAAATTTGTCCCCTTATTTTAGTTATATTTTGTATATGTACAGCAAATGCTACCCCGTTTAGGCGTTCAGCACTGTGTTGCATAGCGCGCTTATATCAACGCTCCACAGAACTGTGGTTCTTCGAATTTGAAGAGAAGTTATAGAGTAAAGAATGAACTGATACATTAAAAAAATTGAATTTTAAGGTAAGTTATATTCTTCTCAAAGTTGCATAGGTACCTCCTACGGAGACGTTGCACCTTCTGTCAGTTTTCAAGTTTTACGAATGTACGAGTCATTTGCCTATTTTTGTTCTAAGATTACTACCCCGCTTGTATATAGCTTTCTTGTCATATTTTTTTATGTAACCGAGTAGCAAGTTTTATTCAGGCCGTCGCACAGTTGCGCTCTGGCCTTGGGCCGTCTGGCTGAACACCTGTTTGTTGCCGCCTCGTAGTGCTCGCGAGCTTGGATTTTAGCGTGCTTTCTGCATTGAATTTAAAACGCCAGTCTATGAGAGCAAGAGAGAGGTTTTTGAAAGGCTCGGGGGTATTGGAAAACCTATTGCAATAAACACATAAATTGTCAACATCTAAGAACAGAGTTGCTAATTTATAGCGTAATGTTTTGAAAATATACGTCGAAGATTTGGCAAAAATTTTGTAATCATTGCAAAAAACTAATTTCGAATGATTGGAATAAAAACTCTCTATTTATTATTCCATTAGAGGAATTTGATTCACAATCAGAGAATGATAGTGATACTGATTAGCAATGCGCGAGTCCGCGAGCATCTAACCGCGGCGCATACTCCCACCTGGATCTTCACAGGCGATGGCCCAGATAAAAATAACCCCCAACGAGTATAAGAAGACGATTCCCGGCCAGAGCCAGCCACTTGTGGGTCCCTACTCGGGTGCCATGTTATGCGACGAAACAGGGTCTATGAATTGACTTCTCTACGTGGGTTAGGTGCCTCTTTCTGGTCATCAGCACCCTCCTACGACGTCCCCTGGTAAAATTACAGCTCGTAGAAAGAGCCCGCGAAACTGCTTTCGAAATCCGTGGCAAAACATGTTTTTATTTAAGTTTACTGTCTATACATTTTCTTATATTAAGTGTAGTTCTAATAATGATATGTAATAACAGAGATAATGCAAGGTCCGACAGAATGAAGTATCTATTTTCAAAGTTAATTCATTTCATAATATAATATGATCTAAATTCAAATCAAGTAGCCATGCTTTCGCGATAAATGGAAATTTAAGACAGTAGTCAAAGTGTTTGCGAGAAATGTCAGTTTATTCAATGTTTTTTTACGGTTGAAGCTTATTTTAAAAATAACAATCCTGTTGTAACCACCCAGCGTTTATTTCGTCGTCACTTTCATTTAAATCCACGAGATCCAGTTCCTAGTCGAATAACAATTAAAAAGTGGGTACACAAGTTTCGCAGTACTGCCTCATGTGCCAAAGAAAAACCAAAAGGAAGAACTCGTTCTGTACGCATACAAAACTTACGTGTTAGGCTTCAAGAGTGCGAGCAGCTAGAAGGAGGTCACTTGAATGACGTAATATTTAAAAAATAAAATTTCCGTGTTTCCTGAAGAACCTCTTGTTTGATTTTTACTTCCTTTTACTATAAAGGAAGTATTGGATTCACCCCAAAAATTCGAAATTGAGTTTTCAACGGATCTTCACGTTTTAGAGTCCTCTGATCCCAAAAAACATATTTTTTTTCATTGGTCTGTCTGTCTGTCTGTCTGTCTGTGTGTGTGTGTGTCTGTCTGTCTGTGAACAGAATATCTCAAAAACGAAAAGAGGTATGGCATTGAAACTTCATATATAAGTTTTGTGTACTATCTAGATGCGACAGCAAGCTTTTGGAGAAAATTGCTTAACCGGAAGTAGGTGTTTACTCTTGTAATTTTTCAGTTTTTTTCGATTTTTTCATAAACGGCTCTAACGATTTTTTTTAAACTTTACATTTTTATTACATTTTTAATGTGTATTGATGTGAGATAGGTGATTTTCCAGTTGAATACTTCTAAAATGGGTTTCTTTTGTTTTTTTGTTTATTTTTTTAATTAACTCTTATTTTAAATAGAACACCCGGTATATTATAAAATTTTTGAATTCAGCTTAAAATTCTAGAGAAAATTTGTCTCTTCAACTAACGCTCTATTTTGTACCGTTTTTGCAGAATTTGTAATTTTTGAAAATTTTTGACAAATGCTTAAAACATTTTAAATCAAATTTTTGGCTAATTATAAAATCACTGTAAAAGGAAGTTGTGTGCGTGTATCACACCAGATTTTTTAATAAACATTTAGCCATTAACTAAAAAAAACTTAATTTAAAATAGATACTTCATTCTGCCGGACCTTGTACAAAGTTTATCATAGGTGTTCTTAATCTAATTGACCAAAGCAAAATAACTATTCCTTGGCTAACTGGGCTACCGAACTAGGCTTGTGCCTTCAGAAAGTCAATTCATAGACCCCGTTTCGTGGCAGTTAAATATACAGGGTGACTCATCGGTGTGTGAACGAAGGATGGCTCCTCAATGAGGCAATGTATTAAGATTCTGTTTTGGCGAGGCAATAGGTACACTTGTATACACATTGCACATAATAGCTATTTATGCAACAAGTGCTAAAAGTCGACGTTTATGCACGAGACATGAAAATTATGAAACGAAGCCGAACGCTGTTGTAAATTTAATCTTGAGAATTTTCGTCTCACCAGTGTTGTGAGAATTAACAATTGTATGCCTTGCACAGCAACATTCGTTGGTTACCTATAGGGATTGTTGAATGAAAGCGAGGTTTTCTCGCAGTTTGCTGAAGCAGTCATTGACAGCAATTCACTCATTCAAGATAGTCACCAACACGTTGTAAGTGTAAATCACAACATCTGTAGCTAATACAAAATCGATGTAGTTCATTATTTGTAAATCTTTCGTTAGTGAAACTTCCAGAGCCTCCCAATTTAAATAAAAAAGTTGGCAATTACATAAAAATTGACTACTCACAAAATTCAATTGTCTTGTCATTTTACAAAAGCAACATTAGAGATATAACTCGGATTGAAGAGATCTTTCAAACACGATTCACTCCTTTTATGGTGTAATTTAAGTAATTGACGTTTAAAACATACCTTTCAGAAAAAGAAAGAGATGCCATGAAAGTGAAAAAAATAGACAAGAAAATTGACGTTTGGGGACATTGATCACGAATTTCAAAAAGCTTACAGGAATATTCAGAATATTACTGATTTTTTGCGCAATATATGTATAAAACTATACATTTTAGTTCCCCCAGTATTTCAGAATAGCTTAATTTTTTCAAATTAGAAAAACCGATGAAATCTACTTTGATCTATTTAAATTGCTTTGTATAATTTCAAATAATAAAGTATCTTTTGATATTGTTCATGACTGTGGTAATATATTGCAGTAGTTCCACTTTGAGCTAGCCCTTAATTAATATCTTTTTCAAATCAATTATGCTAATTATTTCAATTGAGTACTCTTATCAGAGTGGTTCGCCAATCTAGTTATCTATTAGTTGAAGTTTAAATTATATATAAATCCTTGACTACTGAATGATATTAACTGTCAACTTGACTTCTACATTTAATCAAACCAGGTATTGACAATTATCCTTTACATTGACATATCTATTAATCAATTCACCAAAGTAAGTATTGTATTATGTTTATTTTCACTCTTTCTTTTATTGTTTATTATTCAAAATGCTTTTATATGAATTATTAACACAAACCTTAAAACTTCTCCAGCTTTCACTGCAAATATCCAAACACCAACAGCTCCCAACGCCCACAGCTCCCGATGTTCACAGTCTGCAACGCCTACCGCTGATTCCTCCAATATTCACAACTACGATGGTCCGTCAACCTTCAAACCGCTTCTAACCTGTCAATAACTCCTATTGTTTGTATAATCCAGTCCTGCTCCCTTTATCAATGTCACCGTCACTCCAATCGATTCCTGGTAAGTTTCAGTGTTATAGATGATCCCAATCTAACCTTCTTTATTGCTCAGATAGTACTCTGTATCCAGCAACACCCACATAACCATCCAAATCAAGCAGCTAATTCCGACAACTTCCTTTTAAATGTTTGACCCGTCTTCCATGCAACCACCAACGTCACCAATGAATCCTAATTATATCTTGCATGTATCAATAAATCCAAATCCCTTCAAATAATGAAATCTTCTGTGTTATTTATTTCCAATTCACTGTATTGCACAATCTCTTCACCGATTGTATGGTTTTATTAATTCCAGGTTATATTTTCATATTTTCACCACGTAGATTTGTTAATAGCCCCTTTATTTTGTATTTTACCCAACAATTATACAAAATAAGGCATAATTTCAAACTTTTTATTCTCAAAATTAGTTATTTCAAAATTCGATATACATTTTCTAAACAAATTTTTATATCTCTCGTAGTTACAATTCTTCTTGCCTTCTTAAAATTATTAATGTTCTATTATTACATGCTGCAATTCTTCATTATTATCGCAAGCACATTTGTGAATTGTAACCTTGGCTTGAAACTTTATTAAAATTGAACTTAACCATCAAAATTGAATATTCAATTGCTATTTACTTATCAAGTTACCTTACTCATTGTCTCAATTAATTTTCATTATTCATTTAGAAATTAACACCCAATCTTATCTAAACACCTCAAATTTTGATTGTAATAATCTTCCAAATTTATCAATTTTATATTTTTATTTTGCAACTACCCTTAGTGTATCATAACAATATGTACGAAGGTTATGAACAACTTACAACGATTGCATATTAACTTCATAAGTAGTAAATTGATATTAGAAACCTTCGACATCACATTATATTTACAGTTTGTCACAGCGATCTTTTCCCTTGCGTCCGACGGATATGTATGAAATACGATTACAATAATACTATAAGGTATTCACGTTTGTTCTGGATCGAGGTTAACCATGATTTATTTTTTTAATGTTGGTTCTCAAGCTTTTTAATTTAATGAGTTTTATCGAAATGAAAATGTTTGTCACTGTCGCATCAATTAGATGAAGCCTTGCTGCCTAATTATTATTTATTAAGAGCCAGAAAGATTGAAGATCACATAATATAGGCAACCCATTTAACGCTGCTGGCAACTACGTTTACAAAGCTAAATCTAATAAGCAGCAGTGGCGTGCCGCATACTAAAAGAACCTACGTATTCAACACAATTCAAAACTTAGCTCTCAGTAGAACTGTTGTTCATGTAAAACAACAAAGAAAATTAGGACGTGAGAATTCAGTTGCACCACGAACACCAATACTCAGAAATATCAAATCAGTGTTTGCATACAGCATTAGAATATTACATTCACTAGATCTCCAAATGTCACCTGGTCTTTAATAATTTATGTATTTGTAGTACTCTCAAACAAAATACGGTTAACCATAATCATAATCTCTTATTATTCTTCTATAGCTTCATGCATTTATGGCGTCGGGTAGATAAAAATCAAAATGCCTCTTGTTACGGGCAAAAAGCAACGTATTTCGAGTTCAAGTTTTTTGACGTATTATTTGAATAGACCGTGCCGTCGCGTCGTTCTAATTTTGTCCGCCTTTGTCGTGGCGAGTGGGCTTTCTTGTTTTCGCTAGTCATGGCGATTTTCTGGTCATTTCATATCAATATCTGGGAGTGCTTAAATGCCTGTCAGCCCGATTTCGAACGTAGGGCTAAGTTACGCGTGGTCATTTGAGCCTGAATTCTTAATCTTGCCGTTCTTGCCGTTTTGGGGTATTTCTAGCTGTTATGATGCTGCTCTAATTGAGTAACAAGTTGTTTGAACCGCTTTGGTTCCGTCATGATTTAGTTTGCTGCTTTCGTAAGCTGCCGTTTGTCCCGTTTGTAAAGCGGCCTTAACCTATTTCGGCGTGAGATTTTGTTTAGTGCCAAAAGCTAGTAATCTAACTAGGAGCTAGTTATCTGCTGCTGGGGGCTAGTAAGCTATTCAGGGAGTAGTTACACCGAGGGAACGACCGTTTGGTTGTGTGTACCTTATTAGCCGTTTCATAAACTTTTGAATTTTGTTGAGTGCTTCCACGACTCGGATTCTATCTATCAGATTCCTCCGTGTCAATTAAATTGAGACTAATTGCTGCACTGATTGACAGCGTGTTCGACTGAATCCCTTCAGGACTCCTCGAATATCAGCCTTGTTACTCTGTGATAATTTGACTTCGTTGTGCATTCGATGAGCGGGCTTAAGGCTACATCGAAATTTAACTTGTTTTAGTAATGTCATTCATTTTTAACCTTTAACGATCTATGAAGTTTGTTAGTTAACGTGTTAATGTTTTATCGATACATTTGACTGTTATACCGGTTGCCTAAGATTGTAAAGAACATAGAGCATAAGTGTGGTAGACAGTAATAGATAGATATTTTACCAAGAGGAAACAAGATGGTATAACAAATAAATAAACATATAGTATTATAGTTGTTGCCTAGCTACCAAAGTATTTATTGCATTTTCCATTTCGGTTATTCTTATGGCACATAGCAGTTGCACCTTTTCTAACTCATAAAATTTCCATGTTCCGTACAATTTTAGGCAATCTGTATACGAGTATTAGATCTTATGTTCATTGGGTGCACCTGACATACTGCACGTTTGTAATAAAGTACCATAGTTTTGAATATTATACATTTGAAGATTGAAGATTTTACTAAGAACCGCACGCCGTCTTCACTGTTAGCTAGCCGGTGCTCAAATGTGCCATATAGTCATTATGGTTTGATTTTGGCTTTAAATTGGGCATTGCCCTATTAAAAAGCCGAATTCATACAGTATCAAAATTAATGTATATCCGGCGAGATTTTGCAGTGGTGGGCAGGACCTAACGATCCTGATTTACAGACGCGAGTGTTGCTAGGTATAAATCTCATCAGCTGTGTATTATGGGTTGCTTGCTACTACGTGTAATAAATATTATTCGTTAGGAAAGCATTCGCAGTGGAAGTTGGCCTCGTGTACATCTGCCCGCCGTCTAAACCAATCACAACAAAGCATTTGTTTCCCTATCCCGGCCAGCGCTGCAAGGTCTCGCCAGATAAACTTTAGGTTACATGTTATAATACATTCACTGCTTTTTTGCAAACCGGTAGGCTTTAAATTTTTAGCTTATTAGGTTGCGCATTCTAGATAATTAATTATTACTTTGTTGTAGAACCTCACATAACCTCTAAAATGTTAGTGTTGGTAGAAAGAGAAGCATAACGTTGCCAACTCAATTACATAATGTAGTACCTAGAACTAACTTCGCATTTGTTGGCTGCTCGTCTTTAATTACGATTTTTTTTAACCATTAGGATTAACGCGCACGGACAACTTTTTAACTGCGTGACTATTTGACCGCAGCAGTGAGTTTACCGCTTTATAAATTGGATGAGCGCACGAGCGGGGGAATAACCGCAATTTCACAAGATTTTAATACAAACGATGCACTACGTACCTTATTACTGCGTTAAAAAAAGAAACGAAGAAAGAATATTTGGGTTCATTAATAAGTCAAAGACTGTTAGAAGGCCATTTTCACAAATTATACTATGATTATCGTCATAGTCGAAATCAAGAACAATTTTTAATACAATTCAGCAATCTAACGAGAACAAAGCGCCTATGCTCTACTAATATGACTTGATCCATACTCGACGATTATGGGTACTAATAAAACGTTCAGTATATAATTCAGTTTTAGTCAGTAAACAAATATATTATATGTCCAGTAATTAACAAACTTTTGCAAAGCATAGAAAATCGGATGGTTAATAAAATAATGCAAATTGCACATCAAAAAATTAAAAGTGGCCAGTAAACACAACGGTATTTTATTATTTTTTGTACAGTTTAAAGCACATACTTAAAAAAATTTAGATGCACAGTATTTTATTTGAATTGGCACGGTAAATATAATAAATGTTCAGTAACAGCGGCTGGATATTTAAGGATAGGTTTTGTGTTACGTTTCTGGCTGCATTATCCTCGGACTGTAACTGAAATTAATCCCAATAATACAACAAAGGAAAGTAAGTGATGTAGTAAATGTGTGCTAATTATGAAGAAATTTCAAAGTATGCCTATTTTAGAAGTTCTGTTTGCATTGGTTCACGTATAATAGAAAGTGGTTGAGTCAGGGGAGCCCACAAATTTGGTTATTCTATATTACGCTAGCGATTCTGAATCCTCAGAACCTAAAGAGGGTGCAAGAAGACCGAAATGAGAGCAAGAAGACCGAAATGAGAGCAAAAAATTGGAGACTGGAGCAAATATGTTCTAATAATTCTGATGCTATAGAAGCTGTTAAAAATGAGGGCACTTTTTCATCAGCACTGAGCGGGTGCAGTTCATCCGTAATCAGCTGTGTCGTCATGACGTCCATTATAACGCAGCCATAAGCAAGTACAACAGATGAGTAGTCGTGGGCGAGCGGTGAAAGCTTTTGACTAGCTATCAAATTCCGTGTGGGAGCACGGATTTGAATCCCACCAGCTGCAGTCTTTTTTATTTGCAAATCGATAGAATTCGCGTTACTCAGTTTTTCCTTTTACTGGTTTAGTATTATTAACAACGTTAAGATATTTTTACCTATTTTGTACAGACCTTTGAACACTCGCGAATGATTTATCAAAGACGTTAAAACATTTATTGTCTTGCTTTATTGAGAATTAACATTATTACTGACCCTGAATGATTTTTGAATTAAACATTTTGTATTTGTTCTGAACACTCTATATGCGTCTTAAACATTTATCATTTTTACTGAACCTTGATTATTTTACTGGGCGCTTATCGTTTTCTTATTGATCGACTACGATTTTTGTCAAACATTTATAATTTTACTAAACATCTGTTATTTTATTAAACATTTATAATTGTTACTGAACGTTCAATATTTTTACTGTGCATATAATATTTTTACTGAACATTTATTATATTACAAAACCTATATTAGTTTTACTTTTCACTTGTTATCTTTACTGAGCAAATGTACTTGATGTTAAATAAAATACTGTGCGTTTAATTTTTTGCCGCTGATTATTACTTTTGCAAATAAACAATTCCTTCGTCTTTTAGACGAGGGAAGTAAAAATGTAGTCGGCTGGGATTTGCACTCCGCCGCTAAAATAACTGCACTACGGGCGTACTCAAAGCGGACGAGTTTCTGCTGCTTCATACAGCACCAGACTATTCTGTCTAATTTATGATGTGTATCCTGTATCTGTTAGGTCTCATTTTCGCCAATTATAAAGCCTGAGCTATATGCAAATTATTACTTGTATTTATTTCTCAGGTAATGCAAAAATAAACAAAATTTTATTTTTTAAAGTGCTCATCCTGTATATATTTCTCCGAAATGTTCTCGGTTTCATGCCAGGTAGACATAATATGCATACAAAATGTAGCTTTCTTCCAACAAATAGTTTTTGAGTTATACTGTCAACAGATAGACAGACAGACGAAATTGACAAAAGCTACTTTTCGTCATCTAGGGACCCTGAAACGTCTAGATATGAAGAAATTTCGGAAGGTGATTTTTTCGTGATTACAATACATACATCCTTCGTCTTTTAGATGAGGGAAGTAAAAATTGATTTCTCATTGAAGAGTACTGACTGACGCTAACGAACACATTACTAAAAGGGTAGACGTACAGCATTGTACAAGATTTTAAAATTGATAGGTTACAAATACAAGCATGTAAATGGACGCAAAATTTTATATGAACAAAAACAAGTCGTTGCAGCGAAAATATTTTTGAGACTATTTTTACAGTTTAAAAACTCAAGTAATGTGACATTTATCTTACCTAAAAAGTAACCCAAACA
Organism: Agriotes lineatus; assembly: GCA_940337035.1. Taxonomy (NCBI): domain Eukaryota; kingdom Metazoa; phylum Arthropoda; class Insecta; order Coleoptera; family Elateridae; genus Agriotes; species Agriotes lineatus. The sequence goes on from CALNHX010002279.1 coordinate 115,679, forward strand.
AAATTAATCATGAAGGGAAGAAATTGGCAGTTTTACACGCGAGACGTCGTTTTGACTTTCGGGAAGGTTATCTATTACTTAACTCGACTAGCAATGATCGGGACTATCACCAATCTATGAATGCGGAAGTGTGTAAAAAGTGGGTTATTAATCAACTTATTCTTGGTTTAGCTACTTCAAAAGGTAAATGTATGGTGTTTATGGACAAGCCATCTTACCATTCGATGCAACTGGTTAAACTTCTCTCATTTTCTTCTAGAGGAGGTAAAATGTAGCAATGGTTGATTAGTCACGTCAAAATTGAGGGCAAAATTAAAAAAAGAGACTTCATTACAACAAGCGCATAAATTCTCACCCTGCATCTAAGGATAAAGTAAAGAATTTATGGCTTGAATCGCTTTCAAAATGTATTCCTGGCCAGTGCCAAAATTACTGCAAATGTTGTACAAACCATGGTGTAAAGAATACAAGGTGAAACGTTCCCGGAGATGCGCAGTCGTTCACAAAGTAGAGGGGAGATGTCAACCAATCCCCAATGGGCCTAGTCAGGAAATCCATCACGGCTGCGGTCATGGTGTAACCATGGCCGCGATCGTATATTGTTGCTGGCACTGTAAGTCGATATCATATTCGAGGTTAGCAGGTTAGGTTTTTCGTCAGTCTGGCACAAACTGACGCAAAACATAAATTCGAATTTCACTAGATAGCCTCTTCAACAATACACTTCAGTACTACCATTCGTTCCCTTTGTAGGCCCATTCCTTATTGGTTGAATATGAGGCTCCGCCCGCAATGCATTCATTCTGCGGAACGTTACACCTTGTATTCTATGCACCATGGTAAAAACCTTATTTTGAAAGCTTGAACAAAAAACATGGGAAGCTTGTCAATTGAAAATATTCCACTTTTTGCTATATAATTAAAAATCTGAGCTAAAATCGGAGGGTGATCATAAAGATTCTAATGGTTTAATACAGGTGAAATGAATAATCAGACCATTTAAACATTTCAATGCAGAAAGTTCGCTGTCGGAGCGTTCGCCGAACCTTGAAAACACGTCTCAGATTATGTTTTATGATTTGTTGGCTGAAATTCTCGGAATCATACGTGCGTCCGGGCTTAAAATGCCAGATGCACTCCTAGACGCTAAGGTTAGCATCTAATTTAAAGTTCTTGTGCGATGAGAGCAACGAAGCGTCTAGGAAATGAAAAGATAAGATTATGGGCAGAGTCACCGACATAGTTAAGATGTATTTTGTGAAAGTGTCACCCGAGCATGTCAAATTTTATGCCGTGGCTTCCTGCCATTACTCCGCCTGGCTAGGACTATTCCAAAAATTTGCTTGAAGGAGAGCTTCACTGCCCTCGACTGCATCTATTCGTCCCCAAGCCAACAGTTGTAATTTGGGCCTGCTACTTCAGTCAGGCTAATTTGACAGAAATCGCATGGTATCAACTTTCTCGACCTAAGGTATCTGTACTAGATTTTACAGTGCTTCATCGAGTTGTGAGTTTTCCCCATACCAGTAACCAGCATAAATTAGGGGGCGCTTGCTCAAGCAGTTATTTACTTGATCTAACGTCGTTTGTTGTGAATTTTGTGGCGCTTTTGACATTGTCATATGATTCAATTTGAACTCTTACGAGTACAATATTGCATGAATAATCTACGTATTCTATTATTGGAATATATAGTAAGAAATAATCTATGTTCGGAGATAGATTGAACGTTGTACAGCCAAGGTTAGCTGTTTTGAAGTCGAGCTTTCTCTATGTATTTACAGAGGGGCCTCGCTATTCTATTACTTGTTGCTGTGTTGTTTATTTGTCCTATTTAAGTGCTTGGACTCCGGTGACTATAAACTAACACAGCTTTAATTTTATAAATTGTTTGGGTTGCATGCTGTAATCATTTGTATTTACAATTTACATTTCCTGTTATGCAGTCTTCGTTAAATAACGTGCAAATAAAATATTCTATTTATATACCAAATATTTCAAGTTTCTTTATGTAAAAAATACAAAGAATATCCATGTTTCAGAGTAACAGGATAATACATAGTATATTTACTTGAACAGTATTGTCACATTTTTGGTAAAAAAGGTAAATTTTATTTTACTGATTCTAAGAGAATGGAGGTGAGTATTAGGAAACGATTTGTAATAAATAACTCTAAGCACCCTAACGAAGAGCGCAGTAGTTCTCTAGTTTTTCACCAACTTATATAAGTTGACGGTCATCTGCTAAGTGCACAAAATATATGTGTACAGATAAATAGTCAAACTCAATCTAATGTAATCGGTAGTACAAAATTTCTGGTTTAGTTTAAACGTTACAATGTTTTCCAATCTTTTACTTCGGTGGGTACTGTGGGTAGTTAATAACCCATTTATAAAAAGGTTCGAAACTGAGAAACATAATAACAAAAAATACAGCTGTCGGTTTTTGTAGATGTGACAACATTGTATCTGTCAAGTATTCTAACCTAGAAGTGTTTCAAGAACGTAACCTTACTTGCAATATCAGTTTACACATTACACAGTAGGGCTACATGGCTAAGTTAGGAGATTTTCCATGACTAACGGATTTACAAAAAAGAAGTGAAATGATTACATATAAAACAGTTCTCTGGCCAACTCTTGCGAGATGTAGTTTATGACTGTTATAAATAAAGTCTATGGAACACTATTCTAAAGAAGCTGCTATAATAACAAACCACTAATAATAGTATTTAACATTACAAGCCAGGTAAAGCAGGTTTTACTGGCGATAGGATTGGGATGACTGGCGAGCCGTTAGGCGAGCCTGTCATATCCTTGAGCCAGTAAAAATGGTTACTTGGCGTGTATTGTTGGATGTTTTATTTGTTCCTCACTTGTAAATAACTAGAAATTCACTATTTATTCAAAATGTCAAACTGACAAGCAACTAAATTAATCAATATGACACATACTAAGGAAGACAACTCTGGCTTTGCACGCTATAATTTATCTACGAGCTCGCTTGTAAAATATAACTGGCTAGCCAGTAAAAAATTTACTGGCTAGCCAGTTAAGAAACATTTTCAAGGTGAATACAGTGACTTGATAAATTGATGTTTACAAGTGAGGAACAAATAAACAAATTAACATACTACTACGTAATTCAAACAGAGTGAACGTTGAGTTTAATTCTGTTTCTCTCATATTATAATATAGATATAGGCCTTTCCATTCGTTTCGGAATTTGGCCACTCTTTGTGAAGCTTTAAATCCCTTTCTGAGGTGGATTAGTCCTGTTTCTCTCATACTAAGTAATAATTTAATAGCACGTGTAGTCCGTTTAGTAAACACAAAAACTTTAATATTATTTTTATCGCATTACATTTGGTAATGTACTACATTTCTACATTAAAAATTGTTTAGAAATGTGGTACTTTTTTGCATTAGCAGAACTTTTTTGTATAGCAACGGCGATTCGTTTTACGTTTGGCAGTACTGAAGTGTATTGTTAGTGGCACTGTACGTCTATGTGAATTTGAGGTTAGCAGGTTAGGTTTTCCGTCAGTTTTGACACAGATTGATGCAAAATCTAACCTGCTTACCTCAAATTTGACATAGACTTACAGTTTCACCAACAATACACTTCAGTACTACCAAAGGCTTAACATCAACTGGAGCTGCTTATTGTGCTTTAGTACATAGAAACGAGTTCTGCTCAGCTTGGTTGTGTTTTGACATTTATTGTTACTTTTATGTAAAAATTTAATATTTTACATTTCTTATGAAATGCGATAAAATAGTATACGCAACATGTTATAAAAGTGGTTTTACTGAACTCATATGGCCGTTTAAGTACTCGCTGACGCTCGAACTCAAACCAACCATACTTGTTCAGTAAAAAATCACTTTTCTAAATTTGTTGCGTCTTACACTATTAAGTTGGCATGTGCATACAATTTTTGTACTAAGGATCCACACCTGTATCAAGACGGGTCTGAATTTAAAACTGACAATCAATGACAATTATTAATACTTCTCATTATTTCAATGTCAAGGTAAATATTATTCTAAAAGTTCTCCCCTGAACTTTTATAAAATGTAATAAAAATAACAATTAATAAACGCTGCATTAATAGTATCCTGCAAAGTATTTGTATAATATCTTTAAAATAGTTATTTATAACACTTATAATAGATGTTAAGTAAATGCCACAACCTTAACCTATTTGTTTCAGTAACTTTTTGTACGTACGTTCCTAGACTAAGATGAATTTTGAAAGTACAACAACCGTTGATTACATTCAATTATCTCTACCAACAACCACACACACACGCAAACATAATTTAAGATCATTTTCGCGATTGCTCAAAATGCTTCGATTTTTGCCCAATTTCAGTTAAAACTTTATTAAGGAGGTGGTGAAGATTACAAATTCTTCACTTAATATGTCTACGAATTTCATTAATACAAATGAACGCAGAGCGGTCATTGCACTGCAATATAAAGAGAATTTTAATAGAAAATAACTTTGCAAATAGCCAGGTCAAACCACCTCGGCTTGATTAGGGTTGGAATTCTGATATTTAATTTCAGTTTATTGCAGGTTTCCTAAATGTCATACTATTGATGTAGTAATACGAATGGCCTAATTAAATAATACTCTAGCAATAGAACTACTTTCGTACTACTGTGAGATAAATAAAATAATTAGTGATGGGCATAACCGGACAATTTTCATAACCGAATTATTTGCATTCGAATCATATTAATAACCGATTGATTATTTGAATAATCATTCGAATCAATTTTGGCTCTCGATTCGTTTCGATTAAGTCAGCCGGTTTGCGGTTCACCGTCATCTGCATCGGCATCGTAACTTGCAGATAGCAGAGGAACTCAGTTAATCGTTAATTATAATAATTGTATAATACAATATTTTTTTCTATAGCAAGAACTTTAACAATTTCAAAAGAAAATAAGGACAGTCAATCACATTTCAAAATGTCAGTAGCTAGATTGGGTTGCTACGATAATACGAAGCTGTCATATTTAATTTAAACAAAAGTTAGAAAATTAAATTACTTTATCTATCCTTGATGTTAAAGTGCTACTTTATCTACCCTTGCTGTTAAAGTAAAACTTGACCTTTTGTTTTGAGTTGATAAAAGCACACTTTAACATGTGCTATAGAAAAAATGATTTTTATTTGATTTCTAAGGAGTTTAAACCATTGAGAATAGCTATATCAATACTAATCATAAAGAAATTATAAATATGCGAATACAAAGTATCTATTGAATCTATTTTTAGTTCCTAAAAACATCGAAATCCACTTTTTGTCCCGACTGCTCCGTTAATAAAAATTAAATATAAATCTGTTACGATATTGGAAAATCTTATTTTGATTTCTGTTTATCCCTTATTAGGCATAATCAACCGCGTTTCGAAGCAAAAATTTAGGCCGTTATAAATTAATACCAACACAGCTTCGGCAAATCTCATACTCAGCAGAACGTTATCTTTAATAGGAACGGCCCCATAAATTTAACTCGTCGACTGGGAGTCTCAAATGTCTTAATAACATCAACAAGCAGCCGCGAGCCTCACTTGGGTCAATCTTAGAGACCTGCGCGGGTCCAATATATAGGACCCGCACCCGACCCGCGAACCGCAATTTCTGAAATTTTAAACCCGCACCCGACCCGCGAACCGCAATTTTCAAATTTTTATACCCGCACCCGACCCACGACTCGCCGTTTCAAACCCGCACCCGACCCGCGACCCGCAAGTTTTGCACTTTTAAGCCTCACTTGACCCCAAATTTGAATATTAGACCAGAAACTTGCTTCATATAGAATGTATACACAATAAAAAAATATTTTCACACTCGGCGGTCAAATTATTATTAAGTATAATTTTTTTATACACAAACAAAATTTATGTTGAAGAAATGAAGTTATACCCGACCCGCGACCCGCAGTTTCAAATCCGCACCCGACCCGCTACCCGCAATATTGATATAAATCCTACCCGCAACCCGACCCGCAATGCGGGTAACCCGCGGGTACCCGACCCGATGCAGGACTCTAAAGTACATACGTAGAAAAAGTTATATGAGTTATGAATGACGTATTATTTACAGAATTTCGATCACTTGCAGGTCGCTGAGACGCGGCACGTAGTACGTATCAGGATGAGGTTATTTTTCATCCGAATACTTGGAACGAAAACCCAGTTACACAGGTTATTTCAATAACCGGATAACCGGTTATTTTTGATTCGAATAAGCCTATCACTAAAAATAATACTTTAGTTTTTGTAATTGTGTCCTATAATTAAATATTATGCTCCCTTATATTTATTATTTGAATGGTATATTATTATACTAGTTTAATAAGAGGGTTTATTTTGGCACGAGTGGGTTTGGAGCACAAGCACAGCAAGGAGTGCCTTAAAGGAGTAAGTGCGACAAAATGCCTAATAAACGAGGTCATACAGAATTTCTACTTTGCCACTTTTTTAAACAAAAAAATCTGGTGTGATACACGCACACAACTTCCTTTTACAGTGATCTTATAATTAGCCAAAAATTTGATTTTAAATTTTTAAGCATTTGTCAAAAATTTTCAAAAATTACAAATTTTACAAAAACGGTACAAAATAGTGTTAGTTCAAGAGACAAATTCTAAGCTGAATTCAAAAATGTAATAATATACCGGGTGTTCTATTTAAAATAGGAGTTAATAAAAAAAATAGAAAAAAAAAACAAAAGAAACCCATTTTAAAAGTATTCAACTGGAAAATCACCTATCTCACATCAATACACATTAAAAATGTAATAAAAATATAGAGTTTAAAAAACATCGTTAGAGCCGTTTTTGAAAAAATCGAAAAAAAACTGAAAAATCACAAGAGTAAACACCTACTTCCGGTTATGCGATTTTCTTCAAAAGCTTGCTGTCGCATCTACATAGTACACAAAACTTATATATGAAGTTTCAACGCCATACCTCTTTCCGTTTTTGAGATATTCTGTTCACAGACAGACAGACCAATGAAAAAAAAATGTTTTTTGGGTTCAAGGGACTCTGAAAGGTGAAGATCTGTTGTAAACTCAATTTCGAATTTTTGGGGTGAATCCAATACTTCCTTTATTGTAAAAGGAAGTAAAAATAAAATTTCAAAATCTAGGGAATTTTACGGCAGTTGGAAACATTTGTGCCGTGCAATAAAGGCGGCTACTGACAGTTCGATATGTACACGGAGCGAAGTACCTATGGTTGCCAATGTTAAAAAAATGTACTCTGTTTTTAGTATTTTTAATATAGCATCGCTTTTTGTCTTACGATATGCAAACGAGTATCGTAATAGCCTCAGTACGAACGCAAAGTAGATAATAGTTATTTATGTGTTAAGGGCATAATCAAGAAGTGGAGAGCTTTAAATTTTCTGAGAGCTATAATCGTGATTAGGCACGTGGCACATACGTTTTATTTCATTTTGGTTCCCAAAATGGACAAACTTCAAGGATTTTGGCTACAGAATACTGCATCATCGATGTGCTGACTCTGTGAATTTTTGGAGTGCTATGGTTTCTATACAGATTGTTGGTATTGCTATACTACATTGTTGGTGCTTGTTATATTACTTAGAAACTTTATATACATAAAAGCCATTTTACGCCCGCTGTCGTGGGCCAATAAACAAAATTACGGTTCCAACGTACACTTTAATGTTTGCGCTTTTAAGAACAGCTATTTAAGCGTTATTTTAATGTTATTTAAATGTACATGTATTGCAGATACAGTTGTTCTGCTATTTTTTGCTTGTAAATACGTGTAGCCATGAGCTATTTTAATGATTTAATTGTATCCTAAACTAATATGTTAAGAATGGTAATTCATTTGCTTTAGGTCTTAATAATGATTTTCTTTATGGTTTTATGTGTGTTTTAAACGTCAATACATCTATGTTTATTTGTACAATCAGATGGACTTTTCGTGTGGAGGTTGTTTGAAGTCAGTTTCAGCTCCGAGAACACTACAAGTGCAGGCCAGCTTCCTGCTTTGGCAGATATTGACACTTCATAGTCACGAGTTGAGGAAAAGTACAGAATTTCATGTATACTGAGCTAGCTAGGTAAACGAAGAGAGCATAAAGCGTAAGACATCAATGTTTTACAGAATATGTACAGCTGGTTACAGTTTTGCTGTAGCAAAGTTATTAGAACTACTATACTGGGTGGAAACCTTGGGGGATAAACAGTACTAATTTTATCAGTATATCTTAGCCCAGGGCTGTCCAACATGAGGCCCGCGGGCCGCATGCGGCCCGTCATGATATTTTTGCGGCCCGCGGATCAAATTCCCGCTTGAGTCCACCAGTCCTGATCCTGTCCTCTCCTTTTCTACCTGGGCCCTCCGGTCTGACATGCTGAACTGTCTAACGGAGTAGTCCTCCAACTCTTACCAGACCAGGCTTCAAGGGAGATGACGTGTTGTACTGTCAGCCCGAGAAGTTCAAATTTTCCGCAAGAGCAAGACCGCTAGAATTCGAGTTTACCTTAATTGTTGAACTTTCTTGGGAAATCGAATCCCCGAGGCTTTAACCCTGTCTTAACACGCTGTACTGTTTTGCAGGGCTAACTGCTTAAAAGCCATTTCCGACCGCCTAATTTGTAAAAGCAAATCCCGGCGCCCCGAGAGGAGAATGTAGGAATCGCAGCCTCTACCCCGCTTGTGAGCGGTTAGAGTCCTGTAGCCGCCCCTCATAAACTCACCTGCAGGGCCTGTTATTAAAAGGCGAATTCTTGGACTTCGACGTTCGATTCCGCAGTCCGCAAATTCCCTATCGGGGGGAATGCCAACATCATTTTCAGGCTCAAGGCGAAAAAAATCATCTGCAGGATTTGACAGCGCGTTCGCTCCAAGAACGACGCCTAGCCGTCGTAAGATACCAGGAACCTGTGCACCAGGATTTAGGCACAAACGCCCGCCCCAGGTAACTCTTAAATCGCTAAATTCACCGGAAAAATTACAGCTTAAAATCACTGCTGAGTGGAATGTCAAGTTTGCAGGAACAAAAGACCTACTCAGCCCATTCCCCGAAAAATCGGCGTGCGTACCGGCGGACTACCAATAGAGACCCGCAACACTCGCCGGTGCATTGGGTTGCAGCTCGACCCACGAAACCAGACACCGTTGCAGAAGAACATGTTAATTTTACATAATGTACAACTCCGCTAAAAACATTATATTTGTTTTGGTAATTATCTGGTGTTTTACCTAATCGAATATATATTTGAGTGAACGTATTTCTCCGATTTGAGCTTAACCCGAGGGGCAAAAATTTGACGCCCTTAGTACATTAACTGATGTAATTTTTTCCTTTTGTTGGTATCTCAAGAACAGAAAGGAATTAACCTAAAGGGAATATGAATTTTTTTGTTTAGAATCACTTTTAGAACATGTAATGTAACCTAAGCTTCTTGAATAAATAAAAATTAGTATTGAAATATACACGTTTAATATTTATTACAAATCACTCACAAAGTCACAGACGACACATTTTATGATGCGGCCCTCATAACCTTCAAATTTTTTACAGTGGCCCTTGAACCCCTTGAAGTTGGACAGCCCTGTCTTAGACTATGACATTTAAGTAAAACAGTATCCCTAAAATGTCATAATCAAACCTATACTGATATTAATAGCGCTCTCAAGGTTTCCACTCAGTACCTACAGTATTTAATATTGTGCTGATATCCCTAAGGCGTTCTCTATTGAATGCCATAGAAATACAAGGCTGGTTGTCAGTTTTAATTTTAATTACAGTAGCCAGTTTCTAAGATACTTGGTACTTTGCATGCCTAGACCTTGTCCGAAACAAACAAAAATAAGGATTTCACCTTTGTCACACCATGAATACTTAATGTTTGCAGAAAATGGTCGCTTTGTTTACTTAATAATTAAGTACATTTTTGAAGTAAAACGTTAAAATATTTTTCGTAGTTTAATAAAACACACGGAAATATCAGTATATTATATTAGCGTGGATAGATTTCACAATATTAAGAACACATGATAAACAAAGCAGACGACATTGCAAAAACAGCACTAGACTAGAAACCAAAAAGAGTGAGAAAAGAAAACCACAAAAAACATAGAGGTTATGGAACAAATTAACTAAGACTAGCACAGGATAAGAAAGAAAAGAGGTTTGTGAACACCTACGCAGGAAAAAAGAAACATAAGCACTAATAATCCATACTATCACAAAGCTCTAAAAACCTCAGGTTATCAATATCAAATACATTAATTACACAGTCAAAAAAAGAGAAATAAAAAATTTAAAAAGGTATTAAAATTTCAGTATTAGAAAACCCGCACATAAGTGAAGAATACCAAAGAAAATTCTAGAAGTTAAATTTATTAGAAACAAAAAGCAACCAATTACAAATCCCCTAGAACATATGCTTCAAGAACCACATGAAAAAAAAACAAATAAACTATAGTAACTAATAGAAGAAAACGATATGGTGGAACAAAGAGATGAAATAATAATAATAATAATGGTGAGGCACTAACACCCCATGAAGGAGCTTGGCCTGCAAGGCGGAAGGTTAGAGCTTCCGTATCCTCGCTCTCACACCCGGCTGTCGCGTGTCAAATTCATGACACGTGGTGATGTGGTCAGCACCACGCATTAGACAACCGCATTATTACCCCTTGTTCTTTCGAACGCAGGTTCCCAATTATTTAAAGCGACTGGGTAGGCCGCCCGCCAGGCATCGATCTGGGATTTGAACTCCAGACTTCCGCGCCGCAGTCCGATGCTCTAACCATCAGAGCCACGCTGGCGCGCAGAGATGAAAACCAAGAAGAAAAACAGATGTGAGACAGATTTAAAAAGGAAAATATGGAAGGAGATAGACCAAGCAGAAGAAATCACGATGGATGTAACAATTATATGAAACTGGAAAGTCCTGTGGGAATAATTCAGTGCCTAAATTACTTAAGGAGAAGAAATAATACACATGTGTCTGAAAGTAATCTTACAACAAGCACGAACTCAAAAAGACACATTGTGGTGACAATACATAAGAACTGAGAAAAAACAAATTGCTCTAAACCTATAGCAAGGAGACTACAAAATAAAATTGAAATTAGTAAACTAACAAGTTGCATTTCGCCCAAGAAAACAAACATAGGACCATATATGAATTGTCTAGTATAAAAAACCGATAAATCCACTTTGCTCTGTTTGCGGTAAATCGCGAAGAACGTTTCTGATGCTTATTGTAATATTCATTCCAATAAAATCAGTTCCCAGACGTAATGTATGAAGCATATATGGTATTCCCAACACTTTGGTTTCTTTCCTGTACATCAGACTAGGATATTCACGTTTAAATATTGTAATTGTCGGGTTTTACAAATTAGTTGTGGTTTACAGCTAAATTTTATGTGAAAACAGGATTTTTGTAAATTCAAAAGTTTATTGAGAACGCAAAACAAAATTATCTTAACTTAAACAAAATCTTAAACTAATATCTAAATAATCAAATCTGAAATGTCGGGCATTACTTCGCTTTGTTGAGAGATTTCCTCATTACCATCTTCTATTGGTGTATAATACTGCAGCGAAGCTGCAACAAAACTGTGGGAGAGGGCGCCAGGTCCTCGACGTAAACAAATCCTTGGGTCGGACCTCCCCAAGGTCAGAGATATACCAAAATAACAATGGAACCAATAGCTAGTAACAATCTTTATTTGGTTCTATAGTGCGGCAAATTAAAACGAATTCACACAAAACACATATCACTAATATACATAGTAACACAAAAATCAATACAAATCTATCACAGTAAATTACCAATAATATCACCAATAATAATATCACAACCAAAGGTTACAAATACTTATCACAGTGACCTAAGAAACCCACGCACGGTGCCATACCAACAATCACTCGGCCTGAAGGGCGCTAGGTAACTCGTACTCACCTCCATAGTGTTCAAAACTCATATCATTCAAATACACGCAGTAGCATGTCTAAACATGTAACCAGTGACGTTCACCGTGAAGCGGGGATCGACACGACACGAGGCATGACTACATTAACCTACAAACGTTATGAGATCTCACAGGGGGTTGCTAGTTCCTAAAAGAAAGTCATAAAGTGTTCCCTGAAGTTCTAAGTACTGCTTGCGGGCATTCTAAACCCTAAACTAGACTATCAAAATTCAAAAACGGGAAGCGAGATAATCTCAACAAAAGTCCCGTAGGCTGCATTATAGCCACAACAGTTCTACTAAATTTGACACTTCAGAAAAGCAAACTTGAACAAACAGCGAGGTTAATGCAATACACGACGTTAAGTATGAACAAAAGTGCGTACAGGAGCTGCCGACACACAAATCAAAGCAAACTACACGGGGCTGCTGTTCACACAGGTAAGTAAGCTAAATAATTCACTATCTAAAAGCTCAAATAAACACCAAAAAATTGATATGCACAAAACAACAACATGGCAATTCAAAGGTCATACAAGTCGATTGTAAAAAACGTACATTATAAACGAAAACGCTACTACACCTCAGATTCACACGGCACGTGGGAGGCGAACTGCTGGAGGAGATGTGACAATCCAGGTACGCTGGCCAAAGGGGACGGCCTCGCCACAGGCCGCAGATGAGCCTCGCTAGATGTTATGATGCAGCGATTGCAGGGGCAGCAAATCTAGGCTGCGGAGACAGGCGGCCAGCCGGCACGTGGAGCACCACATGATCCAAACACACCCAATTGCACGAACACGAACAGAACCAATCCAGGTGATAAAACTCATTTCCAAAGCTGCGAGTGGTGACAAACAGCTTTACGCCCAGTCCGATCGGAGAGCAGGCCCAACAAAACCGCAAAAAGCGTAGCGAACGCCTGGTAGCAACACACAAAAGCTCCCATGGCGTTCCAGAGGGTCACCTTGCCTCACATGTCCCTCCAAAATAATGAGGACAGCTATATCCAAAGCTGAACGAAGCAAAAGGTACCCAGGGCACCAACTTCACACAATCGAATCGAGAATGGAAAAAGAATGAAAATTGGCCAAAGCAGTCCACCTCAGGTTATTAAAAATGTTTCAAAATTCGAAAAAGGAAGAAAAACTATAAGACGTAAATGTATGTGTCAAGCTGATAATCAGTACTGTTCCTTTGTTCAGGATTAAGACTGATGTTATTAGAGTTGCCTATCCAGCAAGTAGAAAAATTGTATTTTTAGAAAATAAAATAATGTAAATTGCCAAATCTGATTAATTATTTCAACTATTATATGTGAAAATGACAAAATGAGCGCAACATTATTTAAATGGAACACCCTGTACATCCTTGTATTTTTAAAAAGTACTTTTAATGAGCTTTCTTTTGACATTTCATTTCCTATCTCTAAATTCAATCGCTTTTCAGATTTAATTTTCTCCTGCTTTTTTTCGTTTTTCCGTATTTATTATTTCTAGTTTTGAATAGTGGCTGGGTTTTTGTTTTCTAAACTTAGTTTTATCATTTGTTTGGAGAACTCCAATGTTTAAATTATTATTTTAACGACGTTTGTTTGTTATTCCTTTAAATAAAGCATTTTAAGGGGCTTAAATTGTTTTTTATGTTCAAACACGCATGTCTGAAAAACAGTTGAACTTAGAGGTATGAAGTTACATATCAAAAGAAAGCTAATTTAAAAGGGCTTTTCAAAAATACAAAAATATACAGGGCGTTCCATTTGAAAAATTTCGAAATCATTAAATTTGCAAATGCTGAGCACCCTGAATAACATCAATAGTCATATCCGCCATTTTAGACTTCAAAGGTAGTTCACAAAAATCTGGTGTGATACACTCACACAACTTCCTTTTACAGTGATCTTATAATTAGTCAAAAATTTCATTTTTAATTTTTAACCATTTGTTAAAAATTTTCAAAAATTACAAATTCTACAAAAACGGTACAAAATCGAGTGTTAGTTGAAGAGACAAATTTTCTCTAGAATTTTAAGGTGAATTCAAAAATGTAATAATATACCGGGTGTTTTATTTAAAATAGGAGTTAATAAAAAAAATAGAAAAAAAAAACAAAAGAAACCCACTTTAGAAGTATTCAACTGGAAAATCACCTATCTCACATCAATACACATTAAAAATGTAAGAAAAATGTAAAATTTAAAAAAAATCGTTGGAGCCGTTTTTGAAAAAATCGAAAAAAACTGAAAAATCACAAGAGTAAACACCTACTTCCGGTTATGCGATTTTCTTCAAAAGCTTGCTGTCTCATCTACATAGTACACAAAACTTATATATGAAGTTTCAATGCCATACCTCTTTTCGTTTTTGAGATATTCTGTTCACAGACACACACACAGACAGACACACAGACAGACACACAGACAGACAGACAGACCAATGAAAAAAAATATGTTTTTTGGGATCAGGGGACTCTAAAACGTGAAGATCTGTTGAAAACTCAATTTCGAATTTTTGGGGTGAATCCAATACTTCCTTTATAGTAGTAAAAGGAAGTAAAAATCATAATTGTCTGGTAACGTTTTCCTACATTCAATTGTTTTCTGTTGTTTACAACAGCCGCCGCTTGATATCAAAATGATCAGTATTTCAATGCAAAACTTTTAAGCTACCCAAATATAGGGTAGTCCATTTAAAAAATAAGTAGGTTTGATTCGCCACACTTTTTTGAGCCACCCTGTATAATCAAAACTATTTTAGAAATGTGCACCACCTTCGTACCTACAACTTTTATATACATAATATTTATGTAACTCTCGTAGTTTTAGATATATCTTCCACCCCCGCTTCGTTGCCGGACTCTGTATACAGGCTATTCCTAAGTAAGTGTCGCAACGGAACACTGTACACTCCTTGAGCAAAAAAATTTTGATTTAACTCAACTATCCTATATACAAAGTTGCTTAGTTTAGCCGTTAGAGGGCTTTAAAAACTATTAACTTTTTTAATTTTTTCAAATAAGTCGAAAAATCTTTGATATATTTTATTCATTTTTTGAATAAACCCTAATTTCGAAAATTACAGGGTGTTTAAAAACTTCGTCACAATAAATTATCCATCCATATTTTTTAACCCCCTGTATAATCACTACCAATTTTTCTTTCTGAATAGTTACTTTAATTTAGAAGCTATTTTCTCTCTTAGAAAATTTTAGTCGGGTCGACGATTTAGCCACAAAAAAATAATTTTCTAAATCCCTACAATCCTGAATCAGTAATTGTAACTTAACTACTAGGCTTGTAGGGTTTTAAAATATATCCTTTTGTGGCTAAACCGTTTACCCGACTAAAATTTTGTGAGAGGAAATAGCTTTGAAATTAAAGTAACTATTCAGAAAAAAAATTGGTAGTGATTATACAGGAGGTTAAAAATTTTTTTTTAAATTAATCGTTTTTAAAGCCCTTTAGCTGCTAAACTAAGCAACTTTGTATATAGGTAAGTTGAGTTAAATCATCATATTATTGCTCAAGGAATCTACAGTGTTCCGTTGCGAGACTTATTTAGGAACATTATTAACTTAGCACGCACTCTAAGTGTGTCGAACTTGCGGAAGTGAATGTGCAAGCCAGCGGAGTTATAAATAGAACACAGCCCGTGATGCGCGAGGAGCAACAAAACTGAGGCAGTCGCGGTAAAACTAGCAACTCGTGCATATGTCATCCCTCATTAACAAAGTTACAAGGCGTACTAATAAAGTGCACAGGATAGTGAGTTGTTGGCTGGCATTATTCGCCGCCGACACAAAGAGTTTCCTGAGTGGGAACAGAGACTACAGAAGCATGAAACCACCTGGGCACATCACCAAAGGTTTGCTACATCTTCCATAAAAGGATGCCGTTGTCGTAATGCCACAGAGGCATCGCTCTTATCCAGGCTCGGGAACACTTGGGAGCAACCGAATGCAAGGTTAGTTACTAGTTAAAACTGCAATACAAAGTAAGGAAGCGATTATAATATTTTTGGCAATTTCACGGGCAATTGTTGTCCTGCTCAAAATAACAGGGAATTACCCGTAACCAGTACGCAGTCATCCCGTCTTTTTCTGACACAACATGTCGCTTGAATTGAACGTGCTCAGGCAGCGTTCGTATTACTACGTCGTGTTTCAGCAACCAGCGCATTTAAAGAATGGACAACTTCGCCTAGTGAATTTGTGCGCGGAAGTTAAATACATTTTTTACTATCAGAGTTTGACTTTGTGGTGACAGTTGAACACTAGCACACTATTTAGGGTGCTTTCATGCATGTAGCGTAGTCTTTTTATATGAATAGGGAGTATTTTTATGCTATAACGCGAGTAGTAGAAACAGCTGTCGCTCGTAGATAATTAAAGTATTATTAACAGCTGCACTGTATGTTTTGATGTCATTTATTCTTGTTGTTTTATGTACATGTATTACCTTGTATTTGTGTTTTTCTTACACCCGCTAATGCTCGTACTCATACCAGCCATACTTGTTCAGTAAAACATCACTTTTCTAAACTTGTTGGATAATATACTATCTTACAATAACCACATAGCAACGAAAACAAAGTATATAAAATAAACATAAGAGGATTATTTATTAGTGAACAAAAATATCAAACATTTCTAAAACTTCTGGAAGCACTCCTGTCTGAGAGGCAGACACTTGTTATGCTCCATACGATAATTTTGATCAAATTTCGAATTTCCCCCATTCAAGTACTCCTACTTATCAAGTTTAAAATCTGTTAATATTCCTTTTCTTATACCCTTGATTCTTCTAGTGTTCTCGTAGCATAAATATGTTTTTTTTAAGTCTTCTGAGTAACTGAAGTGATGGTAAACAATATTCAATATAAAATTACGTACATTATAATGTTTTCACATTAAAGATTGTGTCAAATCTGTAATTGGGCAGAATTGCATTCTGAAGATATTTGAGCTAGAAATTTATCAAAATTATGTCATTGGTGAAGCTATTTATTTGCTAGATTCTACAATTTCTACACTTAATATTAATAAATACGTTAAGATTATTTAATATAAAATCAGACAATTACCAATGGCATTATATTTAACTGTAGGCCAGTCATTTAAAACATCGTAGGTCGCAAAAAATTGCACTGCGCTGATTTTTTGGTATGTTGTAAGGATAAATACCAATAGTGTAAAACCAAGTTTGCAGCTTCGAAAGACCTGTGCTAACTGCGTGGTGCTCGAAAAACCTTTTTTTTTTGGACTTTTTTCAGTTTTTGGCTTATTACTTCTAAAAGCTGTATCCTACGAAAAAAGTCGTCCTGTACACTTTTAAAGTAGACAAAATTTTCTACAATTTTGGTGTAACAGGAGCTTTGTAGGTAGAATACGTCCAGAGATACAGCGCTTCAAAGATTGGCTATTTTTTTCAAAAAGTTCGAAATTGTAGTTTTAGCCACCTTCCGAGCAGAATATCGGTTAAAATGCTCATCCTACGAGGAAAGTCATGGGAAATAAAGTTGTAGAGCAGTTACCTAGCTTTAATTTAAGTATAAGTGTAACCCTATAGGCCAATAGTTCACTTGTTATCAGGAAAAAACTAAAAATTAAGGAAAACGGATTTTTCAAGAAATGGAGCTCCTGTTATTAATATTGCACAGTTTCCTATAGAATGTTACAAAAATGACATTACAGTACGCAACTCATTGTGCTTGATGAAACAGCCGTGTCCGGATTAAACTGTTCGAACTGTTACTTTTCAATCAAAAATCTTGTTTTTCGTTGAACTTATTGAAGTGTTTTTTGTTTGTTTTTTTATTCTTCTTACGAAATGGGTGTTTGTTTCATGTGTCGCAGTGTACTTGAGGAAGGGACGGGGACAGTGACACTAGTGACAGTAAAAAAACGCGGTATTCAGAGGCTAATGGAAGTGAGTGAGAAATGTGGGCTCCACCAGAACAAACAGTTTTTGAGTAAATTGAATGAAGTCACCGTACATGACGCATGCAGGAAGAGGTACACCGTGGAAAGCAATGTTAAAGCATCTGTCCGTCGTGGAGGAGATGCAGCTCCCGAAGCTTCGACTTCATGCAGGGATAGGGAGAACTCTGCCTCGGGCTCGAGGCATCACATATTGGGGGATATTTGTTTTCTTTGTGGAGAAAAAATCACTGAAGAATTTCTCAAGGCCCAGCAAAAATTACCTCTTTCTCGAAGGAATGTTATCCGTACAGTAGAAACACTAGAAAAATATTGGTATCTAGAAACAGCTGGCCGTGCTGGTGAATGGGGACAACAGATCATACACCGTTTTTCTTAATTTTTCGTTTTTTCCTGATAACAAGGGAACTATTGGTTCTACAGGGTTGCGCTTGTGCTTAAATTAAAGTTAAATAACTGCTATATAATTTCATTTCCTCGTAGAATGGGTATTTTAACCGATACTCTACTCGAAAGACGACTAAAACTACCATTTTTGAAGTGCTGTATCTCGGGACGTATTGGACTTACGAAGCTGCTGTAACGCTCAAATTGTAGCAAATGTTGGCGAACACTGTATATAACAATAAATCAAATTTATAAATGTAATGTCATTTTTGTAACATTCTATAGGTAACTGTGCAATATTAATAACAGGAGCTCCATTTCTTGAAAAATCCGTTTTCCTTAATTTTTAGTTTATTCCTGATAACATGTGAACTATTTGACCTATAGGGTTACACTTATACTTAAATTAAAGCTAAGTAACTGCTCTATAACTTTATTTCCCATGACTCTCCTCGTAGGATGAGCATTTTAACCGATATTCTGCTCGGAAGGTGCTAAAACTACAATTTCAAACTTTTTGAAAAAAATAGCCAATCTTTGAAGCGCTGTATCTCTGGATGTATTTGACCTACGAAGCTGCTGTCACACTCAAATTGTAGAAAATTTTGTTTACTTTAAAAGTGTACAGGACGACTTTTTTCGTAGGATACAGCTTTTAGAAGTAATAAGCCAAACACTGAAAAAAGTCCAAAAAAAAAAGGTTTTTCGAGCACCACGCAGTTAGCACAGGTCTTTCAAAGCTGCAAACTTGGTTTTACACTATTGGTATCTATCCTTACAACATACCAAAAAATCAGCGCAGTGCAATTTTTTGCGACCTAACGCGATTTTTGTGTCTACGATGACTGGCCTACTGGGCACCTTCAAGTAGCTTGTGATAAATAGCTGGCAACTTGAAGCTTGTACCGCACATAAACTACTGCTAAGCCCCTACAAAAATGCATCTAGAAACTGTGGTAACATTTAAGGGTGAAAATATAACTGTTTCCTTTTTTTAAAAAGTAACTACCGTTTTTAAATATGGCCGCTCCGCGCACGCGTGCTGAGTACCTACATCTACTGGCTAGCCGTGGAAGCATTCACTCAAGTTTATCTTTTTTTGTACCTATTTAAATTGTCTCGGACCATTGAAAATTTCGCTGATTGTGAGATACGCACTATCATTCGTTTCTTAAATGCAAGAAACATGAAAGCAATGGAAAGATGGTCATATAAAATCTTTTTTTAAATCAGCTGCTATGAGGAATTGAAAGTAGCAAATAGTGCATTTCACAATGTAGGTTGGCAGCGTCGAGCCGTTCAAGGTCATGCACATTCGACATTTCAATTATGTTAGACAGACATAACCTCAATTTTGACATGGGGAAAACTGTTATACAGTTGGTCGGTAAGTACAGAATTTAGGGTAACACAGTCTGGTTTTTTATAAAGTTTTGACACTGACAGATGATTTAAAAAAAAAGGTCTTTAAATGTGCACGATGAGGGACAAACTGGGCGACCGTCCGTCATTAATTCTAACCTGGTGCAGAAAGCTGATGAAAAAGTTCGAGAAAACAAACACTTTACGATTTCATCATTATCTAATGAGCTTCCTTAAGTTTCGACAAGTGTTCTCTATGAAATTGTGGCAGGACGCTTAAATTATCGAAAGTTGTGCTCACGCTGGACATCAAAACTGGTGACTGATTAGCACACCAGGTGGCAGATTTCTATGAGGATGAAATTCAGAAGCTGGTGGTATGATACCATAAATTCCTTTAGATCGGTGGAGATTACGTTGAAAAGTAGATTAAGGTTCAGGCTTTCATGTAAAAATAAAATTGTCCTTGTGTTTTTAGCACCAAAACGGTACTTACTTTAAAAACAAGCCTCATATTATAAAAAAAAAATTATTAAAATAAGAAGTGGTCCTAGGATTTAATGACTAGTTGATGTAAAAACAATTATTTTACTAAGACGATTTCATATTCATTCGAATTTGACTATATCTGGTTTGTGTATTGTAAAACCGTCTAAAGCAGAAATTCCCAACAGAGTCGATAGATTTAGCTATAGAAGTGGACCTTTAAGGGACTGTAAGTCATCAAGGGTACAACTTTGTACTAAAGTATGTTTGGCTTAATCTTCAAATTTTAACTCAAAAATTCATCCGTAACATTTATGCTACTTCATTTGCATACACACTGTATAAAGAACTCATAATGGTCATTGTGTACATTTAAAAATTCTTTGTTTGACCTCGTCAAATTATGACTTGCACTTACACAGTCATATTTCGCCAATACACAGGACCGTTCCTTAAAAAAAAAGAGTAATTGGTGGGTCGTATAAATTTATGATTTGTAGATTTTTACCACTTTTCTACAATTTTAACTTGATAAAATAGAACTTTTACGTATGTGATGTGCTTATTAGACTAATTTATACGAAAACCGCAAGCAGACGCACTTTAACAGTACTGTTTGATGTGTTGCCTATGCAATACTGACGGCCGTATTTTCTACAAAATCAGGACTTAACATCTTGTGAGGAATATTACTTCCTATGATATCTGTGTTTTGCCAATCAAGTAATCTGTATTTTATGTTCCTGTAAGTTCTGGGGCCTGAATGTAATGTGTTTGAATGTTTACAGTTCCGTCAAACGCCTATTATAAAATTAAATTAACTTACCGTTCATCTCCTTCATGGCTTTTGTAAAATCAGCAGGATCCTTGAAGCTAATAAATCCATATCCCTTCGTTTTGTTCGTACGCTTATCTCTGACAACCCGAGCCTTTTGAAAAGATGGATATTTATTGAACGTTCTCGTTAGCAGTTCGTCCGTAACATCATTACCCAGATCCCCGCAAAATATACGAAAATCGTCTTCACTCCAGTCTGTTAAGGTCAAGTCTTCCCAGGTGGAGCCGCCAGCTGTGCGCAGCAGCTTCTTATTCTTTCCCCTTCGTCTATAATCGTCAGGTCCAAATGACTGTAAGGCACTACTCGCCTTACCTACAAGAACAATACCTTTAGTTTCCTACAAATCAAATAAAGTAAACTCACCTTGAGATATTGCAAGCTCCGCAGGAACGCTCACTTTCTCCTTGAGCTTTTTCAGTTTCTTCTCGACTTCAGATTGGAGAGCTAAAAAGTCAACAGAACTCGACACACTTTGCTGTTGATGCTGCATAGCTTGCTTCGGTGTGTACAAGGTAGGTTTAGCAGACACTACGGCCGGTTGAGATGTAAACGGTTGCGAGGCCATCTCGTAGGCGCTGCGCTTCGAGCCGCTTTTTATCTGGTGAGGAATCATTATCGGAGGGGCTGGTGGAGGCGGTATATTACCAAACCCAGGTATGTTAAAAGCACTGTATTCTTGAAGCTTTTGTTGTACTTGGCTGTACGTGTTTGATCCCACAATGGGGCAACCAGATATTTCGGCCTCAAACCTGAAAATATCAAGTTTTTAGGTTAGATTGGCAACAGATGTTGGTGTAACCTCTTACCGGCTCATTTCATCTTCCATTTGGCGAAATTTATCACCCATTTTTATTCAATTAGTTTAATACGTTCAACAATTACACAAATAAATAAGTTCTAAACTTCTATAGGAAGGAATAACTAAACAAATATTCTTCACGGTTCCACTTCTTCCAACAGTAATCGATAGCGCTGCCAACTATTAAATTAAAATGTAACTTACATCAACAGTTGGGACTAAATTATTCGGAATGGAGATTTTTTTTTTGTATTCATGTATCATGTATCGCCAAGCCCATAATTAACCCTTAAGTGGGCGCGTGGGGGTTATGCTGACCCCCAGTGATGTAAATTTGCTGATAACTTTGATTTTTTTTGCATTAAATCAAGGAACCTTTCAGTACCTTCCTAAAACATCTTCAGCAATACATTTATTACAAAATAAAACGAATAAGGTCGTAAACTGTTGGATATTATTACTTCTGTTTTGCAGCTGGGCTGGCTTGACCCCCAAAATGTTTCCGCGAATTCTTAAATCTTACTTATTTTTCTTAATTTAGCTGATTTCAGCCAAAGTGTAGTATTAATAATCGATTAATAAAAATAAAATTTTAGATTTTGCAACACCATATTTTATTTTGATTTCAAAAACTCATTACATCCTCAAAGGTAAAAATTACAATAAAAACTTTTAAGCCAATATATCTCTTTCATATCAATCTTTTTCCGCTAGAATATACATAATTAGTAAGTATATACTTCCATACCTATTACATAAATCGAAAGTTTAGAAGAAAAAAGATTCACATTGATTTACTGACCCTGTTTGATGAGTGGGGGTCAGCCTGGCCCCCACGCGCCTACTTATGCAATGAAATGACACGCGCCAACTTAAGGGTTAAACTAGTATTTCTGCTATCGATAGACCTCCAGCAACTCCAGTTTTTAGACCCCATAAGCTCATCCTCGAAATAAAATTTGTACCCCCAGACATCTCCCTCCCTGGAATTTTTGAGTAGATACTGACCACAAAACAGTTTTGACCATAGCCAGCTTCATCTATTTCCGCTAACGGCGTCAGCGGGTATGAATGAAGCTGGCCATGGTTTTGACACAGACTGACGCAAAACCTAACCTGCCAACCTCGAATTTGACATAGACTTACAGTGCCGCCAACATATTATTCTTGATCTACTCTCTTTCAATCATATATCTAATACTTACTATATTGCTAGCGGCTATGAGTGGGAAACTCACCGATGAAGTGAGACACACAACCAACTCCTTCATGTATACGGTGAGCTGTGCGCAAGCGCGGCGGCATCGTCCGCCCAATGGGGAAGTGGTCAAGTTTAAAATTAGCTTCTAAAGGCGGAGTTCGAATTGCCACGCATGCGCACGAGACGCGTTATACTCTAAGTGAGACTATGTCGGCGCCGTAATGTTTTCTGAAGTTTCCAGGCCCTACCAGCAATATATGTGTATTATATATATGCTTTCAATATGGCCGCCATTGCTGAAATCATATATATAATACACATATATTGCTGGTAGGGTATGGAAACTTCAGAAAACATTACGGCGCCGACATAGTTTCACTTAGAGTATAACGCGTCTCGTGCGCATGCGTGAGAATTCGAACTCCGCCTTTAGAAGCGAATTTTAAACTTGACCACTTCCCCATTGGGCGGTCGACGCCGCCGTGCTTGCGCACAGCTCACCGTATACATGAAGGAGTTGGTTGTGTGTCTCACTTCATCGGTAAGTTTCCCACTCATAGCCGCTAGCAATATAGTAAGTATTAGATATATGGCTGAAATCCGTTAGGTGTTTATTCTGTGCTATGGGGTATCACTTTTGGGGTATTTGGGTCTTCTCATACTAAACGGTGCATCGCAGTGAAACTAAAGTCTCCACTACCGTTCTACATACTTACCGATAATTTTGCACACGTCAAGGGTAGAGTACTGGTTGCAATGAAAACTGTCCCGAGGGTTGCCCGAGGGCAGTTTTCTAAGGGCAACCAGCACGATGACTCTTGGCACGGGCAAAATTATATGTAGGTAAGTGTGTTGCCCGCGTTTATATTTTGAAGATTATTACACAAAACCCGTATATGAATTATGATTTAAAATTGATCTAATAATGCCAAAAAATTCAAATTGCATGTTTCTTGCATTTCTATTTCTAATTATGACACCATCCACGGGGTCGATAATCATCCCTAGGGAGCTTATCGCTTGGTAAGCAGCCCACGGGCGCTTATCAGCTAATCAGTTCGGGATTGGACGATTTTCAAAAACGCATGATTCTCGTTGGATGATATCAGTCATGTGACAGTTGTGTGTAATAATCATAGAAATTTTCCTGTATGAAGTCTGCCTCCCCCCCCCCGCTCCGTATTTTACCCTCACTTGAATTTTTTAATAGATACTGACTATGGGGTATCACTTATGAGTAAGAGGGAAATGTTGTCTGTAAGAATGATCAAAACAGTTAAGAGTAATTTTTGAGAACCAACTTTTTTGTTAATGTTTTGAATTTTGTTTGGGTATTCCGGCGTCCTCATCCACAACGGTATATTGCAGTGGAACCAAAGCTTAGTATTATCAGCGTACATAAATCAAACAAGTAGAGACACTCACTGTCGGTTCCTTTGATGTCAAAATTCCGATTTGGATGACCTTGAACGGCTCCTGGGGGGGTACTTTCCGATAGTACTAACAGATGGCGTCACTACTTGATCACATCATGATTGGTAGCAGAGCCAGTAACTGACTCTGATTGGTAGATCGTCAGTGGCGTAACTTCAAATTTTGGGCTCGGGGGCGGTGATCTTCACCGGGCCCCTTAATTGCCAAGTGTAAGTCCTATTCTTGCCAAAACATTTTTTGTTATCATTTTTCAATTATTTTTTTTAATTCATAAACAGAAACATCAAAGCAAACTGAACAATAGCGAGTGTTTTTCTCGAACTCATTGAAACTTTATACGGGGCCGAGTTTGGACCTGCCCGGCTTTAAACTTCAGGAAGCCCGTTGAGCACCCTGAAGTTCAGGGCCCGGGGGCCGCTACCCCCTTTGCCCCCTCGGTAGTTACGCCACTGTAGATCGTTGTGCTGCCATCTGATAGTCAAGCTTAGAAATACCCCCGAGTTACTGTCCCAGGCACTCTAGACAGGTTTCAACATTTGGTATGAATGTCTCTACTTGTTTGATGTATGTACGCTGGTAGCTGGTATTGTCGTTGTAAAGCTTCATAGAACATCTCTGTAATATTTCATGAAACAGTCGTCTGTATAAAATGTGTATATATATATTTGGGTTTATACAGCTTCTAGCCGCCTTCCCAGTCCTAAGCGCCATCTGCCTCTCTCTAGTGCATCTTCTTCTTCCAGATCACGGGCTCTCATAGCATTCCTCACACCTTCGTTCCATGATCGTCTTGGTCTGCCCCTTTTACTTCTACCAGGTGGTTTCCACTGCCAAATTCTACGTGGCCATCTTTCATCTTCCATTCGCATGAGATGCCCGAACCATTTTAAACTTCTTCGTTCTATTCGGTCTACTACTGTGTCCTGTGCCATCATCATCGTTCTTATATCCGTATTTCTGATATGTTCCATTCTTGATATTCTGGCGCTTCTCCTTAGGTAGTCCATCTCCGTAGCTGTAAGTTTTCTTTTGCAGTCTGCTGTTAATGGCCACACTTCGCTACCATAACACATTACTGATTCCACCATTGTCTTCCCTATGTGTTTCTTAACTTTTCGCGATATGTGTTTGTCCCACCATATTCCATTCAAACATCCAAGCACTTTCCGTCCTTGTTCTATTCTGTTTATAATTTCCGTTCTACCCAATCCATCCTTTGTAAACAGTACTCCTAGATATTTAAATTGTTTTACTTGTTTGATGTCCTTGTTGTCATCAATTAAAATCTGGAACTGTGCTTCTGAATTAACGACTAGGTACTCTGTCTTGCTAATATTTATGTTCATTCCCATCTCTTGATAGTATTTATGCAGTCGTTTTAGCATGAATTCCAGGTCGTAAGCCACAAAGCAACCACTAAAAGAGGAGTTTCTTAAATGCACCTGTCAAATAATTGTTAGGGACTGGCCCACCCGTCGGAGGGCGCTAGTGTTGCCACTCGGCAAGGTTGGGAACCAAACTATAATTAATGATGGGTCGGTATGTGAAGAAGTGTTGTTTCAAATTGTGCCGATTCAGTGTAGGAGATATTTCCCAAAGGCATAAAAAAACCTACTAATAGAAACGTTTTCTGAATGCATCTGTCAAATCAAATAATTGTTAGAGATTGGCCCACCCGTCAGGAGGCGCTGGTGTCACCTGTCCGCCAGAGCCAGTAGATATAGAGAGTACCGCCATTCTTTGATCCGTGAAAATGCCGCCATCGCCGCCATTTTTGTTCCCATCAGCAATGACTGATTGAGTTATGTCTAAATTTTTACTTGAAATTGGCAAGACTGTAAGTCTATGTCAAATTCGAGGTTATCCGGTTATGTTTTCCATCAGTTTGTGTCAAATAACAAACAAAACCTAAGCTACTAACCTCGAATTTGACATAGACTTACAGTCTTGCCAATTTTAAGTAAAATTTCGGATTGCCAATAAATGTCAGGTTGACGGAATTGTGTTACAAAACCTCAAAGTGACGCATATGACAAAGGAACAAACATGGCAGACGTGGCGGTACTCTCTATATCTACTGGCTCTGCTGTCCGCCAGAGCCAGTAGATATAGAGAGTACCGCCACGTCCGCCATGTTTATTCCTCTGACATATGCGTCACTTTGAGGTTTGTAACACAATTCCGTCAACGTGACGTTTGTTGGCAATCTAAAACTTTACTTAAAATTGGCAAAACTGTAAGTCTATGTCAAATTCGAGGTTAGAAGGTTAGTTTTTGCGTCAGTTTTGACACAAACTGGCGCAAAATATAACCTGCTAACCTCGAATTTGACATAGACTTACAGTCTTGCCAATTTCAAGTAAAATTTTAGACATACCTCATTCAGTCATTGCTGGTGGGAACAAAAATGGCGGCGATAGCGGCATTTTCACGGATCAAAGAATCGCGGTACTCTCTATATCTACTGGCTCTGCTGTCCGCTATAGCCCCTCTATTTACAAATAGTAGCGACATCGTGGGGCAAACCTGATGCAAACATGAAAATACAAAAAGTTACTAAACTGTAAATTTCAGTGTAAACAGTGAAAAAATAACAGATATGAATACCTGAAATCCTTTTCTGCTACTATTTTTACACTTATCGACACAACACCCTGACATTTCCACGTCCTCGACTTCGAATTAGCCCCCGAAGAGAAAAATGAATAAAAACACGACAACTGTCAATGTCACATTTTAATTAATTATGCAACTTCCTAGGCGATTTTTATATATGCTAGGGACTTAAGAGATACCAACGTGATTTTGCCCCAGCGGCAACATCAAAGGGTGTCGCTACTATTTGTAAATAAAGGGGCTATACTGTCCGCTTTTTGAAAAATGCGTAAATAGTAAACTCATACGTCAAACTGACACCGACAAATCATTTAAAATGCGTGAAAAGCATTTTGAACCAAAGTATATTGTTACAATTGAGCACGACTATTGTAAGATTGACAATACTTATTAAACAATATTGCTATTTGAATTTACTTAAAATATATTTGTTATTCGCAAATATTTTGTTTGAATTTTCCATAATTATTGTAAACTTCAGAACCATATTCCGATTTATGCGGTTCAAAACTTTAAAATCGAGATTCTGATGAAGGCAAATTATGTATATGCAAAATTTGTATTGGTGTTGACGGCATATCTTGATTAATCCAAATATCGTAGTAATGGCGTATTTAAATTTTGCCGCTTTGCTAGAATAGTTTCTGGCCCACCCATTGTAGGGCGCTGAAACTTTTATACAAGCTTACTATGGAAGAAATCGCTGTATTAGTGGTTGCTTTGTGTCGTAAGCGTCCTGTGCTATAATTATCTGGTCATCCGCGAAGTTAAGTGTGAACAGGCAATTGTCCTCTATTGGTACACCAATACCGGCACAGCTTCTTTTCCATTTTTCTAATACATGTTCTAAATATATGTTGAAGAGTAGTGGTGATAAGCAGCAACAATGTCTTAAGCCTTTTGATGTTTCTATAGGTCTTGATAGTCTTTGCCCTATTTTTACGTACGACTTATTATTATTATATAGTTCTTTTATAATCCTGATCATATGCGCGTCTACGCCTAGGGTATCCAGTGCTTGCCATAATTTCTCCCTGGGAACTGAATCGTATGCCTTCTCTAAGTCGATAAAAGCCAGGTGGGTTTCTTGTCCTTTAGATATTCTTTTCTCTGTTAGTTGTTGTAGGATAAAAATATTATCAGTGCATGATCGTCCTCTTGTGAATCCACTTTGTTCCTCACTTATCTTACGTTGTGTCATTAGTTGTAATTTATTTTTAATTATTTTCCCAAATACTTTACTCATCGTGCTCATTACACTGAGTCCTCGATAGTTATCGGTATCTCTCCTAGAACCTTTCTTATGTACTGATGTTATATAGGATATCTGCCATTGTGTAGGAACAATGGAACACTGTATACACTTATTCATCAATTTCTTAATTCGTTCTTTCAGTTTTCTTCCCCCATATTTTATTAATTCCGCTGGTATTCCTCCTGGCCCCGTGGCTCTCCCATTTTTTAAGAGCATTATGGCGTTATCTACTTCTGTCTGGTTTATTTCCATGTGTGTCTGACTTATGTTATATTGATCTTCATTTGTTGTTGGTGTAAATTGTTCTCTCTTCTCTACAAGTAACTCTTCATAGTGTTTGATCCATTCTTCTTCTTTGATCCACTCAACTCTACTTTCGGTGGTATTCTTTTTCATACTCTTTAAAGTTCTCCAGACTTCCGTAGATTGTGCTCCTCCTATCATTGCATCTATTTCCATACACTTCTTCTCCCAGGATCGATTCTTTTCTTCTCTTATTTTCCTTTTCACCGATCTTTGTAATGCCTTATATTGTGTATAATTATCTGTTGTTCTGTTACTTAACCATTGGTTATAGGCTTGTTTCTTTTCCTTGACTGCGTTTTCTATTTCATTTGTCCACCATATTTGTTTGGTCTTGCTTTTTTCTTTTCCTCTCCCAAAGCTTCATATGCTGCTTGATGTAATGTATTTATTATCTGCTGATGTTCTTCTTCAATATCCTCTATTTCACGTGTGTCTTCTAATTTTTTTTTCCAGTCTCTGCTCATATAAACGTCTTATGCTTTCATATTGTAATAGATATATTTTATATTGCGGTACACTTTTTAGTTGCTGTGGTTGATTATTTGTTTGTATAGGTTTTTCTTTCGCCAAATATGCTGGTGTAGGAAATATAACTTTTGCTTTCACCAAATAATGGTCGGAAGCCACAATTGGGTCCTCTTTGAACTCTTATGTCTTGCATTATTTTCCACGATCCCTGTTTGGTAATTACGTAATCCAGAATTGATTTTTGGTTCAGTGATGGTCTTTCCCATGTAAACTTATGAATTTCCTTGTGTTGGAAAAAGGTGTTGCCTATTTTTAGATTATATTGTTTACATATACTAATCAATCTTTCTCCGTTTTCATTTAGAGTGTTTTCTCCATATTGTCCCACCACATCGTCATTTCCTCTTTTTCCAACTCTAGCATTTAGATCGCCAATAATTATCACTTCCTGTCTGTTTTTGATGCTGTCTAACTCATTACTAAGGGTGTTATAAAATTCTTCCTTTTCCCTTACGGGCGCGTCTTCGTTTGGGGCATACACCGTTAGTATTACTATTTCTATTCCGTGTCCTGTGATCATTACCCTTAAGCATCTTTCCGACACATATTTAACTTCTGTAATTAGTTTATTTATTTTTCTCGTTATTATTACAGCAACACCCGCTTTTGCTCTTTGTGCTTTGTCTACACCTGACCAGTAGCACACATATTCGTTCATCATCATGCTTCCGTTACCTTTCTTTTTTGTTTCAGTAAGACCTATGATATCCATTTTATGATCTTTTGCTTCTTTCATAATCTCTCTTGTTTTATTCGATAAACCCTGTACGTTCCATGTTCCGATGTGCGTTGTCCTTTTCCTGAGCTTGGTTCGTCTTCTGTTTTGACCGTCCGTGTTCCGAGGCAATGCGTTAGGATTTTTAGCATTTTTAAAGGTTTTACGGGTGCCGGAGTGCTGGTCCGAAGCCCCAACCCCCAACCTGGAGGACCAGAGTATCTCTCTTAGTCTGGCTCCTCACCTAAGACCTGTCCAGCACGGGAGACCCCACCAATAGCTAAGCTACCGCTGGCATAGCTCTTAAGGTCCTTGAAGCGCGCAAGCCTCACCACCCGGCAAAGTATGCCTACGTCAAGGTGGAGATACCATCGGGAGGTATAAAATGTGTACTCCTCAAATTTTCCTCCATGGAATTTTTGGGTAGATAATGACTATGGTGCATCAATTATGAGTAAGAAAGAAATATTGTCTGTCAAAATGATCAAAATCATTTAAGCCATTTTTTAGCAAAAAATGGTTTTTCGAGTCTATCTGAGCCGAGCCGTGCGGAGCAAAGCCGACCCGAGGCCGTAAATACCGGCTCCGTCCGCAACAATTTGGCGCCTGTGACGTGTGTCTTGCTCTTGTCGTAAAGTGTAATTTATGCTGTAACAGACTTGCTTAGAGTTGACTGGAGTTGTAGGGGCCCCTGTAATAGTACATTTGGAACATATTTTGTACTACAACAAATATTTTTGCATCCAGAAAATTCAAATTTTCTAGTTTAGCTTTCAATTACGTTAAAGTGGCCCAAAAGTACGTTTTTTAGTAAATATTAAGTACAGAGAATATTAATTACTGTGCTAATAAAATAGGTTAGTGTCACTCATAATGTAAGCATTTTAGGTCGAGGAAGCGTGCTATCTTTAACAGATGCTCAATGACTTGCTTTAGAGTTCACTGGAGTTGTAGTAGCCCCTTAAATAGTACATTTGGAACGCATTTATTTGTATATCACTACTACAACAAAATTTCCTGCATACAGATCATTCAAATTCTACAGTTTAGTATTTAGGTACGTTAAAACGTCTCAAAGACACCTTTGTCAGTAAATCTGGCAACCTAATTCAAGTTAAAATACTTATATAATTATCGGTATCAACTGTTTTTTAGCACAATAATATTATCTGCACCTAATATTTACTGCAAAATGTTGTTTTCACGTAATTAAACGTAATTAAAAACGAATGTGGATAATTTGAATTTTCTGGATGCAGAAAAAAATTTCGTAGTAGTGGTGTACGGCTAATCGTGTACTAAATGTACTATTACAGGGACAACTACAACTCAGTCAACTCTAAGCAATTCATTGAGCACCTGTTAACGATGGGACACTTACTTGAGCTAAAATTCTTATAGCTTATATCGTCACTAACTGTTTAATTAGCACAGTAACATTATCTGTACATAATGTTTACTACAAAGGGTGCCTTTTAAACGTTTCAACGTAATTAAAAACTAAACTAGAGTATTTGAATTTTCTGTGTGCAGAAAAATTGTTATAGTAGTGATATAAACCTAAATAGATTCCAAATGTACTATTACGTACAGGCGCTACTACAACTCCAGTCAACTCTAAGAAAGTCTTTGAGCATCTGTTAACGCTGGCACGCTAACTCGGGCTAAAATGTGTATATAATTAGCGGCACTAATTGCTATATCAGCACAGATGTGTTTCAGACGTTTTAACGTAATTCAAAACTAAACTGGAGAATTTGAATGATTTTTATGCAGAAAAAAATGTTGTCGCGATGTATGGCTAAATGTTTTCTAAATGTACTAAGCAACTACAACACCAGTCAATTCTAAGCAAGTCATTGACCACCTGTTAACGATGGCACGCTTTCTCGAGCTTAAAGGTTTATATTACTAGCGGCACTAATGGTTTTATTAGCACAGCAATATTATCTCGACTTAATATTTACTGCAAAAGGTGCCTTTCAGACGCTCTAACGCAATTGAAAACTAAACTGGTGAATTTGAGTTTTCTGGATGCAGAAAAATTTGTTGTAGTAGTGATATTCGGCTAAACGTGTTCTAACTGTACTATTACAGGGACAATTACAACTCCAGTCAGTTCTAAGCAAGTCATTGAGCACCTGTTAACGATGGCACGCTTACTCGAGCAAATTGCTTACATAATGAGCGGCACTTAATGTTTTGTTAATATTATAATATTCTGTATGGAGAATTTCAATTTTCTGTATGCAGAAAAAAATGTTGTAGCAGTGATGTATGGCTAAATGTGTTTCAAATGTACTATTACAGAAGCTACTACAGCTCCAGAAAACTCTAAGCAAGCAATTGAGCACCTGTTAACAATGGCACGTTAACTCGAGCTAAAATGCTTATATTATGAGCGAAAGCGACACTAACTGTTTTATTAGCAGAATAATATTTTCTATAGTTAATATTTAGTGTAAAACGTGCCTTTCAGACGTTTTAATGTAATTTAAATCTAATGCAGGAAAATTTGTTATAGTCGTGATATATGGCTAAATGTTTCCAAATGCACTACTAGAGGGGCTACTACAACTGCAGTCAACTCTAAGTAAGTCATTGAGTCGAGCACGAACTCGAGTTTGAGCTGGTGTTCGAACTGGGGCTCGAGCTCGTGCTCGAGTTTGTGTTCGAAACGAAACTGCACTTCACTCTCGGCCCTGCACTGACCGCCCTTAGCGTGAATATTTTTGCCAGGTTTAAATATTGTCACCATATGCTATTGCGGCTTCACACGGGCGTTTGTAGTCATGTGTCCAGGTGTAGTTAAACTGTTGGTATTTTCTTTTTTAATAGTCAAGCAATTCCTACACTTCGAAACCAGCAATGGTAAGAGGTTCCGAATAAGTAACTCTTCAATAAATACAAGTTCTGGAAACTATTGAAAGGAAACCTATAATTTGGCTAAATAAGTTGGTTGTATTAGGTAGTTAACAGATGTTATTTTTATTATGGGATTTCACTTTGGCAAATAACATCTTTCAAAACGTAGCTACTGTAGAAGTTCATTCTCTTTAAATATATACATTAGCCTATTTATCGAAGAAGAAAAGTTAATTTCTAAAACACTTTTGTAGTACTCTAGTATTAATATGCGGGTGTTTCAGGAAACAATTGGCTTCACTGTTTTATCATTTACATAGTCAGTTATAGATTGCGCGCCCTCAGTAGAGAAAAAGTTAAACGTCACGCAGCAGTCGTAGAGATGGGGTAAACGGTACATTTCGAAAAAAATCATTTCTAACTTGTTTCAGTCGCCGCACGCATTGACCAGCGGCAGAGAACGGTTGGGTGCTCGGAGCATACTGGCTGGGAGAACGAACACAGGTCAACAATAAATAGTAACATTATACCCGCATAACTGTAAATGTAAAAAAAAAATGAGAAAAATGTCCGAAACACGTCTTTTAATTTAATACAATTACTACCGCTGTCATTGATAATTTAGACATAACACTGTAAAACCATGCAGTTAAGAATAATTACTAAAAACAAGTAAAAGTAAAAATGGGTACATACCATTAATTACAATTTTTAAATTGTTTTAAATAATTTTGTTAAATGATTGTTATCGCCGTATTGTAATGGTATAATGCAATTCTGGTTGCATTCCAAACGTACAAAAACTAAAGAATGATTCAAATAGGCCCCGAAATCGTATTCTATTTATTGCAACAATAATTCACTGGTAAAATTTGATAATTACATAAGAATGATTACCAATAACTGCGATTTAATTAACAAAGATTAGTACTTGAAAATGTCGGCAGGGTTGGGTTTAGTTTATTTTTATAATTATGCTCGGTGTGGCAAATGCATCTAATTTATGATGACTGACAGGTTAATAGTGTAACGTCAAGACAGAATAATGAATCACTTAAATACAGAGATGTTTCGAAGCGATACAAAAGTTTTATGTAGTGGTTCTGTATTCATTTCATTATACCAACAATCGATAACGCAGCTGAAGGGTTACAAAGCAGTGTACGGAAGCACAGAAGTATAAAGAACATGTGAAATAAAGCTGAAAATGAAACAAGACTGCAATACAGTGCTAAATAACTTGTGAACCAGTGTTTATAAACTAAAAGTCCATAAAAGCAATCAAAGTGCAGTTAAAGTGCTCCGAATGACATTTAGCAAAAGCAATTTAGCATTTAAACTTACTTGAAACATTTGTTAACTTATTGCTGATACCTAGATGTTCAATTATTGTTTTTTTATTAGGGAAGCTGTTTATAAGATTCGCTCCCACTTTTGATTTGAATTTCTGCATTAAAAGTTATAATTTGTGCAAGTTGTTGGTTTTTATTTATTCGCCAATGTGCAGAACCCGGTTGTGTTTAATTTCATAAAGTGCAGTTCCAGAGGAAATTGATCCTGAAGCTTCGCCATTCATTGGTGTTCGACTTCGAAGATATTTTGGCAAGTTTTGAAGCTGCGGGTAGCAGATAGCAATATGCAGAGTATAGAGGGGCCCTTGAAGGTAGCAGCAGTTGAAGACGTTCCGCGAGGGAATTACGAGGGTGGCGTCCCTTGAAAACGTGATCCGGTCAACTTTTGAAGCCAGATCGAGACGGCTGGAAGCCGAGAGCGGTACAGTCCAGGGTACAACAGCTGGGGAAGACTTCTTTCGTGGTCCGAAAGCAGGTTACAGCCGGTGAAGACGTTCCAGGAGGTAATTACAAGCTTGGCGTCATCCCATTCTGCAGTGGACGGACATGGATTCGTAAAGCAGGAAATAAACAGTTGCTAAATTCTACTGCAGTGAAAAGCGGCAGCTGCATGTTTTTAGCTGAGCGTACTGAATTTCTATACAGCCAATACTGGACGAGTTAAGTAGCAAGTGCGTGCAACACAAAACAGGAGGACGAATGAATTTGCGTGGTTTTTCTCAACTAAGAAGGCGCCTGCCGTACATAGTTAATCCGAAGTCTTTCTACCATTAGATGTAACACACTTTTGTCATTTAACAAAACATTACTTTTATATAAATGTTTATTTAGTTATTTAGTTAAACGTCTACTCATCCAAAAAACGACAATGACGCTGTATTTCAGAACAGGAGAGGTGGTATAATTATTCCACTTCCAATGGGACATATTAAATACAGTGCCCGATTGCAATATTTAACTGTGTAGCTTCTTACAACTTTTGCTAACTGTACAAAATATTCTATTAAACAGTTGTTAGAAGAGAGTCATACTTAAAATAGTATTTAAATAAAACTACAAGCTCTTAATGTCAAATTTTGCATTTGCATGTAACGGCTCTTATAATAAAATTATAACTTTATTACTTTAAAACAGTATTAACCTGCTAAACTATAATTTTAATTGTCGACAATTTAATATCCAAAATAAAATAATAGTAGATTATGTTATTAGGAGTAAAAGTGATACTTTATGTGGCGAAGCTGAAGTTTATTTAGCCGAACGTTAGTGAGGCAAATAATTCAGCTAAGCCACATAAAGTCACTTTTACTCCGAATAATATATACTATTTTATCCGCAAACGTATTCAGGTAAATTTCATTAATATCAATTTAAAAAAAAAGAATGCATCGGCCGGGAATCGAACCCAGGCCACCCGCGTGACAGGCGAGCACTGTACCCCTGCGCCAACCTCTGTTGTTTAAATAACGCGCTACTGTAATGATATATGAACATACTGATCACCCAAGCTAATAGCACACGGCCACAGCAGCTGTCACACCATAACCCAGGGCGACAGATGCTCCGATCCGCTGCTTAAAGGTTTATTTAAATTAAAACTTTTTCGTACTCTTTTTGAAAATAAAAACCGGCCTACGATCTAAGTCTAAAAATTAGCAAAATTTTAAGCCATCATACAATTTAATCGGGCCCGTTATCTTCGGAGGAGATAGCGAACAAACAGAAAGGAAGAAAGAGAGCAACGATTTTGTGTGCTTAGGCAGATAAGTACGCAAAAGTCGCTATTTTATCTGCTTACGCACATAAAGTGACACTTTTACCTTGTCAATAAAAACTCATAAGTTGTCAGTTTTGTGACGTTTGCGGATAAAATCCATTTATTTCATACTGATGTCAAAAATGACATTTTTCGGATTATTTATGGTACAAAAAACGGAACAATAAAATCCTAGTACTTTAAAGTAAAATTTTAAAGTTCAAGTACTTTAAAATTATACGTCAGTTGTTGACATGAAATTTGAAATGATTTACAACTTTTTATTTAAAATTCATTAAAACTTGCAGTATGAAATAAACCGTTGTATTCACCACGAATGAAAAGTGTTTTAAAGGTCCTCGCAAGTAATTCCGTAAACAACTTTCTCGTCTTTAAAATGCCACTTTTTGTTCTAGATAAATAAACTACTATTAATCAAAACGAATAAATGGAAGAATTTTGTAAGTCATTAAAATCTTCTGTCACATTTTCTTCTTTAATTGTGTTTATTGTGTCTATACTTATAAATTCAACTGTTTTCTTGTCATTCACTACTTCATCTTTTGCAGGACTAAAATTGTCTGTAATTGTTTCTATCACATGATTTACAGCTACATTTGATTTATTTTCACACAAATGCATCTTCTTGTGTGTCCTAAAACTAGCTTCTTGAACCGTTCGAAAGAAACACAATTTACACACAAAATCGTCCCCTTTGTCATGAGCTTGCATATGCTTTTCCAAAGGCTTCTTGTAGCCAGCACTGTAATCGCACAAACTGCATTTAAATGGTTTATCTTTTTCCAGCAGTTTAGCCTTGGTTTGGTCGGAATTCTTATGTTTCCTTTTTCTTAGATACCCACTGTGCGTTTTCATATGTTTCTTAACGGAAGTCAACTGGGCAGCTCGATAGTCGCATTCGGTACATGCATAAGGTCTTTCACCGGTATGAGTTCTAATATGCGATACCAACAAGGATCGTAGAGAAGCTGTATAATCGCAATAACTGCACTTAAACGGCCTTATGCCAGAGTGTATCCTCATGTGAGTTTTTAAATCATCCTTTCTTGTTGCTCTATAATCACACTCGGTACATGGATATGGTCGCTCACCTGTGTGGGTTGTGTAATGCTTCTTCAGCTCACACCTATAAACTCCAGCAAAATCACACAAGTCACACTTGAAGAACTTTTCGCCTCTGTGAATTCTAGTATGACGAGTTAGAGATCTTAAATTCACAGCACTGTAGTCACACAGGTCACACTTATACGGTTTGTCGCCATTATGACTTCTGATGTGACTTACCAACCTCTCCTTTATGGCGGCACTATAATCACACAAATGGCAGCTGAAACGGCCTCTGTTCAGAATGGTTTATGATATGTTCCTGTAGCTGGGCTTTTCGAAATGCCGAGTAGTCACATAGTTTGCACTTGAAAGGTTTCTCCGAGCGATGAATGATTAGATGCTGCTTCAGGTAGCCTCTCTGTACAGTGCTGTAATCACATAGCTCGCACTTGTAGGGTCTGTAAGACGTGTGCCTTCTGATGTGCACCTTCAGCGAGTGCTTGCGGGCACATCTGAAGTCGCATTTGGTACATTCGAAGGGCTTTTCGCCAGTGTGCTTGCGCAAATGATGGACCAAACTGGCGCTTGCTGCTGCACTGAATTCGCAGAGACTGCATTTGTAACGCTTGTTTTTCTGAGGGTACTTTCAGGATTCGCCTCTCGCAACGCTTCGTATTTTATGCTAATTTCATCGACATTCAGTGGCTCTACCTTGGTATTGCAGTCTGCCCCTTCATTCTTTATGACAAATACCATTTCACTGTCCTGCCCTTCAGCAGGAGCTTCTTTGCTATTTACTTGCTTACTTAAGTTTTTGGAAATTGAATAGTAC
This sequence comes from Agriotes lineatus, assembly GCA_940337035.1. Lineage (NCBI taxonomy): Eukaryota > Metazoa > Arthropoda > Insecta > Coleoptera > Elateridae > Agriotes > Agriotes lineatus. The sequence goes on from CALNHX010002279.1 coordinate 153,412, forward strand.
TGTTGCACTACATCGGGTTCTTGTTTACACTGGGTACGCACTCAGAAGCTTCAGTTTCTGTATTATCCATTTATCAATTCTTAAATATTCCAATTAGCGGCCTTAATACACCACTGCAGGTAAACGTAAATAGGAATCAAGGTTAGACATCAGTGGTTGTCAAACTTGTTTTTAATACTCTTAAAAATTCTTGCATCGATACAGTAACCCAATTTACCACACCTAGACAACGCATACCTACTATAAAACTATAATAATTTTTTTCTTCAAACGGTAGTAAAATGTGGCATTATACTGATAGATTGATGATGCGAAACTGTCACTTTATTGCCATGCGGCAGATAATGATAATATTATCTGCCGCTGACGATCGGCAGATAAAGTTATTATCTGCCGCTGATGACATTATCTGCCGCTGACGAGATAGAGTAATTTTCTTCGGATTTTCTTATAAACGTTTGACGAAAAAATGCTATATGTTATTCGGAGCAAAAGTATCTTTATGTGGCTCGGCTGTACTTATCCAGCCACATAAAATATAACTTTTGCTCCTAATAACATAATATACTATTTTCTTCACACGGCAGTAAAATGTGCCATTATACTGTCACTTTATTGCCATGGCATCTAAAACACTTTATCTGCAGCTCGTGAGAGGCAGATAATATTATCTGCCGCTAACCAAACCAAGTAATTTTCTTGGAATTTTGTTCACAAAGTTGTAAATAATTTGTTATAAAAACGTTTGAAGAAAAAATACTATATTATGTTAACTTTATGTGGCGTGGCTGGACGGGTTACCTGCCGAGCTTGCGATGCAGATAAGTACAGCCGAGCCACATAAAGATACTTTATCTACGACCACTACTAAAAGTAGGCTTTTTAGCGCTAGCTTGTTTCACTAAAGTGACGTTTTATAGTTTACCGTGGTTAAAGAAATCAGCTGTTTACTTTTAGCACATGGGCTAAAAGTGAAGTGAGGTTATAAAACTACAATTTCAAATTGGAAGTGAAGTTGTAAAGTTATTCTAGTTGCTTCTTGCGTTACAGGTAAAGTGTTTTTGAAATAATTAAAGCGTTATGTAATGAATACAGTCAGATGTGGAGTATCAATAATAACATTTCGTAACTCACCTTGACAGTACTGGCGTGGCAAAGAATCGCCCGCGCGGCGTGGCCTACTGTTTATTATGACATAAATTAAAAGTGTCGCAGATGCAAACCTTTAAATCAATATTTATGGATTTATAACGGTAAAATTAAGGTCGTAGATAAAATATTGTATGCAACGCGTACTAAAAGTCGTTTATGCAGGAGACATGAAAATTATGAACGAAGCCAAAGGCTGTCGACTTTTAGCACTTGTTGCATAAATAGCTATTTGCTCCTAATAACATAATATACTATTAAAAAAAAAAGCTGAGTAGCGCAGATCGGTAAGCGTTTGCTTTGCATTAAGCAAGTCCTCGGTTCGGATCCCGCGGGGCCGGAATTTTCCGCAGCCTCAACCTTGCGATTTGAACCGGGCTCGGTGAGACCATTCACAGTTGGGCACCAAATAAACTGTGCTCTACTCAGAACCACAAATCTAAGAGATAGAGTAACAAGATTAACATAACACACACACGCACACACACACACACACACACACACACACACACACACAGACACACACACACACACACACACACACACACACACACACACACACACACACACACACACACACACCTCACACAATGGTTGCTGTGCAAGCACAAAAGGAGCGCTCCAAATTTGTATCCCGAATCCGGGACAAGTTGAGCATTGTACCGCCAGATGCAAGCGCATAAAGCACCAGCATCTACACAGCAAGGTAAAACGAGGTTATCGATTATACATACATACATACAAATCAAATTGCGTTACATCACCCTTTGAAGGTTATAATAATTATACATTCGCCGGGGTCGGTAGCTTAGTGGTAAGCATCCCGACTACTGATCTAAGGGTCGCGAGTTAGATTCCCGGTCCCGGTGAGGTTTTCAAAAAATTAAATTCGAAGTGTTGTAAAAACCGTGGGTCCCATGTTACTACGATGTGTAGCATGTAAAAGATCGCTTGCTAGGGTTGGAACTCCTTAGTCTCGGCAAAAATCTAAGTAGGACTTTGACCATATGACCAAAGCAGTCGGTGTCTAAGGTACCTGATACTCTGCATGCCTAGACCTTGTCCATTAACAAACAAACAAACAATTATACATTCAGAAATCAATCGAGTTTCCTAGGACAGTTTGACGACTCCTGATCTGTAGCATTAGTGGCAATTATAGTGCGGTCAAATTTGGAAATCGACTTACCATTGTAGAAGTTTAAGTAAAAAACCTTAAAAAAATGTTGATCCCTTTAAATTTGAAAATTCTGAAGGACAAAAATGTAAAAGCGTATGTGTGTGGCTCAAGTACCATAGCCGGTAATGCAAAATTTGTGTTTGTCTGACGATCGTGAAGTTTTATGTATTCCTTGAAGAAACTATTTCGTTTTGTAAGAATATAGATATAAGAGCCTTAATTTTTCTGTAGATGTCTATATAAAAAGATTAAAATATTTCAAGTTCCTTTACCAAAATACAAAAAAAGGAAATTTGGACCATGTAAAAATAGAAGCGAATTGCCTTGCTAAACGCCATCAACATAGTTCCGTGACAAACTCTACTAACAATAATAAAATTATATCTAGAATCGCAGTTAAGAGTGCTAGGAAGAGGGTTTAGGCAACACACTGCGCTAGGTAAAATTTCCGTAAAAATAAAATCCTAATGTCGGGGATAGCACCTACAAAAATCAATTTGAAGGGACGCTCGCTATTTTATTATAGCGTTGGTTGATATAGAGTCACTGTGCCAACTTTAAATTTTTGAAAAAAGATTTCAAACATCTTATAAATCGATATTTGTATAATTTTACTTAATGAAATATAAAGGAAATTATTGAGATAATGGGAAATGTAAATATGACTTGTCAATTGAACACTTATTAGCAGTTAAATGACGTTTATCTACGACAGTGTGTAAAATTGCCTTTTAGTTGGCAGTTTTAAGTTTGTAAAACGACTGTTTAATAACATGTTTTCATTAGTTTACGTCGTCAGTAGTAACGTATTTAAAAGATTTCATTAGGCACGTTGTCAGTAGCAACGTGTTTTAAAATTTTTAAAACACGCAAAATTACGACCGGTTGCTGGTAATCCTAATTTACATTTAATTTTTTTTTTCATATTTACCGTGTTTTCTAGATTCTATCGTAGATAAAATATTGTACGATAATGCATAAAGCAACTTTAGTCACTCGCGGGGCTTAAAACGCTCGCTCACTCGCGTTTTAACTCTACCCCACTCGTGCCTAAAGAGTAGCTTTACGCACTTGTATCGTAAATTACTAATATAAAACGATTTCAAACGAATGCATTCTTTAAATATCCAAGACAACGCAATAGTTTAGGGCACCATATTTTCCAAAATAAGCTTCCTACATCTCGTTCTGCTATGAACCGGCGCGCCGCTCACGCACGTCGGTTTACCTGCGTACGCCACACACTCTTAGGATTAACTTGTCGTAAGACCTTGCAGGGTTTTTAACAATAGCAGGTATTTACCAAGGTGGTACGTCCTATAAACAGGTAAATATTTATTAATTCATACGTTTAACTTTCGCAAAAATAAAAATTTGTTAAAATTAAATGTATTAATAGGCTTGTAAAAATGTATATTACATTTATTGCGTTGGCATGCACCCCAATCCCAATATTAATAAAAATGTAGTGTTTTTTTTTGTTTTTTTTTTATTATAGATATAACCAGATCAGCAATTTATTTGCTATACATGGTAATGTGTTTTATAATTTTTGTCTTTAATGTCTTTAATGAGGTCGTCCTGTGGGTTCCTCTGTAGTTCTTGCGTTGGGTGAAGAGATATTTAAAACCTTCCTACGGGTTGACTAGCACTATTTAATTTAGTTCACTGTCACTGGCGCTAGAGTCCAACATTAGTACTATGACTGTCACTATTTAATTTAGTTCACTGTCGCTGGCGCTAGAGTCTGACGTTAATACTATGTCTTGTGTTAACTTTCTTTTGAGACGTGTGTGAGTGTTCTTTTTTCCTAGGTTGTAGTAGGCCGCACTGTTACACTGATTTATGTTTTTAAAGAACTTTTTACTTGTTGTTTTTATGAATTTCTGTATTGTTGGAATATTTAATTCCTTGTGAATTTGCTTGTTCCTCACAAACCAAGGAGCTTTGGTTGCTATCCTGAGAACTTTATTCTGTTGTGTTTGTAATTTGTTCATGTTAGTTTTAGCAGTGTTGCCCCATATTTGACATGCGTACGTCATTATTGGTCGAAGTATTGCTAGGTAGATAGTTTTGGTACATTCTATTTGCAACGATGACTTTTTGTTTATTAGTGGGTAAAGTAACGCAAGTCTTGCATGAAACTGGTTCAGCTTTTTGTCCAGATGGAAACCCCATGTTAGTCTCGCGTCTAGATATACACCTAGATACTTGATTGCCGAGTCTTTTGGATTCCAAGTAACTGGGTTTTGGTTGATCACTAAGTTACCGGGATTGCTAAACCGCCTGAGAGTGAAGATTTTGGCTTCGCATTTTGTTGGATTGACCTGTATTCGCCATTTATGAAACCAGTCGCATGTTATATCTAGGGATTGTTGCAACCGTGCAGTTGATAATGATAGTTCGCGGTGTTGTGTAATGATCGCAGTGTCATCTGCGAACATTGCAGTATACGCTTGACCTTGGATTGGGATGTCATGAACATATATATTGAATAGCAGTGGGCCCAGTACACTTCCTTGAGGGACTCCAGCCTTTATATCCTTGGTTGTTGAAAGCGATGAGTTTAACCTTACTGCGAATGTTCTTCCATGTAGGTAGGATGATATGATTTTTATTAGATAATTGGGTGTTTTAGCTTGATTAGCTTATAAAGTAGTCCTTCTATCCATACTCCATCGAATGCTCTTGTTAGGTCCAGGAAGGCTATTGTTGTGTATAGCTTTTCTTCGTATCCCCTTTCTATTATTTCGGTGATCCTTAGAAGTTGGTGGATGGTTGAATGTTTGGTTCTGAACCCAAATTGCACTCTAGGTATAATATCTTGGTTGGTTACATAATTATTCAGTCTTTTGTGTATGATTTTTTCTAGTACTTTTGACAGAGTGGGTAATAAACTGATTGGTCTGTAATTCTGCGGATTGGTTTTAACCTTCCCTGGTTTGTTAAATGGTAGTATATGTGAGAATTTCCAATCGTCGGGGAAGTGCCCTTGTCTTAAGCAGGTGTTAAAGATAGTTGCAAGATATGCCAGTGCTTTGCTTGTTAAGTTTTTGAGTACAACGTTAGGGATTTCGTCTGGACCTGGTGATTTTCTTAGTGGCAATTTGTCTATTATGGCTTTAATTTCTCTGGGTGATGTGGGTTGGATTTGGCAAGATTCCTTAGGTACTTGGCTAGATACAGCACGTGACAACTAGCTGAAGCTCTGAGAATTGGATGCTCAGTACTCTTAAACCGAGTTGGCGGGGAGAATTCAGTTCTGCCAAATTTATTTTCGAGTGAAGATCAGTTGTTGTACCGATCTTCACTAAAAAATAATTTTGTCAGAACTGAATTGTCCCTGCCAACAGTGCCAACTCGGCTTAAGACTACTGCGCATCCAATTCTCAGAGCTTCAGCTAGTTGTCACGCACTGTACGTATTTACATACTTCTTTTATAAAGTCTTGTTGGGTATTTTCTGTTGACGGTTTAAAGGTCTTTTCCAGAGTATCAGCTATCAAGTTACTCCTTTCTTGGTCTGTTTCGTATGTACTTCCATTATGTTTAAGAGGGGGAATTGTAGGTCGTTGTCTTAGTATTCTGTTTGTTGCCTGCCACATAGAGTGATCCCTTGGCTGGAGTTCTTTAATATATTGCTGATATGAGCTTATTCTTATAGCATCTAAATATTTTTTAATGCGATGCGTTAGGTTACTGAGCTGAGCTCTCAGCTGTGGAGTTCTGAGTCTTTGCCATAGTCGTCTTGTCCTATTTTTAACCTTAATTAGGTTCATAACCTCAGCAGGTGGTGGAATGTAATACTGTGGTTTTCTTGTCTTGCTTATTGTTGTGGCTTGTTGAACGCTAAGTTTAATGGCTTCAGTGTAATTTTCTAGGGCACTATCTATTGCTTCTGTAGTTTGTAGGTTCCGTGGATTTTTGATGTTGTTATTGAGGTTATCACTAAATAGTTCCCAATTTACTATTCCCTTGATTAGTTTTGGCGTTGCTTGTTTAATTTGTGGACTACTGTAAAAGTTTATCAAGACTGGTGTGTGATCCGAATCCAACTCGGGAACTACGTTTTGATATATTGGGTGGCGAACATTTTTGTAAAGCACTACATCGAGTATGTCCGGTTGGTGATCGGTTCTGTATGGGTAGTGCGTGAATTTGGTGGGGGCGGAGATTTGTATTGAGTGTGTTGATAAATAGTTGTGTAATTTTACTCCATCAGGGTTATTTGCTCGGCATCCCCATATTTTGTTCTTGCAGTTGAGATCACCCACTACCATGGTAGGTTGGTTGCTGTCAAATAAGTGCGCAAGATCATGTTCTTGTAGTTTCTTGTTAGGTTGTTTATAAGCTGCTGTGATGTTTATGAATGTGTCTTGAAGTTTTACTTCAATTGCTACTGTTTCTAGACTGCTTAATTCCAGTTTTGTTTTTCGTGATGGATGATTTGTTTTCTAATTAAGATTGCAACTCCACCCGAGGCTATTACTCCTTCTCTATCTCGCCTGTATATGACGTAGCCTGGTATTTTTAGGGTTTCGCTATGAATCAGGTGGGTTTCTGTTATACATGCCACGTCTATTTGATGTCTACCTAGGAATTCGATAAATGTGGAACGTTTAGTTTTTATGCCATCGGCGTTCCAGTTGGCAACTGTTATGTTATTAATTATATGCTTGTTATACGCCATTTGGGAGCAGGGTTGGCAGTAATTGTATGAGCAGTGGTTTTATATGAGGAATAAGTAGGTTGATTATTTGTTTCAGGATGGTTTCTAATAGGTTTGTTGTTTCACCTTCTGTATTGGTTGGTTCATTTTGGTTAATATTTAATGCTTCTCTGTATGTCCTATGGCTGTGTTGTAGCTATTACGGGCATATGTTTGATTTTGATTTGTAGGGTTAGATTTTTGGGCTGTCTGGGGTTGCTGTTGTTGTGGATATGAGTTGTATTGATTAGCTATTTTTCTATAAAGGCTGCATCCCCTATAGTTCGCCGGGTGGTTCTCTCCACAATTAACACATTGGGGAGGTTGATCTGGCTTTTTGGGACAATTTGTATATAGATGCGATCCTGTACACTTAACGCACCTAGGCTCCAGGTGGCAGTAGTTTTTACTGTGGCCAAGACGTTGACAGCGTTTGCATTGGACTATATCGGGATTCTGTCGTCGTCGCTCGACGTGTACAATGCAGTAGTTCAGCTTTTCCAGTTGAAAGATTTCGCTAGCTTTATCAGTTTTTTGTAGGTCGACTGCACAGATTGGTATAGGCATTCTTTGTTTATTATACAATCTGGTTACTTTAGTTACTGGGAACTTTAATTCTAGTAGCTCGCTTTTAATTTCAGAGAATGGGGTATATTTCTTATCATGACTGATAATTTATTTTTGTCATTTTCTGGATCTTTAAATGTGTGGTATTTGACAGTCTGTTCATCGTAATATTTTGTTAGTCTTCTGTAGTCCTCAATTGTGCTCGTGTTGACGCGTAAGAATTTGCCTTTTGTGTTTGTTGTAAATTCGCTTAAGGTTATAGCTTTTATGTCGTTTAATACTTCCGTGTAATTACCTGCTTCGTGCAAGTATATTGGGGGTATCTTTAATTTAGAGGTTGACGGTTGTTCTACTGTTTTGGCTTGTTCATCTGGGTTAATATCCATTTGCTCGTCCTTTTTACGCTCGGTTACTTGATTGGGTTTATTGTTAGTTTTATCTAGTATGTGGTATCTGTTGGCTGTAATAAGTGTGTGTGGATCAAATAAATACCTTTTAGCGGTGTCCGAGATAGGCGGAGGAGAAAGGTTACTGCTATCACGTTTGTTATTCATTGTGTACTGGGCCTTCCGATAGGCCCAATAAGTGATTTATTATTATTAAAGAGATTTAATTTCACAAGGTTTTTGTTGAATGCTGTTTTTAGTGATATAGTTTAAAAGCACTGGCACGCACGTTGTCGCTGCGATTAACTATCACATCCGTTCGTCACGGTTGTTCGACTCGCTATTTTTATTTTATTCGCCACGAGCCGCGAATCCGAAGTGTATAGTGTGGGAGTGTGTGTGGGACATTTGTCCATACGTGACACCGCGACGTGAACCGCGAGGGCCACGAAATTTGCGAGATTCGTGCTGCTTAGCTTAATCCAGCTACCACGAACATAGGAGGTGACGCAGGTGAAGTGCATGAATGAATTAACCGCGAGTACTGTCCCAACCTACTGTAGAGGTCTGCATCAATCTTTAACGGGGCGCATAAATGAATTAACCGCGAGTGCTGCCCCAACCTACTATAATAGTCCGCACTGATTGTCGGACAATTCTTGACATCTCTGGAGCCTCCCTTGTCGCGATGGACGGTCCATCACAGATCCCGGGTTTATCGGGGCGCATCCCGCGGACCCCCTTTCCTCGGCGCACCTGCTAGACCGGCGCACCTGCTAGGCCGGCGCGGATTAGCCTTCTTCCGGAGAGGACTCTGAATTTCGAGGAAGAGCGCTCCTATCGAGATATAGACGGCGAGTTACCGGAGGACCGGCTGTTGGAGCTGGTAAAGCTGGGATATGAAAGTATACGACAGCGTATCCCTACGAAGTCCGACGAAATTAAAATCGAGGACAGGAAGAAGGTTCGGGCCCCGGCTGAGCAGGTTAGAGACGGCGTCCTCCAGATTGTCGGGGTTATGAGGGAGTTAAGGCACGAGCTCGCGGGCAAGGATCAACAAATTAAGGCCAAGGACGAGGAGATCCATCGCCTTAAGAGGGAAGCCAGCACGACCCCCCCCCCCCCCACCCAGCGCAGTTCGGGCATGCCACTTAAGCCAGCGCGGTGGCCAGCGGAAAACCGGTCGTACACCAATAGACCGGCTACGTACGCGGTTAGCGTGGCCCCGTAGAAGGTGGGGCAAACCTCCGCCCAAACGAGGCGGGCACTGAAAGAGACGGTAAATCTTATAGAGGAGAACATCACTATCGCGTCTGTTCAGGAGGAGGGGGGGCAACGGTGCCATTATCGTGAGTGTGCGGTGAAAGAGGACGCCGAAAAGCTGCGGGTCAAGATCGCGGCGGATGTGACGGGTCGGCTTCGACCGACCACAGTGAAGAAAGCGTGGCCGAGAGTGGTTTTCCCGCGAGTGGACAAAGAGGACAGCGACAGGCTGGTCCATATTATTGTCGAGAATAACGCTGACCTGGTCGCGGCTCGAGGCGGTGCGGACGTCATACGCGCGGAATTGAAAGAGCGTTTTCGGTTTGGTGGCAAAGACGGCGACTCAAGTGTTAGTGCGGTGTACGAGGTTGCTCCCGGACTTCGCAGGGCTCTCCTAGAAGGTCCGGTAAATTTGACGTGGCAGAGGATTTGGGCGCAGGATCAATTGAGTATCGTCAGGTGCTACCGCTGCCACGGGTTTGGGCATCACACAAAGGATTGTGAAGAGAAGGAGAACGTATGCGGCAACTGCGCCGAGAGTGGACATGTTTTTAGTGCTTGCCGTGCAACGACAAACTTGTGCTCGGTTACGTGCGGGCATACCGGACTCTGGCGCGACGCATCGACAGTCCAAGAAGCGCGATTGTTATTACAAATAAGGAGTTCGCTTCTATGTTGGTGGAGGACGCCTCATGCAAATTGATAACGGTGGCTGAGGTTTCTACCCCCGGCGGAACATTCTACGCGGTGTCGGTGTACCTACCACCTGCAGTTGCGAGGCACAACGCACTCTACAGCGAGGCAGAACTGCTACGACGAATCCAGAGGGCACTAGAAATGATTCCCACACAGGAAGGCCTGATTCTAGGCGAAGACCTCAACCCCAAGTCGCCACTCTGGGAATCGGCCAACGAGGACCAACGGGGGAGGGAAATTGTCAAGATGTTAGGAAGAAGAGCCCTGACGGTCCTGAACACGGACAGCCCGCTAACGTTTGTAAATCACAGAGGAAGCAGACACATATACGTGACTGTGATCAATCTCTGCATGTACGGTAGAGTCACTGGATGGCCAGTCACAGAGGAGAAAACCCTCTCCGACCACAGAATGATCCAACGGTTCTTCTGTAATAGGAAGGCCGATTGGACCACGTTCCGGGCCACATTTGCCGGGTGCCTGGACACGGTGGCTGCCCAGACAGCAGCGGCGCGGACACCTGAGGCGGTTGAAGAAGCAACGTATTCCCTGAATGAGGCGGTGGTTGGTGCATGCGCGGCCTCCATGTCTGTGAGGAGGTCATTCCGGAGAAGCGTCCCATGGTGGTTGCCCGCCCTGACGGAGGCCAGAGCAGAGACAAGAAGATTGCGTCGCCGCTACCAGAGCGCGCACTCCCCTCAGCGACAGGACTGTAAGCAGGAGTATAAAGATGCGCGGCGCGCCTACAATGACCTGATCCTGTGGCCGCGGAAGAAAAAGTGGCAGGAATTCTGCAGCAGGAATTGCACGGCCTACCGGGTCCTCCGACCACGCAAGAGCGCCGATATCTCCACAGTGATCCGAAGACGTGACGGGTCACGAACCGCTGGTGCCAAAGAAAGTGCGGCATACCTGTTAGAGGAGTTCTTCCTACGGGATAGCCCATTGGAGGATAAAGAGGTGCAGAGAGCGAAACGATAGTCGTGGGAACTGGCTGAGCGAGGACAGGACGACCCGCCCATCCGGAAACATGAAATCCGACTAGCCTAGCCGAGATGTCCCCCGAGAAGGCAACTGGTCACGATGGGGTCACCGCGGACGCGGCTCAGTGCGTGTTTGAAACACGCCCAGAGGATTTCACGGACTTATTCAATAAGTGTCTCGCGTACGGCACCTTTCCCCGATGTTGGAAGTTGCAGACAGTGAAGCTAATCCCTAAACCCCACACGAGTGACCCGACCGACCCGCGCAGCTTCAGACCAATTAGCCTGTTACCGGTCGTCGAGAAAGTACTGGACAAAATAGTCGTGACCCGGGTCGAGCACGCGGTGTGGCGCAATGGCGGGTTTAGTAACCGGCAGTACGGTTTTACGGTGGTAAGGTCCGCCCCGGACGCCATCGAGGCGTGTGAAGGGACATCGGGCGCGAGGAGACTATTGCGCAGTCGTCTCCCTAGACATTTCCGGGGCCTTCGACAGTGCGTGGTGACCCAAAATTGTTTGGGAACTCAAGCGGCGCGACTTTCCGGGGAACTGGCTGCGTCTGGTCAGAAGTTACTTCCCGCAGCGCGTCGCGCAGGTAAACCTGCCAGCCAGCGTAGTAACGTGCGAAGTGATGCGTGGGTGCCCGCAGGGCTCGTGCTCTGGACCTACTTTTTGGAAGCTCGTGCATGAAAGCATTTTTCGCAAGCGGCTTCCGGAGGGATGTTCGGTGGTTGTGTACGCGGATGACACTTCCTTAGTGACCAGTGCGCGCCAGTATATGACACTGAAGACGCTGACCAACCAGGCCCTGGATACGCTGCGAGGGTGGGCCGCAGACAACAAACTCGAATTCAACGTGGCCAAGACGGATGCCCTGTTCTTTTGAAAAACCCCGCGTGAGCAGCGACCCATCTTTAAGCTTGGCGGGAAGCACGTCCACTGTCGGGACGCCATCCGTTACCTGGGGGTGTGGATGGATTTCCGCCTTTTCTGGCACCCCCACATCAAGGCAGCCAGTAATAGAGGGAAGAAAATCGCCCACAAGATCGCCGCAGCTGCAAGGCTTACGTGGGGCTTCAGCAATCCTTTACGCGGCGCCAATCTGGGCGGAGCGCTGTAAGGTTAAGCGGCGAAGACAGCTTCTTAGCGCACAACGGATATTAGTAGTGAAGGCCGCGGCAGCTTACGCCACGGGGTCGACCGAGGCGGCGATGGTCCTTAGTAACATCCCACCCATAGACCTCGAGGTAGACGAACAGGCGCAGAGGAGGGCGATAATCATGAAGAGGGAACCAGCCCAGCTTCTGCAGCTCAGGATAGAGGGACGAGAAATTGAAAGCATCATGGACATGACCACCGCGGCGCACCCTGCCGACACCTATACACCAGCGTTCTCCCTCACGGACAGTAACGCATACGCGGTCAGGTGTTACACAGATGGCTCGAGGCAGGAGAATGACGCTGCGGGCGCCGCCTTCGTCATCCTTCAGGGGCGCGACGGAGATCATGAGGGGCGCAGTTAAACTCGCGGACTGGAGCTCCGTATTCCAATGTGAGCTAGTAGGACTGCGGGCGGCGCTCCAATACATCCGGGCCAACGTCTTCGCTTTCCCAGAGATCTCCCTCATCACCGACAGCAGGTGGGCCTTGTTGGCGTTCCGCCACATGCTGAAGCCCACTGAGCTGCAGTTCGAGGTGTTCGAGCTACTCCGAGAGGTCTCGGCAGCAACAAACATCACGCTGCATTGGGTCAAGGCCCATGCTGGGACCGAGGTAAATAAAAGAGCCGACGCCCTCGCCAATGAGGCAGCAGCAGGGGAAGGTGTCCTCGAGTTTGACGTGGTAAGCGCGCCTTCTGTAAGAAGAGGCTTGCCATGAGGAAGCTGGAGCAGTGGGAAGAAAGATGGACCACGGCAACCACGGGAAGACCAGTGGAGAGGTATATTCCGACGATCGCGGCCTGCCGGGAGGTGGTGGGTAGGCTCGATCACCATACTACCCAACTCGTGACCGACCACGGAGCATTCGGGGCCTATCTGCACAAGATAGGCAGACAAGAGGACCCAGCCTGCGCCTGCGGGGAAGAGAACACGGCCGATCACGTTGTCCTGAGCTGCCCACTGGAGGACCAACACCGGGGACTGGCGGATGCGAGTGGACTCCGATGGCCGACCAACATGGAGCAGATCAGGACACTGTCGCGCGAGACGGTCTGGTGGGAGACCTTGCGTGAGTTTGCCTCTAGAGTACAGAGGTTGAAGTTCGTGCGCGAGTGAAGGTGCCGAGTGTTGTTCAAGTTTAGTTTAATCTAAGGTTAGTTAAGCTAGGATAATTAAGATAGGGCCTAGCATAGTAAGGAGCGAAATAATTCCGAGGTGGAAATGGAGCGACAAGGCAGGTTATTGTTGGCTTAGGTCTAGTTAAGATAACAGTTAGGATTTTGTTTATCTTAGTTTAAAATTAGTTTAAGTTAGGTTTAGGATTTGTTTAATCGTACTTTAAGATAAGTTTAAGTTAGGCTGATTAGATAAACTTAGTAATGACGTAAATAAACGCGGGATGAGGCAACAAGAGCCAAGGTAGGCTTCGCTAGTTAATATATTTAAGGTAGATTAATAAGTTAGGAATTATAAGTTAGCACAGTAAGCACGCAAACCCGAGCGTAGATATTAAGCGGCAAATTTGGTGTAATGCCGAAAGGCGGGCACCTCCCCGAATGTACTTATACAAGTACTATAAATAGATTTAATGTAGGCGCATTATTTCGTGGCTTGCCACTTTTTTGGAACAAATTTGGAGAAGCACTGACCTGCCACCGAGAGAAACGTATGGACGCGGCGCTCTTGCATGTTTTTCATAAATTACCTTTCAAGTGTTAATTGACGACTCTGGGTATTAGTGGAACCCTCTGTCTATTTTTATATTTTGGAAAAACGATTTTGAAGACCTTTCTTTTGATATCTTTGTTTATATTCCTAGATTCAACTGTGTTTCAGGAATGCGAGTTTGAATCAAAAAAACATTTACACCCCTTAGAATACTTTATTTTAAGTCACCATTAAGGTAAGTCAAACCCCACTTAACTATTCGACTACATATTTACCGTTTGATGTCGGTCAAAAATTTCATAACAACTAAAAAGTCTGCTCTTTAACTGTCTCGCCTAAAATACGTAAACTTTAAGAGCTTTTAAAATGCTATATATTTCTCTAACTCTTAGTCGTTGAACCAAGTTTGGTATTCCCAATCTTTTAGAGAGGGGGTGAATTATCCAGTTCAAGTTAAAACATTGAACGTGGAAATGATAGTCGGTCTTTTGTTTCGGAGTAACAATTCAAAAAATATGTGAGACTTGACGCGATCACTGGGGTTATGAAAAGAGCAGAACAGTCGTCTGCAGTCGTAGCGACACTTTTTTCATTTCTCTTATAAATACAAACAAAAATGGCTATTTTCCAATGTAGATTGTTAATTAAATGTTTAGTTATGATGTCGCATAAAGTTGGGCAAGCACACCTACTGTCGTTGAAAGAAGTTGAACCTGCTGAAAACCCTTTTGTTAATGATACTAAAGACCAAGAAGACGCCATATGATGATAGAGACTCCGGATAGGATGTTGGATATGATCACCTCGAGCCAAATGATGGCGATCTTAGAGAACTTGCTATTCCTACAAAGGAAACCAAGATAAGACTTCCAGTTTTGGGTAAATATGGCACTGCTTGTTCAAAGAAGCATGCTGAGGAAATAAATTAGAACACCGTAGTCTAATATTACGTAATGAACCCAAAACGTAATGCACACTCTAGACTAGATAACGTTGGTTTAATTAATTTGCTTATTTATTTAATTTTGCCGTAAGGGTAGTTCAGAATGCCAAGGTTCGATTCATACTCAAGTATATAGACAGAGAATACACTAAATATAAAGTTTTTTATGGGTCTTTGTATTACATTCTAGGTTTTAAACTCAAATTAATTTATCAAATTGATGTATTATGCAAGACAAAAAACTGGGACAGTTAGTATGGTCTGTTTTGAATGTGACTGCCTTAATTTGTACAGTTGCTAGGCATTTCTAGCTTAACCGTCAACTTCCTTAGACATTGTTATAAATTGGAATTGTTATAATAAACGTAATTGTTTAAAGCCTCGTTTAAGCTAATCAAATTATGCTAAAATCTCTATCAAGAGTTGTCACAGTTTTTTTTTTGTCTTGCATAGTACATGTTAAAATGATAAACAAACAGTATTCGGGTTGGATTGATGCGATACGCTTCCTGGGAGATCTGCAGCCTACCATACATGAAATAGGTTTGGTTACTTGGTAGCCCTCGCAACGTCGCCGAGGAATGTTCGCCTTGGACTGCACTCTGTATTTCGGAACTGCAGATTCTGGAATGAATTACGATAGCACCGAATAGCTGCTTTTTTATGTTTACATAAAAAACCATGGTTGGGGGTTCTCCTCGGGAGTAAATCGGGCAGTAATGCTGCCAGACAGTTCTCTGGGCCACTTTTGATGGCAACCAGAGTGCCGCGATATGCTTAACTTTTACTTTGTAAGTCTGAGCGCCAGTAGGACGCTTCATCTGACGGTATTCTAGGACTACGCCGATGGGCAGAAAAGTTACTTCGTACAGGTAGGTCTTGCCCTTGGTACTTCTGTAGGTGAATTGACTTGGTAAACTCATATCACCTACTGATCGAAGCATTTGTAATGACCTTTGAAAAGGAGTATTATTGCCGTTTCAAGGAGATGCAGGGTTAATTTAAAGGCTGGTTTGGGGGCTGTATTCTGATCGGATCCGGCGACCAGCAATAGAACGAGCGTAAAGCGGTTTCAAGGAGGTGTTTGCTGATGCTGATACCGGATCCGGAGACCAAACAAACACCTTAAGGGCGGTTTCAAGGTTGCTCTTTGATACCGGAGCCAGCAAGCACAAAAGCAGATTCAGGATTGGAGTTCAAGGGGAAATCTTACAGTTCTGGGCGGCTTTTTCAGGCAGGCATATGCGCTGGATCAAACTGCCTTCAGCAGGTCAAGCCTCTTGGTTTTATTTCTTTCTAGGCTTCGCTATCTGGGGAAAAGCTAAGAGGGTGCCGAGATTGCGGGCACTCGAAATAATAATTTTGTAATACTTACGGTTTACATGAGTTCGGAGTCGTGCAACCAACAGAGCTTTGTGCGAATTTCTGGACAGGATATTTTGCTACGCTTTTAGTGTATCTCTTCGAGCTGCTGTAGGCTATTTTGAGAAATGGTTAATTAACAGAGAGGGCTGACTGGATGATATGTGAATCGAGTCACTTGGCCAAACTTGACCTAGTGAAATTAAGGAAATAGCTTTCAGCCTATCACCCAACCAAACCATAGTTCAGGTTAATAGGGAAATCTTCCTGCCAGTCACTTAGCCAAAGCGGGTGCTATATGCATGGAAGCAGGGTAGTTTGTGGGCAGAAGGGTAGCTACAATGCAGGTTTACTAACACTAGCCAGAAGAGTTGGTTTCAGGTCAGGTTAAGGATTTCTCAGGCAGTTCACCTTCTTGTGGAGAACCTCGGATCAGAACTTCTCTTTGGGATCCTGGAGCTTTCCCTTTATATCCCCTCGAGGAACTCGATCTGCTTGAGTATAGAGGGGGCTAAACTTGAGAAATTGGCGGGAACTGAGAGTGGAGATTGCGGTAAACGCGTGGCGCCGCATGACTTCACGCCTGTGTCATATCAGGCAATCGGCAGAATCTAGCTGCGAACATCTGGTGTTGCACAACCTCTTGCGTGACCCAGATGTTTTCAGCTCGCGACTGGATGGTTGTTGTGACTGTGATAGCTTCGTGTAAATTGACAACTGTAATTAATGCGTCTATTAATAATTTTCAAGGAAGCGGTCGTTACAATGCTTGAAATTGGAAGCTTTTTCTCAGGCGAAATTTTCGACGTAAGTCGAACACACTAATTAATACATACGGAGAATTGCGGGTAATTACTCATTGAGAGAGACACTTGGTAAACAGACCTAGTGAAAATAAAGACTTTCAGGTCTACTTTAATTAGCAGGGGCTTCAAAAGGGGCCGCCTAAGCAATAATGAACGCTGGGACAAATAAAATGGGACAGGTTTTCTACTCAGTGCTTCTGCTTTTACGATTTAGAAACAAGAAATCATAGAACAGAGATCAACAAGATAGCTCGCATAAGGCAACCTTTTGATGTTTCGTCAGAAACTGTAAAAAATTTTACACTGTTAGTGTACAACAACTGACGAAAAGTTGGAAGCATTTCGAGGCAGATGCGCTTTCAAATAGTATATTCCTAGTGAACCACACCAATATAGATTAAATATACAGTGAATTTATTTTAATGGTTAACATAGCAGTTTCGTTTCTGTGCCTGCATTTAATCATACAGGTCACTTCCATAGTTACCAATGAAATTAATAGATTAGAGCGTTTATTTTATGAGTTAACATACGAATTTGAATTAGGTACTTGCTAATACGAAACTTTAATTTTTTTACCGGAATGTAAGTATGCAACTAAAAAGTAGATACCTAGGAACAATCTGTGTGTTGTATCTTTCCTTTAGTGGTATTCATTATGATAACTTTTAATTGTCTTTTTGAGAAGTAATAGTTCCTATGTTAACTCGTAAAATACACGCTCTAATCTATTGGTCTCATTTGTAACTATTGAAATGATCTGTGTGATTAAATGGTGACACAGAAACGAAACGCTTATGTTAACTATTAAAATAAATTTCCTGTATTGCTGCACTGCACAGAAAATTAGAAGTATACCTTGGACTGCGATCTAAGTAACTGCATTGTGTAGTAAATGATCCAGCAAGTATTTTCGAAAGGCTAAATTGCACCTATTTCGGGTAGAGATTGAAGCCCTACATGCGATAACCATAAATTAAGCAACGTTGGAACTGTGAGGAAGAATAAAAGAGAAGTACCACTCGAATATGTAAATAGCAAGGTCAGTCCAGTATCACACTGTTAGGTTATTTTTAAATTACTGTTTCATCTTGGAACCATACTTGATGGCAGGGGTAATATTTTAATTCTGTATGCTGTCGTCTCTTGAAAATGCCAGACATCGTCAGTTTTTACTATTAAGTCTAACGGAGGTTAATTTAGGTTCCTAGGATGAAAATCATTAGTAAGTGCATAAATATACTCGATTCTTGAAGCGAACGGTAAATGACGGCGAAGTCCAAAATAAAATCTACGGGATTCTGAGGGGATTCACACAGGTATCGCAGCGGATGACTGGTTACAGTATTCAATTGATTGAATGCAAGGAGAAACTAAAACATGTTACTTCAATTCCTTTGGTCGAGCCCCCTTTGGCCCACTCGAAGCCGGCTCAGAACGTCGGAGGTATTACCCAAATAGCACATAGAAGGCTTACCGTGAATAATCAGGCTACGTGCGAAATGGGACATCAGTGTGCTCCCAGAATATCCGTCAAGAACTGACGTGAGAAGAAACTTCTCAACAAACTGCCAAGCCGGAATATTTTCACTGTCATCAGCGACGGCGAATTCACCAAGAAGAAACCAAATGCCCGTAGAAACTTGGACAATTCTAGAGGAGCTAACTATTGGTCATCATAACACAAAGGAAAAGCACCCGGAAATAAGAGCCAAGGTACCGATAAGACCAAATGCGACAGGGAGGGGAACGCGCGAAATTCAAATTAGTATGCACTATCGACCCCGAAGTAAAATTGACTCTCGCAGAGACCTGCAAGGTTATAGAGACGCACTCTGACCGTAATAAGTATCTAACCGGATTTGTATAAAAAATATTAGTCGTTCTCGTTATCATAGGCTAAGTGCCGCCAGCTCCCAACAATTGAATGGGGTCGAATTCTGGCATACGTACAACAGTTATATGCGTGACCTTTGCGAATTTTAAGCTACGCTGAGTGAACATCTCTTTGGGTCAGCGTTCGTCGTCAATTTGCCATTTTGTCGTTTCGGCGATCACCTTGATGGTCATTCGTACCCTAGCTCAAATTCACATCTCTGACGTTCCGGTAACTCTCTTCGTAGATCAGTTGTGCCCCAGGTCAAACTGCCATCGCACCAGATAAGTTTTCAAAAAGCTAGAACCTTTTGAATTTCACTACTTTAAAGTTGCACACTCGCTTGCCTCTATATGGGCATTGCTGATGTTATTCAACATTTTCAATACAAAGGTTGTATTGTGACGAGCCTAATAGGATTCGTAAGTTAGAATTTATAACAGCAACGTTACTTTATTGCCATCTTTACAGATACTGAATTGAATAGTTGCCGCAGAATATTTTCTCCTTCAGTCTTGCGCGTTCAATACAATCCTATGCAGGTGGTTCTCTGCGCGAAGAAAAGGTTAATAGGTGTAGGTATCTATGGTAAGTATACAGATTTCAACGATATCCCTATGTCGAGGTGGTTCCTTTCTGGGTTAGGAAACGCCAATAATTTCCTGGGTGAGAATTCATAATTCGGTGGCGCACGGAAAATTATTATTACCTAATTTTTGTGTCGCTACCAAATTGATTTATACAGAGACAACTACGTTTACAGAACAGAATCAAGCTTGCGTCCCACTGTAACTATAAATAGCTAGATGAAGTTTTGCTTTATTATTTGTCGCACTCGAAGAGAGAATATTATATTGGCGTCCAGAATGTAACACGACAATGCGATTGGTCATATAACAGGTTAGAAGTATTATTTATTTATTTAGCGTATGGCTTGTTTTGACCGGGAATCCCGGGTCTGCGAATCGAGATGTTCGGCGGCCAACTGTATGATATATATTAGAAGTATATTATCATTATATAATTTTTTAAAATACTTGGGTCTGACAGACTTGGGGCGACTACTGGAGAGTTCATTTAAGTGAGTCCCTATCTTTTACCGTTTACAAGATCTATATGCTGTATCTTATCTTGAGACACACTGTATATTTGTATGGCCTAACTATTAGACTTGTAGAGATTTGTCAAGAAACAAGCCAAATAATCAATAGGTAAATCGTATATTACTGCACATAGGTACCGTTAGAGAATATAACATGTTATTCACATCTCTGCGCGGAGCTCGTCAGTTCAATTCTAGTTCAATTCAATTGCACGGAAAATTGCAGTTTTTATAGTTGTTTCACGTTTTAACGGCGTGAGTTATGCTGACGATTTTTATCAGATTACCTACATATAAAGTTTTTTAAGTGATCACTTCTGCTGTGCAGGCTTGTCGGTTATCGCCGGATATTCACCGCTCCTACATTGTTTAAACCTGTTGGAGGTTCCGTTATCGAGATGAAGTCTCGCCGGACTCCACAAACGACTGTGTTTAGATTCGATCTCCACATTGGCTTTTAATGTGAATACGTTGACTTTGAGGTTTTTATTGAACCCTATCGAATTACTGTCTTCATATGCCAGCTTTCATCAGCTTTCTACTGTCCAAACCAACTTCTTCGTGGACTAGCCTTGCAGCGGGTAATTCTAGCGTTTCTACCGTCCAAGCGATTTTCTTCATGAGTCAGCCTTGGTCCCAGATTTGGTGATAGTTCTTTGCTACCACACCAAATGAACCTTTGGAAGCCCCCCAAACCTCTTCGCTTTACCTGCAGACTCGTTTTGTTTTCATGTCAGAGTTGATAAATAGATACATTACGTTCGAATTACCTTCTTTTATCATATACGTTCTGCATGCTAATTTGCCTCCACCTCGTACCTAGAATAGTTAGCATCAAAACTGATATGGTGTTTGCGTATGCTTACGTAAGTGATCGCCTAACGGACACAAGTCTTGAGCTCTTCCCGCAAGGGAAGGCTGAGCACATTTTAATAGGTCTGCTCGATTGCAACCAACATAATTAGGATTTAGTAATCAAAGCATGTAACCGGTAGCGTCACTGTAGGGACAATTTCCTTTCTGTAATACTAATAAATTTCACCTTACTGTATGCTCAATATAACGTTGAAATTTACCTGCGCTATGTGTTCATTGAATTTATGAGGGAATTAATCACCAGTGGGTGGAAGCAAAGTGAGTTCATGCAGCCATCCAAACTTTTAAGTTCATCCTGATGTCTTAGCAGTCTTCTTTTAAGTTGCAGTATGCTACCCACCTTTTAATGTTTGAATTTCTGATTCAGCGGCATTTTGTATATCTGAGAAGAGTTTATATTAAATAAATGTTGTATAAGTATATGGTTTTTCTCTATTTTCTTTTGTTTCTAATGTTGCACGTAATAATCATTACAATATACAATTCTAATTATTAAATAATTTAATATAAATAATCTTTCTAAAAACCACTGCCGAATTAGCAGCAATTATTTTAATTTTTTTTCACCTTCGTATAGGTATAAATTTAAAAAGGAACAGGTTACAATTAGTACGCTAATAGTTTTAAATTAACTACATAAATAAATAACAAATCTTAACTAACAGTCTAAATGTACATACAATTACATATGTGCACAGAATCTGATGAAGACACCAAATATTTTTTTATATTACAGCTTTCCAAATTCATGATTTTTCTATGAAATCTGATCCATCCGAGGTGCATCCACCAATTAAGTGGTACAACATATTTTTTACTAATATTTGTCATACCTTCTTAACTTACTTAGCACATACTCCTCGTAATTGTCCAATTGTGAAACTAGAAAATTTGTATTTAAATAATGAGAGGTAATAAATAGTACGATGTTTGTGTAAAAAATCAGAGCTGTCTTTTCAAAGTTCAAGTCGAAGAATCAGGATCAGGAGGTTCAATTTTTATTTTGCCTATTTCTTTATAACTTGCACACTCCCTACTTTGTGGTGATTGGACTGTTTCGTCTTCTATAAAATAGTCTGCAGCTGCACACCATACTGTCGCAACTGGATATGTCCTACCATCTTCTGATTCTGCTTTTTCATTTTCAGCATATTCTTCTATTACTTCTTCTTTAATCTCTGATTCCATTCTTTCGTCTTTTATATAGCGAACTGAAACCATTTTTACAGTCTCTAAATCCCCCACATTTTCCCCAATTTCTGTTTTTTGAGGCTCATCTAAGTGTTTTCTGTGAGCATGCATTTTCATGTGCTTATTATAGGCGTATTCCTGGACCGACCTGTAGCTGCATAAACTGCACTTGAAATCCTTTCCTTCCATATGGATTCTCAAATGCGAGTCTAGCGATTTTTTATAAATGGTTTTATATTCACAAAGAGTGCATTTATAGTCTCTGTATATCTCAACCTTGTGATCGGACGTGTCATCCACTTCATGAGTTTTCACATGCTTCCTCAGCTTGGATTTCTGAACGCTACTGAAATCGCACTGATTGCACTTGTAGGGCGGCTCACCGTTGTGAAGCTTTATATGCTTCTTCAATGGACTAGGTTGGGCTGATTGGTAGTCACAGTGGGGACATTTGAAAGGCTTCTCTCCACTGTGAGTTCGCATGTGGCTTATCAGACTTGATTTTTGCACACCCCCGTAATCACAAAGATCACACTTAAAAGGCTTCTCTCCGGTATGTATAATGATGTGCCTTTTGTAGTCGCCTTTCCTTATCGCGCTGAAATCACAGTCACTGCACTTGAATGGCTTCTCGCCAGTGTGGGTCATCATGTGTAAATCCAGCAAGACTTTACGTGTGGCACAGTAATCACATTGGCTACATTTGAATGGCCTGTCGCCAGTGTGAGTTTTCAGGTGGTTCTTTAAGCTGTCCATTCGTGTGCAGCAGAAATCACAAAAATCACATTTGAAGATTTTATCTCCCGTATGAGTCCTCATATGAATTTTTAGAGTGTATTTTCGTAATGCACTATAATCACATTGCGAACATTTATAAGGTTTAATGCCTGAATGTATTCTAGTGTGTTTCCTTAGCAGAACCGCATGCGTTGTGCGATAATCGCAGTCACTGCATTGGAACTTCTTCTCGACAACATGAATTCTCATGTGGTTTTGCAACCCCTTTTTCTGTACTGCAATATAATTGCATTTTTTACATTTGTACAAACCTTCGTAGTGAACATTCATGTGTTTTTTCAAGGTACTCTTTTGCGCTGCACTATATTCGCACTTCGGGCATGGAAAGGGCCTTTCACCGGTGTGTGTTCTCATGTGATGAATTAGGCAACCCTTTTGGGCACTACTGTAGCTACAAATTTTGCATTTGAATGGCTTTTCAAGGGTTTGCAATGTTAGTGCCATTGAAAATTCGTCAATATTCGCTGGATCCCCATTTTCTTGTATTCTGCAATTTGTGACAATTGCTGGGTTCAGTTCTGTTGCAAACATGTGTGACATGGGATTTATAACAGATGCGAAGTTAGATATATTAAAATGTGATGGCTCAATAATCACATCTGGCTCTGACTTTACATTGCTGTTAGGCAAATTACTGTACTGACATTCAGTAATAGCGCAACATTGATTATTTGATTCCACCTCTTGAACACAGCTACCTGATCGTTTTTGACTGAGATCCATAGCAGAATGAGCTGCTGAGAGTATTATTCCAGGCTTAGGATTGTGCGGACTTACATAAGTTTTATTTGGCTTGTTTCAGTCATAGTTGCCGAACAAGTGATTGGTTACTAGTTGTCTTGAAATAAAGTAAAAGCTTCTTGTTAAAGTACAGGTTGACTGGTAGCTCTTCTACTAATATCTATTAAACAAAGGACTTCATTCATGTTCATTTTTCAAGAGGCTACGATGTAGCAAATCTGGCTCGGTAGGTTGATCTGCAGCAGATTAAGTAATTGAACTTATATGAATGGACGTATCTGTAATATAGTTTTATATTTAACTATGAGATTTAAATACCTGTATGAACTGTTATACCAGGAAATTCGCGGCAATAATTCGAATTTATTTTGTATTTTTGTTTATATTTTGACGTAAAGGTTATGTAACTTAAATTAGTGGAAGAGTCTCACGTATCGCGTTCGTGAAGTTTAATTCAGCCGGGAGCCCAAGAGTGATTTTTATGTTATAGAGCGTAGAGGCAAATTTGAATAGATTAGTTGGATGTTTGCTATATTATAAATTTAATAGTTATTTAAGCATCAAGGGAAGTAAGTAGCTTTTACCAGTCGAGAACGAGTTTGCCAGCCCGAGCGAGCGAGGGCTGGCAAAGTTCGAGACTGGTTATAGATAGTTACTTCCCGAGCATGCTTATAACATTTTTCTCCATGCCCAACAAAAATTTGAATAAAATATCTTCAATTTACCACCATCTTTAGGCCCATTACGTTGGGCCATTCTGTTCTGTTACACAACCCGCACCTGCCTTCCCCTGCCGCCGCCTGACCAAAGAAGGGGGCCCTCGGGGTTCGCCCCTCTCCAAGGGGGCCCCCGGGGCTTCGCCCATCTCCAAGGGGGCCCTTGGGGCTCCGCTCCTCTCTTAACAAGTTTTTAAATTTCAAATAGATTAGGATCAGTTAAGTTCAAACCCGTTCAGAACACTTATAGAACTAAAATTACTGTAATAAGACGCCATTCACTTACTTCCCTTGGGGAGTAGGTACTTACTTCCCTAATGTCATGACAACCAGTAAAAAAACAGTAAAATCAGCTTACCTGCAATGGATATATCAAAGTAAGTGTAACTTACTAGATGGGCATGGAGAAAAATGTTTTTCATTCTCTGTATTTTTCGATGTATAGCAATAGTATGTAATTTGAATCTGTATCTAATAAATCTCAGCCTCAATGACCTTTCTAAGGTTTCATTTGAGCATTTGCTAAACTTACCTTTGGTAGTTGTTAACGTTTGAATTTGATCATTGGTGTTCTTTTTTTTTGTTTTTAAAAAATTCTTTTTGTCTCGCAAAGAAGACAGCTTAATTTTCTGTTATTTTATCGCAATTTAATGTGTTGTACAGCTGTGCTGGTAACGTTGGTGTAAATCAAATTCAGGGTTCTTCTGAACTAAGTAGGGGAAAACTAATACTAAATGTATGAAGCCAGAGGGGAACCCTAACCCCAACACGGCGCGTCCCCAGATGGCGGATAGGGGAAACGTGCCACAGATATGTGGGGTAGGCAGCAACACCCGCGAATCAAATAGGGGAGTAGCGTCTGACCCAGATTGGGCGGCTGCCACCAGCGTCTGATAGATTGGACGGCTGATTTCGAAACTCACCAAGACGCCTGACCAACGTGGTGTTTTAATGGCTAAAAACTCTTAATTTTAATCATGAATACACAACATAAACAAAGGCCCTCAGTCCCCAGCAGCTTGAATATAGCCGACCAAGGCAGCGGTAGGATTAATAGAATAATGGTGTTAAGAATCACGGTGAACGGCTAGGCTGCCAAATAAAACTAAACATAGCTACATATAAGTAATATACGATCCTTATCCACAGAAGACAGAATGGAGGAATTACAATACGAATTAGACAAAATCAAATGGGACATACTAGGACTATCAGAAACCAGAATAAAAGGAGAGAGTTGTAAGAAATTTGAGTCAGGACACCTTCTGTTTTATAAAGGAAATGAAGACCGAAAAGAAGGAGGCGTAGGAATAATGATAAACAAACGGTTAGCAGAATACGTAACTGACACGAGATCAATAAATGATAGAATAATCTATATACACAATTCTAAAACTGAATAAAGACACCACACCAGAAATAATACGGGTATATGCATACACTATCAACTATGAAGATGAAAAGATGGAGCATTGGTATGAAGAAATAGGAAAATGCATAGAAAAAGCTAATACGACATACACCTACTAATAGTCCAGTCAAATGGTAGAAAATAGAGGGACGTTTTGGTGGAATTTTGATATTTGGTTCCTATATATTTTTTTGGGTCGCTGTATGCGAATATCAGGTTTTCCAACAAGAATTTTGACCAAAAACACGTTTTTTAAGCAAAAAACGGTGTAAAAAACCGATTTTTTTTAAAAATTACTCCAAAACTATCCAATTTCGTAAATGTTCAATCTACATGAAATCAAAGGGGATAAAATTTCCTACATTTTATGTGCTAGAGGTTTTTTCTCCAACCAATCTTTCAACTGCCGAGAGCGCCGCGAAGTTAGGTGTTAAAAGCAAAAAGGGAATTATCCCAGTTTATTTCGAAGTAAATCGAATACTCTTAATTTTTCGTAAATCAAAAAATGGTATATGAAATGAATCTTCATAAATGATATGTTGGCAAATCTGATATTTGCGTACAGCGACCCAAAAAACATATAGGAACCAAATATCAAAACTTCAAAACTTTCCACTATTTTCTACCATTTGACCGGACTATAATTTCGCGGCGTTCTCGCGACTGAACGATTGATCGCAGAAGAAAACCTTACCTACATAAAATGTAGTAAATTTTATCCTTTCATTTCATGTAGGTTCAACATTTACGAAATTGGATAATTGCCGAGTAATGTTAGAAAAACTAAAAAAAAAAACCGTTCTTCTTACACCGTTTTTGCTTAAAAACCGTGTATCCGGTCAAACTTCTTGTTGGTAAACCTGATATTCGTATACAGCGACGCAAAAAAACATATAGAAACCAAATATCAAAACTTCACCAAGACTTTTCCCTATTTTCTACCATTTGACTGGACTATAACTTCGCGGCGCTCTCGCGGACTGAACGATTGATCGGAGAAAAACCTCAAGAACATAAAATGTAGGAAATTTTGTCTTCTGTCATTTCATATAGGTTCAATATTTACGAAAAATGGATAGCTTTTAGATTTTAGAAAAACTTTAAAAAGTCGGTTTTTTACACCGTTTTTGCTTAAAAACCATGTTTTCGGTAAAAAATATATGTTGGCAAACCTGATATTCGAATACGGCGATCCAAAAAATATATAGAAACCAAATATCAAAGCTCCACCAAAACTTTCCCCCATTCGCTCTTTTGTGCATCATTTGACTGGACTATAAGAGCAAACTTCAATTCAAAAATTGGCGTAAAACAAGATGCTGAAGAGGAATATACAGGAAGTTTCGAATTGGAAGAGAGAAATGAAAGGGGTAACATGCTTATAAATTGTCAAGGACAATAAACTATACAATATGAACACTTTCTTCACAAAGAGACCTACAAGTAAATGGACCTAGATGAGCCTCAACGGAAAACATAGAAATGAAATAGACTTCTTTCTATTAACAAACCAACATATATTACAAGATGTAAGCGTGTTAAATGCGTGTTAAATGCATTTCAAACGGGAAGCGATCATAGACTCCTAAGGTCAACATTAAAATTTAACATACGTTGGGAACGCTTTAAAAAGATAAAGAAGAAGAAGAACACTATTGTGAAAGAAGTATTAGAAAAGAGTAAAAGACCAAAATTTATAAATAAGAAACTGATGACAAGAAAAAAAAAAAGAAAACAAAACTTAAAGATGAATAAGGAAATTTTATAGCAGATCGACAATAAATCATAAAATTGACACAAAGCTTCTATAAAAATATGTATGACTCCAAAACAAACAACACAGAAGACTGCAATAAGCATGACACAAAAATAATTAAAGTGAATTCAGAAGACATACCCGAAATTGACTCAAACGAAATGCTTTAAAACACACGAAAAACGGAAAATCGCCAGGTGAAAATAACATATTAAGTGAAATCTTAAAACACGGAGGTGAACTAGTAATAGAAAATTTAAAAATACTATTAAATAAATGTCCAGAAGAGGGAAACATACCATCAGATTGGAATAACGCAGTAGTGATGTTAATGCATAAAAAAGGAGACGTGACGGAGTTGGAGAACTACCGACCAATAAGCCTATTATCACAGGTGTAAAACTATTTAGTAAAATATTGACTAACCGCTTGACCCTATTGGAAGATTATCAACCGAAACCACAAGCGGGCTTTAAGAAAGGATCTGGAACGACAGATCACCTCCAAACGTTAAGACTGCTAATAGAGCAAAGCACAGAATACAGGATACCTACCTCTATGGTTAGCATTCGTCGACTATCAAAAAGATTTTGATAGCATAGAAACATGGGCCACTTCTAATGCAATAAAAAACTCACGAATCGACTACAGATATTCGAAACTCATCGAACGTATTTATAAAAATGCGACGTTAACAATAACATTACACGAAAACACAATATCGATAGAACTCAAAAGGGGTGTCAGACAGAGAGATGCTCTATCCCATAAATTATTCACGTTAGCGCTGGAAGATGTCTTCAAGAGAACTAACTGGGATAATAAAGGAATAAATGTGAATGGAGAAGGGCTACCTAAATAATTTACGCTATATAGATGACATCCTATTAATAGCTGACAACTTTGAAGACCCACAAATAATGATTAGTGATCTAAATGAGGCTTCAAAACAAGTAGTAGACATGAATCTAGGTAAAACGAAGATTATGACAACCGAAGACGAAGACAAAAGAGAAATAATAATAGAAAACACACAAATAGAAAAAGTAAAGAAATATGTCTATTTAAGACTAGAAATAAAAACTGGCAAAGAAAATCAGCGCAACGAGATAAATCGAAGAATAAAATTGGGATGGGCAGCATTCGGTAAATTGAATTACATATGGAAAATGAATATACCTATACACCTCAAGGCAAAAGTTTTTAATAAATGTATATTGCCGGTATTTGATTTATGGTACTGAAACATGAGTTTTCACTAAAGGCATAATGAAGAAAATGGCAATCAGTCAAAGAGACATAGAAAGAAGAATAGTCGGTGTATTCGTCAAAGACAGAAAAATGAATGAATGGCTACGATAAAAATCTAGAGTAGAAGACATCAACTGCCAGAATGGAAAATAAGTGGTGTAGAAAACTTATGGAATGGCGACCCTGGGGAAATAAACGACGAATTGGAAGACCTCAAATAAGATAGGCGGATGACCTCAAGAGAACAGAAAGATTCAAGTGGCAGGCTGTGACACAAAATCGAAAAACATGGACATATATTAAGGAAACCTATATCCGACCACGTCATATACTACGCTTCTTTGGTCACGTAATAAGACGAAGCGGAATGGAAAAACTGTGCATACAAGGCAAAGTTTGATGGCAAAAGAAGAAGGGGTCGGTCACCCTTGAGATTCATAGATCAAATAAAAAGTCTCACTAATCTATCTATGACCGAGGTAATGAGAACAGCAGAAGACAGGGAAACATGGCGGAAGGTGATCAATTCCGAGTAACATGAGGGGGTCATGATACTCGGAATCGAGTTACGACCAAGAAGAAGAAGATATCCGACAATGGGTAGAAACTAGAAACGGGTTAGAAGAAGAAGAAGAAGTACTATTAGAGATTCATACATTTTTTTGTAAACAAAATCACATGGAGGCGACATTTTGTCGTGGGCGTCATGATTTGTATTTTTACCCAACATGATTGTTGGTATAGCTGTGTTTTTTAATATTTTTGTGCCATTTTTTCTAAGCTCCCACTGATCATTGCCGAAATGCTTTTCACAAATTCTTACACCCGTATTCATAGTCGTTCGCCAGCGACTCGCCAGCGAAACGCTGGGTTTTTCCTACGCGCCGTACGAGAATTAACACTGCATAGTCGCTCGCCGGTAAAAACAAAGGTGCGCGTTACTATGGTTTTCGGCGGAGCGGTGCCGACGCGCTGCATGCGCGAGCGACTATGCAGTGTTAATTCTCGTACGGCGCGTAGGAAAAAACCCAGCGAGTCGCCGGCGAGTCGCTGGCGAACGACTATGAATACGGGTGTCAGTCTTTTGTAACTACAATTTTCCTTGATGATCTTGTTTAGCCAAATTCATCTCCTCAACTCATCCTTTGGAATACCGACTAAGTAAACGCCATTTTCAGAACGGTTCTTGCAACCGTGGACAAAGCAACCAGTCATACTAACATAAAATTATTGAAAATAGATCAAGGAAAAAGAAAATTGAAAAATTACACGATTAACAAAATTATGTGCGAAAAACCCTCAAATTTCGCCACTTATTTTACTAATTCATTACGAATTGCGTGTTTTTGCTAACTTTGAGAAGTTTAATGCCAGTTGAATGTCACTAATTACAAACAATCAAAAACCTGTCCACTACTTCTAAATCGCATCTAGATCTATTGTACATACATGTATAGGGGTCCAACCAATGAAATACTGTTCCTGCATTTTCCATACTCTTGTCTACTTATTATATAGGTACTCTAGTCGTGTGGTGACCACACCTCATTTTTAATTGTAGTGTTCCATAGAGAGTGGTGTTTTTTGGGTGTATCGTTCTTGAATGTCAAATAGTACAGGGTTTGTCAATTTTAAGATTGTAGTGTACAAGAGTATGAAAAACGTATACAATTTTAGTCAACGCCACAATTGAATTTATCAAATCCTCTTTCAACTATACAGAGTTATTCACGTAAGATGACGAGACTGACCAGGTAAAAATGCAATCCAAAATACGATTTATAAATCTAACTGGATCCCTATTGCATTAGCACCTCGAATTTGACATAGACTTACATTGCCAACAATGACATGTAAACAATCTACGTCAAATTAGAGATGCTAATGCAATAGGGATCCAGTTAGCTTTATAAATAGTTGTTTGGGTTTCATTTTTACCTGGTCAGGCTCGTCGTCTTACGTGAATAACCCAGTATTTAAAAACTAGTGAATCACCCGAGCTACGCTTCGGTTCGCTAATTTAAGAGGAATTCATTAATATAAATTTAAAAAAAAATGCATTGGGCGGGAATCGAACCAGGGCCGCCCGCGTGGCAGGCTAGCATTCTACCACTGAACCAACGATGTTTCGTTGAATAAGACGCTGCTATAATGGTATATAGTAAATCACCCGAGCTACGCTTAGCTTCGCTAATTACGCGATTTAATTAAAATATTACTATTTGGTACTTTTTTGAAAAAAACGGCCTACGATCTAAGTCTAAAAATTTGCAAAATTTTAAGCTATCATACAATTTAATCGGCCCAGTATCATCGGAGGATATAGCGAACAAAGATACATAGAAACATACAAAGAAAAAAAGACAGCATCGATTTTATGATATAGGATCGTTTCACATTCCCTGTTTATAAAATTAAAGAAATCGATGTTGTAATACTCTTATTCGTTGTTTTATTACGTCGGCGAACACACCTGGAGAGATAAACAAAGCAGACCAGACTCATATATTTGTGTTATGTCGCGTTGACCATATCGCAGCGAAAAGGTGCTTTAGTGATATTAAAACGTTGTTGTGATAGTTGAAATAGTAGTTGCAAACATTCCAAATAGGAAAAGCAGTCAAACGAAAAATTAAACAAAAAGGCAGAATCTTTACAAAACAGTGAGTATATAATTAACTACAAAATATTTACTAGAACTGCACCCTACAGTGCGTTGAAAATAATAGGTAAGTAAATTAGAAACTTCTTACCGATTTTTGCCTTTTGGAAATGTATCTGCCACAAAGTACAGCACGTTGCTATACTGAAAATGTACGGTATAGTGTTCTAAAACCCCAAAAGACAAATTCATTTTTCATTCCTACAACTAATTGCTATCTGGAACTTTCCAACTTGATAGAAATAATATTGACATGCACCTGGTGTGCAGAGTGCAGTTGACTGTGATAACAGTTTAACAAAAACGACGTGGCTGTAAAAATTGAAAGCATCCTTTTTGTACCTACTATTCGTACTTTGTTTATTAAATTTATACATACTTGACTTTATACAGGGTGTTATGGAACTGAGTGCAAATATTTTAACCCGTAATAGAACTCGCTAAACTGAACAACTTCTCCATTTATCTATTTTTCGAAAACGCCCTCAAAACTGAGTTAAAATTCAAAACAATTTTACTCTAAAAATGCATACCCGCATATGGAATAACATCTTAATTTAATGGCACAAAACACAAAAACCATTTCTTTGATATGCAAACCAACAAAAACTGCATAGTTACTGATAAAACCTTTAGTTCACATCTGGTCACCAACGTACTTAATCAATTGAGGTAGGTAAGTTATTAACCGCATGTTTTTTCTGCAAGAACT